>JANAVB010029816.1:9385562-9500925 GCA_029216955.1 Iris pallida | reverse complement strand
CTTAGTTTGACTTAGTGTTTTATCACAGTTGCTGTTTGTACCTTTAAACTGGACCTTGTCTCCAGTCTTACATTTTGGTTTGTATTATTATCAAACTTAGTGGTTTTTCATCTATATAGAAGCTGTGTTGTGATCATTCTTAAACTATCTTAATTATTAGCACATTTATCATTATTACCTGACTGTCTAGAACAGCTTACTGCGCTTTATCTTAAGCGTAGGCTGGACATGGCTCGGCCCGGCCCAACAATTTGGGTAACGGGTCGTGACAGCTGGGATATTCGTCAAACCGAACGACATGACTAGGAATTCATAGTAACCATATCGAGTGCGGAAGGCAGACTTCGATACGTCATCAGACTTGATCTTCAACTGATGATAGCCTGAACGAAGATCAATTTTTGAAAATACTAACGTGCCTTGCAGTTGGTCAAATAAGTCGTCGATTCGTGGAAAGGATACTTGTTCCGCACGGTCGCCTTATTGAGTTCACGATAGTTGATACATAGCACATCGATCCATCCTTCTTTTTCACAAATAGTACGGGAGCTCCCCACGGAGAGACGTTAGGGCAAATAAATTTGTGGTCTAGAAACTCTTGTAATTGCACCTTCAGTTCCTTCAGTTTTGCTCGAGGCATTCGGTAAGGTGCTTTTGATATCGGCCGTGTATCCGGCAAGGTGTCGATGCTAGATTCTATTTCTCGATCCGGCGACATCCCGGGCATCTCGTCAGGGAAAACGTCAAAGAAATCTGCCACAATATCAGTCTGAATTGTGTCTGCAATATCCTTCCTCGTATCTCAAACTGATGCCAAGTATCCTGCACAGCCGGAACGCAACATACGCCTCGTCGAGATTGCCGATACCATCATTGCCGTTTTTGAGACCGTACCGCACGAATATGATAACTCTGTCTCGCCAGAAAGACGAAACACCACTCTCTTCTCCGCGCACTCGATTGTTGCATGACAAGCGCCCAACCAATCCATGTCCAGGATTATGTCGTACTCTTTGATGTCTAGTACGACGGCTTCCAAGAATAGATTTCTTTCCCCGATGTAAATGTGGTCATTCCTACAAATAAAGTTTGCAGGCATATCGATTCTCGATGGAGTGCTAACGCTAATGTTCATATCTAGTGATTGCATGGTTATTTTATTTTCTTTCGTATAATCAGCAGATATAAAACTATGCATTGCACCCGAATCGAATAGAACCCGAGCAGGTATATTTTTGTAGAGGAATATACCTGTTACAAGAGTTTCAGACGCGAATGCCTCGTCCCGAGTTAATGCATAAACTCGGCCTTGAGCTCCATGGCGTTGATTCTGCGGGTTCACGGGCACCGCATTTGTGCCTTGTAGTGTAGGCGCTTTATATTGATTCGGAACGTTCCTTGTGGGTTGTGTTGATTCAAAACATTTCTCGGACAATGTGTAGCTATATAGCCTACCTCGCCACACTTGTAGCAAGATCTCGTGACGCAATCGATTGTTCAGTGCCTACGCCTACCATATCTGTTATAGTGTTATCCACCATGGCCCCTGTTATCAAATGGATTCGGGCGTTTTGATACTCCCGATCTTCCGACGTCGTTAGGACACTTGTTGAAGTTGTTACGAACGACAGGCACAACTCTTTGCGACATACGACCAAGATACACTCACTATCGAGAGCGGCATCGTAGGATTCGCGGTAGGTTCGACACCTTTGATTCATAACGTCTCTTCGTAGTTCGTCATTTAGGCCTTGTTGTAAACGTTCGCACCAGGCTTCCTTGTTTGGTAGAAGGGCACCGACAAACTTCGCGAGTTTTGAGAAGTTCGAGTCATAATCATCAACAGTCATATTTGTCACACCTCGATCCGAAAAATTGCTCGTCCTCGCTAGATTTCACCCGAATCACCGTTCTCGCTGGGGCGTGATGTCGCACGACCCTGGAGTTAAGCTCGTGCAAGGCAAGATAACAGGTTCACATAGTGTTTATCTCAAATTTATAACATAAGCAGCGAAAGGAAACAAGGTATAACATAAGAATCTCTTTTATTGATAATGAACTGAAGATTACAAAGGCTCTGAATAGCCCAACTTAATATGCCAATTGGCTACAACGCTCATGATCTCTCTAGCTCACAAAGGATTATATTGTTCCATACATTATGTCTCTTTATAGCCCACAAGTAGTCTTCGGCCGAACATCTCCATGTCGCAAGTCCGAACGCCTATGCGGTAGCTCCTCTTGAAACGCTAAGGACTCCATGCCTCGGCGCGTCCAAGCCAAGCTCCGTCCCGAGACAAACATACCTGAACCTGCAAGCAGACTAGTGGGGGATTAGTGCTTTCGTCCTCGCTTCACACTGATCAAGACTCGCTCGCACCCAAACCAAACACTAAGTATATTTAGTGAAACGTGCATCTTAATTTGTGATCTTTCTATTTAGCCTTAGGATCAGTTTCATGGCAATACTTAAACATGGCACCTTATCATAAATGTGTCCAATACCGTATTCCTACGGCATATACAGTTAGACATATTATGACATAAACATAGTGATCGTGCTCATCTCCGTCCCATTTTTCCTAGCCTGCAATGGTTAGAACTTAACATAAGCAATCATATATTTCACGCAACCAACCAATCATAAACTCAGACAATGCATAAGGGTGGCAGGCCCTGTACCTGCACCCAACTCTAATCTCAGCCCACCGGCCCTATCTATATGAAGGTCACGGTATTTCGTACCGTAATGGACTTTGCATCCTTATGCGCAAGCCTATGATCGCTTCGATACGGGTAGCTAGCCCAATATCCGAAGGATCCCAAACTTACTGATATTATAGCTTATCACAATACTGGCCGGTCGCAAACCGTTCGAATGATGTGCACCATAAATACCATACATAATTCCCTCCGGCCGAACGGTCCCGGTGCCCCGGTCGTAACCGTACGAGGGAAGCCGCACCCGTGCACGGGACATCTGAGTCCATTGACTATGCAATACGCGCCATAGCATACAAGTCATATCATACCAACCAATCTCGTGTTCCATAAACATAATCCCCAATCTCTATCTCAAGTTCCGACGGCATTATGCCCCAACACATCCGTATTGGTGCACGACGCCCAACTCAGGGTGTTACATGGGCCGGTTTGGCCCAAACCCGCCCGAGCCCGCAGCAAGCCCGGCCTGGTTCAGCCCGCTCCTAGCCCGGCCCGAGCCCGCCCACTAGTGCATCCGGTCCGGGCTGGGTTCACCCGCCCGAGCCCAAGCCCGGCCCGGACAGGTTTTTTTTTTTTTTTTTGCAATGCAACGTTAGGACCGGTTCAGCCCGGCCCGGTCAGGCCCGTCCAGGCCCGAGCCAGGCCCGGTCCGGCCGGCTGAACCGGATTTTCTATTTTTTTTGGATCATAGTTCCCCTTTTACCAAAATACCCCCATTTTTTGATCGTTTTATGACCGTTATAGGGGGTATTTTGGTCTTTTTGACCAAAATGACCAAAAACCCTTTACAACAACTCTATTTTGAGGGTATGGGGTGTCATTTGGCTTCCAAAAAATTCTATAAATTGGCCATAAAACTTTCATTTCAAACACAAACAATTCCATCATTCTCACAAAAAAATCCAAATCACAAGAAGATTTCAAGAAAGTTGTGCTCTAAGTTTCGGCGATCTACGACTTCCCGATCAAGCAATTTCGGCGATCTACGACTTCCTCTTTCTAATTATTTTTTATTTACATTTACGAAATAGTTTTTCTTCCTCCATGTCTCTAGTTTTTTGTAAAAAAAACTAATTTCTTATTATTATTTTTCGGTATCCTCCTCCATATTTATAATCCTTTATATAATTTGATTTGTCTTTTTAAAATGGCCTGACAAGGTTCAAACCAAGCTAATGATGCTTTTAAAATTTATAATTCTTTTTTTGAGAAAATTTTTATTCCTGACGATTTAGTTGGTTCCCCTCCTAAAGTTGGTACCAATGTACCAAATGTTGTAAAGAGAAAGCAAAAAGTAAAAGTTTGGAAATTTTTTATTCTTCTTAATGAAACAAAACCTGATTGCTCACTTGTTTTAGATCAAAAATGTGAAGCAGTTCCGTACGGGGCCCAATGCAAGAAATGTTTTCGTATATACAAATGGAAGAGGGGAGGTGGCACGGGCACACTCTCAAGACACTACGATACTTGCTACGGTCCAAGCTCAATTCCGGCGACCCGAACTCATATCATTTTTGGAGGCACTGTGGCTTCTTCGGTGGGTACGTTTTCCTATTCAGCTGTCCGTCATAAAACTGAATTTACTAAATATATTATTGTTGATCAACTTTCATTTACTTCCACACACGGGCTCCGTAATTGCCACTTGTATTTGAAAATACTTGCGTGACTTTGATATTCACAACAAGATTCAATCTGTATCTTTTGATAATGCTAGTAATAATACTGCTGCTATAAATTCATTGTCTTTTGATAATGCTAGTAATAATACTGCTTCTATAGATTCAATCTGTATCTTTCAAAACACTTGTGTGACTTTGACATATTTAATGTTGAAATCCGTACTTCCATTTAAGGATGCTATTACATATTTTTGTAACTTGGATCATAATTTTGAATATCCAGTAACTGAAGATGATTGGATAGTTGCTACTTCTATATGTGAATTTTTGGAAATTTTTTACAAGGCTACATGCACTCTTTCTGGTGTATATTATCCTACTTCTTGTTTAGCTTTACGAGAACTTTTTAACATGTCTTGCTTGTTTTCTAAATATAAAAATGTTCCAAATTTTGACTATGTTGTCAAGAGAATGGAAGCTAAATTTACTAAATATTGGGGTGATGTACCTCTTTTATACTGTTTGTCTGTAATTTTTGATCCTACCATCAAATTAGATGGTGTAGAAGTTTTGTTAGATGGCTATGCAGATAACATGGAACTTAACCTTATGGATTTGAAATTAGAAGTAAAGGCAGTTTTAGAAAGATTAGTACTACTTTATGAAGATAATGTTGTGCCGACCCGACCCACTCAAGTTGATACAAGTAGTGGCTCTGGCGTAGAGGACCACGTCCTTCGTTTATTAAGAAGGAAGAAACAAAGACAATCTTCCCAACCCACTCAAGAGTTGTCTTTGTATTTAAGTTTTTATGAAGAAGAAGAGGAATCTTCAAATCACTTCACCATTTTAGAATGGTAAAAAAAATACGAAAAAAGATTTCCTATACTTTCTATAATTGCACGTGATCTACTAATGGTGCCGATGTCCACGGTAGCATCGGAGTCTTGTTTTAGTGCAGGATCAAGGATGTCGAGCCGAAAGAGGAGCCGGTTGAAGCCGAATATCTTGGAAGCTTGTGTTTGCGTTCAAGATTGGATTTTAGCAGAAAAAAAGAACCCAAAACAAGAGGGATGAAGCGTATGACATGAATGAGCTGGACCTCCGATCGCTTGGATTGGGTGAAGCTTCTGCAACCGAGGAGGAGAGCAGGAAGAATGACTCAAGTCTAAGTATGACCCTCCAAAAAAATATTCAAACTTTCAAACTTCAAACTTTCAAACTTTTAAACTTTAAAAAATTAATAAAACTTTATTAAAAACATCAAAAACTTTAAACTTAAAAAAAACTTTCAAAATTTCAAACTTTCAAATATTCAAAAAATTTAAAAACTTTAAAAACTTTTAAACTTTAAAAACTTTAAAACTTTAAAAATTAATAAAACTTTATTAAAAACTTCAAAAACTTTAAACTTTAAACTTAAAAAACTTTCAAAAAATACTTTAAACTTTAAAAAAACTTTAAAACTTTAAACTTAAAAATAAAAACTTTAAAACTTAAAATTTAACTTTAAAACTTTAAAACTTAACATATAACTTTAAAAGTACAACTTTTAAAAAAACTTTAAAACTTTAAAAACAAACACAAAAACTTAAAAACAAAATTTTTTAACTCTGCCTATGACAAGCAAAGCTTGTCTTGCCGGTCCCAAGCCCGGGTAAAAGAGGAGAGAAAAATTAAAAAATAATTTAATTAAAAAATAAATTTAAAAAGATTAAAATTTAAAAAATTAAAAGAATATAAAAGTTAAAAGAAAATGTGAAAAAAAAACCAACTTAAATCGGACCGGCCCGAACCCGGCCCGCCCAAGCCCGTCCACGACTCGGACCGGCCCGGCCCAGCCCTACCCAGACCGGGTCACTGGGCTGGGCTGGGTCCTCTGAACGTAAACCGGGCCGGGCCAGGCTCGGCCCGCTAGGTGAACCGGTCCGGGCTGGGCCCGGACCAAGCCCGGTCAGACCGGATTTTCGTGGGCGCGGGCCAGTCGGGTTCAGCAAGAATAACACCATGACGCCCAACGGCTTAGACTTTTCGTACTTATATTCAACACGTTCCATTCATAAGTTGTTCGCATAATAGCAATTTCGTAGATACTTAGTCATTTCGTAGTTTCCGTGCACGAGGGCACGCTTAACGCCATAATCAATGTTCTAGACCTAGTGTTCAATGTTCTCAGAGTCGTGCACATGATGCACATCTTGATATCTTTCAATACTCTACCATCACCGCCCTACCGTGACCCGTACATTTGATGCACGTCGCTTCAATTGTTCAATATTTAATGTTCTATCTTAAGATTCGACACATACAAAGACCTTTATTCGCCCGAGCCACGCTCGCTAACTTAATAACAACTTACGCATACAAGAACATATTTTATTAGACGTGAAGGAATAGGGAGAGAGAGTCAAGAACCCGCCCACCTTAAGCCGATACGCCTTGTCGTTTTGCTGCGCCGAAGCGGCTCGATTCCATAACTTGGTTGTATAGCTAACTCTCCTGACTTAGCCATTCCGTTGAGCTACTCGGTTGATTTGGCCTATCGCGCCCATGCCACAATTCGTAATCCAGCATAAAAGCATAGCCTGCACACCAGATCAACCGAAGTCAATACTTTGTTCCAACCGGACTTAGGCTTTGCATCGATTCACATCGATACCTCATCGATCAACGAAACTCTTCGAGTCAACGACTCATCATAATACACCATGCGTGTCATGCCCCGCTCCCGTAGGAGCGATCGTCCTCGCTAAGGCGTGATGCCGCACGGGCCTAGGTTTCGCCTGTGCAAGGCCAAGTCCAGAAACGGCCGATTTGATGCTAGGCCACAGAGTCACACAGAGTGTCCCCATTTGCAGCGAAAAGTAAACGAACACACAAGTTGAATACGAAATCAAACTCTTTATTGATATTCAAGAAGTTACAAGCGGCGCTAGGCCGATATTACAAGTCGCTCAAGCTCTTTCTCTCTCTCTGAAACATAAAAGGCGTGCCAAGTGGCTTACAAGATGGTATGATTCATGGCGATGTTCCGATACATTATGTCCCGTATATGGTGCTCCAGCTCCTTGCAACGCTCCAAGGCCCAGAGATAGCTCCGCGCCTTAGCACGTTCGATGGAAGCTCCGCACCCACCGGCGTCTCCTGCATCCTGCATGCAGACTGTGGGGTTATCAGTACATTGTTATGCACTGGTGGGGAGGCTAGCTCGCCCACAATGCTATCATTACCGAACACGTTCCATTTACTTTTGTGCATCTCTATCATTCATTGTCTTTCTAATCTTGTCTTAGGATCAATTTTATGGCATATTGCATAACCTATCTCGTGTTGCAGAATTCAAGTGTCGCATAGAAAATATATGCACGACTTACCCATACTTACCGTCCGGCCTTCCCTGTCCAAGTAAACCAAGTTAGACAACAATTCATGTAATAACATAATGTGGTACTTGGAAAACATTCAATATCGAGTGCGTGTCCCTGCCTCGGGTCCTAGCGCATCGTAGGCGTATTCTTTAACTCATTGTACAAGTATTCTTGATCATGTGGTGTGTTACATTCAAGCCTGTTCAGGAGGTACTTGGTTCATTTAACTTAAACTACTTTGATTTCAATGCAAAGACTTGCACGTGGATTGCCACCAGCAAAGCTCCCTTATTCTATATGCACCGGTCGCTGGCATGACAAGCCATTTGGACATTTTTTCTTGGTATTTCTCAACTTAGCGTAGGGTGATGGCTGGTACACCCCGTTAAGTCTCTTGAAATACCCTGCACTTACGTCTCCCGGTGCCCAAGCCCGCACCCAGGCAGCCCGTAAGCCCCGACTTTTGATTCCGCCTAGGCCGGCCACGGTATACACCACCACACAACACCCGTGCCGTAGAATCATTGCACGGACACAGCATTCGCCACCCCTCGCTCGTGCCGTTTGTCCACGACCATTTCGTATTATCTTGTCTTTTTACTTAACGGCTATCTCCGCCGTAGGCTAACCCTTAGCCATAATGCGTTATCGACCAGGTTGGCGTCCGTGCAGCGCGGGTAGCGAGCCCCGATGCACGTGCCCGTCACACCTGTCGCTAACCATTCTTTATTTTCTTATCTTTTCTTCATTCTTTCTTTTCTTTCTTTCTTTCACTTGTTCATTCGTTTATCGATTTATTTACGTATTCATTCATTCATTCATTCATTGATTCGTTGATTTATTCATTCAAGCATTACGCAACTCCTCGTACGGGAGTCATCTTGGCGACCCATCGGTCCCATAGCCTTTCAGTGTCGCTATACTCTACTCGGAACGACTATATTGATAGCCTTCCCGTTCATTGTTGTAAACCATTCATTGTTTCATTGTTGGACGCATAAGGAGCATAAACGTAGGCTTGTGCCGTAGCACGAGCATGGAGCGCAGGCGAGAGTTCTCGTACTTTTCCATGCTCCTTTCCATATTCTATACAAGTATACAAGTTGGGATTATTCCCTTAGCTAGGTGCGTTGAGTCATTTATTAGCATGCAAGAGGTTATCGCCTAGCGATTCTCGTGATAGTGTCCGTATTGTTATGTGTCTAGGCTAAGCACAGACGGGTTCATCGGAGCCACCCACCTTAGCGATGTTCGCATCGGCCGAGCGATACTCCGAGTGCGCCTTTGAAAGTCTAAGTCTGGATTCATCTTGACGGGCCAATGCAAGTCTTGCATCGATTCGTATCGATACTTCATCGGGTCGAAGCAACTCTTCGGGTCGACGGCTCATTTTTGAGTCGTTGCATTTGTCGTTTGAATCGGCGTTCCGCTAGGGCAGAGCGGGTTACTACAATGCGGAGCGGGGCATTACAATATTCCCCTGTCGTAACATCATGAACTCGTCTTCTTTTGACGATGGACGGCGCAAGGAACGTATTGCTCAAAAAATGCTTCCTTGAACATTTTCTAAAAAATCGTGGTGTCGTATTAGCTTCGTAGATTTCTTGCTTCTTAGATGCCTACCAATCGTAAGCCCTCAGTTGTAGCTGTAACATTGCACATGTTACCCTCTGGGACCCTTCAATGGTAAGTAGATTAAATAAGTCCTCAATCTTCGTGAGCCACCCACTATCACATCAGGCTCTGCTCGGCCATTGAATTTAGATAGATTCATCTTGCGAAACTCCTTTACTTTGAAAAAGGAAGAAGAGTTTATCATTTGGGGTTGAGCTTCTTCCTTGACTTCATCTTGAACATCTTGCTTCTCTTCGGATACCACGACTGTTGCTTTGGCATTTCCCACCATCTTGTTCACTATATGAGTCAGGGCGTCCATTTGCTTCTGCTGTGCATCAAATTGGGCTTTGATTTGCATCTGAAGCTGTTGCTGCTGCAGCTCCATCAACTGTAGCATTTTCTCCATCGTCGTCTCGCTAGGGCCAGTACTCTTTGAACTCGATGTACTATCTACGGTTTTCGTTGTTGTGTCGGAATTATTCTTATTTTTCTTAGTCATTCCTACAAAACAAAGTAAACCCGTTAGTATTTTTTAAAATATCTCCGGACTTACCTGTATGGAACTTTTATTTCACGCAGCATGTCGACAAGCATTCAATCGAGCAATCACAACGAACATTTCAACAATAAAACATCTTTCGAAAAATCGAAAAAATATAACTGTGCTATGATACCAATTTGTCACGTCCCGAGTTGATAAATCGTTCGTCCCCGGTAGTATTATGCCGAATCGATCATCCTCGCTAAGGCATGATGTCGTACCAGTCTGGATTTGCACTCGTACAAGGCAAGAACGTTACGTTTGATCATTATATTGAAACACCAAGTTGAAACTTCATAAATTACATCAGAATTGAACACACAGTTTAGGAAGATAGAAATATACTTTTCATTCATAGCTTGCAACAAAGTGTAAGTCGTAATTACATTGAATGTCGTTGTTGCTATATTGATTGAAACAAAAGAAATATACTCGACAAGCTGCCTGAACTAACACTTGTCGTTTCATACATTCACCCCTTTATACATAAGCCTTCGATTGAATTGGCTTCAAAATACTTCAGAATAGGAAGAGCTTCAAAACGTCTCTCCGCACTTCAGCTTCAGTTTAGAGCTCCCGCCACACCTGGAGAGTTAGGGAGGGGGTTAGCACACTTGCTAAGTGGACGAGACGAATCCACTCGTATAAACCGACTCTGATTGTTAAGGTAGGCATGCTTTAGAGTTTTCTTTCTATTTAGAACTAAATGAATTCAGTTCATATCGATAGCCATCTTTGAAGTAATAAAATATACAGTAAAACATAACGATTTATCACAGTTCTTACCACGGCCGTGCTCGTCCCTGCATAAAAATAGAGATAATACTTACTACCTGCATAAGACAATAGGTGAGCATGCTACTATCTTATATGTGCGATCACTGGTGTTACACGCCACTTGGGACTATCTCAACGATATTTTGGCCCATTCAGTCTAGGTTGCAAGCCTGACTGACGGTCCTGCAATGCATCAGTGCTAAAGCATGATTATTCATTTCCCCTAGGTCGATTTGATACCGATGCCTCGGATACCGATTCGAGGAAAATTAAACTTGTGCACAAGCTGTCCATGACCATGCCAATGTGTGAACAGTTTAACATATACAAACAGATTTGTATAGTACAGACAGTATTGAACGACATTATCATTTCTTCCAAACTCATGCAAGGATTCATTTTCTCCAAAGACGTACTCCCGATTTAGCATCTCGTTGACACCAAATTGTCCGAGGCATCAGTAAGCCACGATCGACGTTTCACATTATTTTGCAGCACGTGAAATAGTCTATCTTTTTACTAGAACCTTAAACTTTCTCGTTTTGGTGCAAAACTTATATTTTCAGAGTAGATTACTCTAAATCGATACATTTTTCCCGAGTTCTTGATCTTAGTAGATTGACATGCATTTAATTTGGTATCGTCGATTTGAATAAGTTTGAGGCAAAGGAATTTCGTTTGTAGGATAGAGTAGAAAAAGAAGGGGCCAGAATTATCCACCAAGTACTTTGATCGTGCCGACTGTCGAAGTGCTTTGCAACGTTCAAGACTTTAGTTACGCGAGCTCCTGCAATGGCACCAGCACTTAGTTAGGATTCCTTCTTTATTCCTTCGCTTCGAAATTTGTAGATTGCATTCAGAAAATGATGCGAAAGCACTTTCATCAAAACCAAGCGGCAAAAGCTCCAAGAAAACCATACAGCAGTCCGATTCCATCGAAGGGACTCTTATATAGAGTTCACTCGTCCGAGATACAGCCTACTGCATCTAGGACTTATTCCAACAGAAGCCGTTCCATAAATTGGATCGATTCTCGTAACATTCGTACAAATTGATTTGATCGATGCCGTAAGGTGTTATTGTTTACCAAGCTCAGCGATCAAGTCAGATGGCCATCTAAGTTTTTGACCGATCTGACTCGGCGCAAGTATATTACGTAGTCCGTCGCCTATCGAAAGAGGAGCACTACACGGGCGTCCTAGCCGGAGCCTGAAACTGCTATTGTGACGCCTGGAATGATCGATATTAGAGTTAGGGATGCTTAGCAGGCCCTGCGCTGCTAGTGCCCCCGACAGGAAGTCACGATCTCTCTTGGGCTTCAGGTCCAACTCCCGCTCTACCTTGCGTGCCTCCACAAGGATCTCCACGTAGGTCTCGTAAAAGAAAGGAATGAGGATCTTCACATCCCAAATCAGTCTCTTTCGGAAACGACTCGCCCTAATCTTCGGATCTTGTAAAATCCCTAAATTTCTACTATATTTTAGTACTGATTTTTTTTGTATTTATACGTCGCATAGTCATATTGTACGTCGCGCAAAATTTACGTTTTTTTCGTATTTACTCGTCGAGTGCGAATATGTGCGAGGTACATATTTTTAGAAAAATGGTTTTTGATTTTATTATCGGTAATGGTTTCAAAATTATATATATAATATTATTTTTATTAAAAGTTGTGAAAAGTATCTATCGAGGTTACCAAAACTTATTATTTTAGTTATTTATAAAAGGCTATCTTATTTTAATAAGTGATAATTTAGAAAACTAGATTATGTGAATATTCTACTCGTGTAAAGCGCATGAAAATTATTTCATGTATATTTTCAAAATTTATTTTTATTATTTATAATAATTTATTTAGCAAGAAGGTATTTTAAATATGTAAATATTTATGTTTATTTTTGAAATTATTTTTACCTAAATTATTTAAAGGATATTTTGAAGTTATTTCCTACTAATATTTAAAATATATATTAGAATTTTCGAAATTAATTATTATATAAATTTTATAAAAATATATTTTGGATATATTTGTGATAAATTAAATTGTGATTTGATTTATTGATTTAATTAAATAGTTTAATTTAAATGTGTAATTTATCTATATTTAAATAGGATTTAGATTTAGATATGAATGTATTGGTTTAAATTTAATAATAGAATTATCTATTTGGGTTTAAATAAATCTTAGTCTCTATCTACATTGGATTATATTTGATTGAGTTACTTTTAAATCAATTTGAATTAAATAGTAAAATTCTAAGGGGAATAAAAACTCTTCTTAATCCTTATCTAGATAAGACTTTTGTAAACCCTTGATTTTTCAAAATAAATATTTGTAGAATTTTTGGATTTTTAAATAACTATTATTGACTTATTATATAATTTGTATTATTTTACATATATTTAGTATAGTGCTCATTGGTAAATTTAGTATAAAAATAGATATAAAGCTATTTTTCTAGTACATTAAGGATCTAAATTATATTATACAATTTCTTTTCCTCAAAATTTTAGGATTTATTTCATAACTTTTATTACATTTTACATGTTACTTATATTGTACACTATTTACATAATATAGAATAAATGTCAAATTAGTATTAGATATTTCAGCTTGTATAAATGAGATTAGATGAAGGTTGTTTAAATAAATATTAACTATAGTTATTATCTATAGTAATTTTAAATAATATTATAGATAATTTAGATAAATATAAACTATATTTTAAATTAATACTAATCCTACTTCTACTTGGAAAACATCTCTATCTATATCCTATCCTAACAAAGCAAACACCAATTTATTTAAATCAAATCCTATCTAATTTAGGAGATAAATCTGAAATAAATACCTATATAAACCCAATACATCCCCCTTCTATCATCCATAATTCAAAATTATTTTTAGTCCAACAGAAACTCTAAAATTCCTCATTAGAATTCAGCCCCGCTTTTTAGTAGCAAGAGCAACTTGGAACGACGATATCTCCTAGCTCCGAACTCTGTTTTGCCTCCAGTTTTTTTTAAAAGAAGCATATCGAGGTAAGGTTTCCAAAAATATATTTTAGTAGACAAAATTCGTTCTGTAGATTTCTGTAAAACTATTTGAGTATTAGATGTCCGAAAAATAAACGTGTTTCAGTATTTTTGCGATTTCGGGAGTTTCCGGAAACGAAAATGCGATCCATTTAGTTTTTCGGAAAGCTAATACGAAAACCTATGCCATATTCTAATTATAGATTTTATTAAATAAATCTAATAGGTATAGTATTAATTATAATTAGATAATAGACTATTTTCAGCATCCGGAGATGTTTGTTTGGACCTTAGTTCCTCAGCAGCCGTTGTTCGACCTACTTTTCTGTCTGATCTTCGTCACCACAGTTCTCAGGACTCAGACAAGTATACCTTGATAATTAATTGTCTAATTATTTAATTTGTTTCATATTGTTAGTTTCTTTTGTTATAAACTGCGCGTCCAAGCCACACTTGGGTACAACGACTCAATTAGTCGTTTTACTTTACTATATGCATGTTAACTTAGTGTTAGCGGACAACCTTCTTGTTGGGGGATATCCTTATATCTCCTTTGGCCATGACACTCATACTACACGATATGAGACATTTTGATAGGGGCATGACTTATGGATTGGCCATCTCTAAAGTTGTGTGACGGATAGATGATTGTAACTGCTCTGACTATGGTTTTAGAGACTCAAGCAGTTATAAAACTGGACGAGCCATGGACATGACTTGAACAGTATAGGAAATATTGGGGGAGGACAGTCGCTAGTGCGTATGGGAATCCAAACAGGTAAACCACAGTCTCCGGATGGAACTGTGGTAATTTATTTGCAGATGCCCTCTGACGTTTTGGACGTTACGGACGGATACGGATCACTGGATGCCAGTTACGTACACATAGCCTAAAATCCTACCCATGCGCATGAAAGTTGTCCTCTAAATTGTACATTAGGCAATTAGAATCTCCTTTGCATATTTGTATTTAGGATAGTCTTTTATATATTATTTTATTATTCTGACAGTTCATATTAGCTTGTTCTTCCTGTATCTTGCTACGTCCGTCTGAGGACCTGGTTATTTCCCAGGTGTGTGTTCATGTCTTCCGCATGTATCCTAGCCGAGATCGTGGTCTTCTCCATTTATTCGAAGATGACGTGACTTGGTTCCTCCTTGCTACTTCGACTTAGCCTTTTATATATCATGTACTTCTTCCTTTTTATTTGGTTGGTAGTGGATGTGTCTCCAACCAACATATTGTACCAAGATAATTCATTATATGCTATCTTTTATTCCTTTATTTTGTGGATGAGATTATTTAGTTGTGGTTTGCTGTATTTTACAGCTTATGTATACATACAAGGCCCATATACTTCGTATGTATACAGCTGGCATGTCTACGTACTTAGTCCTACGTATATTAGGACTAGGGCGTTATAAGTTTTTGTGGTAGCCCATGTAGGTCAAGATAAATTGTTTGGTTACTTTACCGTACCAAGCAAGCCTACGGATAGGATTAGAGTCTAGGATCTCATCCACATACTTGACATTCTCGATTCTATTTTGAATCCCTTGATTTGCATCTTACTTGATTCCCTCTACCGTTAATTCTTGTCCTTCTTTCGTGCTTGATGTTGGTTAGAAAGGTAATCCATACTAGGTAGACTTGTCCTATTGTTCCATCACACTACTAGTTTAACTCTTGTAAGTTGGGTAGACACCTCACGACCTAACATTTATTTTCCTTGTGACCCATATTAACATGATTATTTAGACTATAGCCTTTATAGGACCCTAACTTATCTAGTCCACCAAGCCTTAGATAAAAGACAGTAGGACGAATGTATAGGAACAATCACATGACAAAACTTAGATTCTTAAGGAGCTGAACTAATTCTACCTTCTTTCACTCTTACGCTCTCGTGCCTATGTTTTTACCATCGTGACTAATGCTGTTAAATAGCCTAATTTTTGCAAGCTTACTTAAGCTTGTTCAAGGACATATTTTATTGGGGGCCCCCACTAACATATTGTCTAGTCAGAACCGGTGCATGATGGTTTGATCAACCTAGTGCACTTTGGTTCGCCTTTCACACTATTATCCTACGTTGTTGAGATATAGTTAAACTTACCCCTTAGAATCTCATCTACTATTGCCTTGACGATTCTTTTTGAATTATTCGGCCGCCTTTGAACCACATATTCATATTCGATAATATCGTCTTTGAACTCTATATTGCTTTTGCTTTCACCTATTTTAGAAGGACGAAAGTGCTGTACTTGAATTTCCTCTAGCTATCCTATCTCTTGTGACCATTAACACTCGATGTGACTATATCTTTGTCTTAACTACTTGTCCCTTCCTCGACCTTCTATCACGACTTCCTAATCACTTTAATTAGGAGTGAATCTAATCGTTCTCCTAATCGTGCCATCAACCTACTCCCAAGAAACCATATCTTAACTCTCTAAATTATTTATATGGATCCACTTAAAACCCTTAATCTTTTCCTTTTACGTTTATTAGCCATGTCCGTGATTTATTATCTAAATCACGATTTTCTAATACTTGTTTATGTTGTTTCTTGTCTCGCCCAAGGACTCGTCGAATTGTCATTACCAATATACCCCTTGTGCCTTCTTACCCCCTACTTATTCTTAATTTCGAGGACGAAATTCTTGTAAGTTGGGTAGGATGTAAAATCCCTAAATTTCTACTATATTTTAGTACTGATTTTTTTTTGTATTTATACGTCGCATAGTCGTATTGTACGTCGCGCGGGAATTTACGTTTTTTTTGTATTTACTCGTTGAGTGCGAATATGTGTGAGGTACATATTTTTAGAAAAATGGTTTTTGATTTTATTATCGGTAATGGTTTCAAAATTATATATATAATAATTATTTTTATTAAAAGTTGTGAAAAGTATCTATCGAGGTTGCCAAAACTTATTATTTTAGTTATTTATAAAAGGCTATCTTATTTTAATAAGTGATAATTTAGAAAAACTAGATTATGTGAATATTCTACTCGTGTAAAGCGCATGAAAATTATTTCATGTATATTTTCAAAATTTATTTTTATTATTTATAATAATTTAATTAGCAAGAAGGTATTTTAAATATGTAAATATTTATGTTTATTTTCGAAATTATTTTTACCTAAATTATTTAAAGGATATTTTGAAGTTATTTCCTACTAATATTTAAAATATATATTGGAATTTTCGAAATTAATTATTATATAAATTTTATAAAAAGATATTTTGGATATATTTGTGATAAATTAAATTGTGATTTGATTTATTGATTTAAATTAAATAGTTTAATTTAAATGTGTAATTTATCTATATTTAAATAGGATTTAGATTTAGATATGAATGTATTGGTTTAAATTTAATAATAGAATTATCTATTTGGGTTTAAATAAATCCTAGTCGCTATCTACATTGGATTATATTTGATTGAGTTACTTTTAAATCAATTTGAATTAAATAGTGAAAATTCTAAGGGGAATAAAAACTCTTCTTAATCCTTATCTAGATAAGACTTTTGTAAACCCCTTGATTTTTCAAAATAAATATTTGTAGAATTTCTGGATTTTTAAATAACTATTATTGACTTATTATATAATTTGTATTATTTTACATATATTTAGTATAGTGCTCATTGGTAAATTTAGTATAAAAATATATATAAAGCTATTTTCTAGTACATTAAGGATCTAAATTATATTATACAATTTTTTTCCTCAAAATTTTAGGATTTATTTCATAATTTTTATTACTTTTTACATGTTACTTATATTGTACACTATTTACATAATATAGAATAAATGTCAAATTAGCATTAGATATTTCAGCTTGTATAAATGAGATTAGATGAAGGTTGTTTAAATAAATATTAACTATAGTTATTATCTATAGTAATTTTAACTAATATTATAGATAATTTAGATAAATATAAACTATATTTTAAATTAATACTAATCCTACTTCTACTTGGAAAACATCTCTATCTATATCCTATCCTAACAAAGCAAACACCAATTTATTTAAATCAAATCCTATCTAATTTAGGAGATAAATCTGAAATAAATACCTATATAAACCCAATACATCCCCCTTCTATCATCCATAATTCGAAATTATTTTTAGTCCAATAGAAACTCTAAAATTCGTCATTAGAATTTACCCCGCTTTTTAGTAGCAAGAGCAACTTGGAACGACGATATCTCCTAGCTCCGAACTCCGTTTTGTCTCCAGTTTTTTTTTAAAAGAAGCGTATCGAGGTAAGGTTTCCAAAAACATATTTTAATAAAAAAAATTCATTCTGTAGATTTCTGTAAAACTATTTGAGTATTAGATGTCCGAAAAATAAACGTGTTTCAGTATTTTTGCGATTTCGGGAGTTTCCGGAAACGAAAATGCGATCCGTTTAGTTTTTCGAAAAGCTAATACGAAAACCTATACCATATCCTAATTATAAATTTTATTAAATTAATCTAATAGGTATAGTATTAATTATAATTAGATAATAGACTATTTTCAGCAACCGGAGATGTTTGTTTAGACCTTAGTTCCTCAGCAGCCGTTGTTCGACCTACTTTTCTGTCTGATCTTCGTCACCACAGTTCTAAGGACTCAGGCAAGTATACCTTACTAATTAACTGTCTAATTATTTATTTTCTGCATTATTTATTTTGTTTCATATTGTTAGTTTCTTTTGTTATAAACTACGCGTCCAAGCCACACTTGGGTGCAAGCGACTCTATTAGTCATTTTATTTTACTATATGCATGTTAACTTAGTGTTAGCAGACTACCTTCTTGTTGGGAGATATCCTTATATCTCCTTTGGCCATGACACTCACACTACACGATATGAGACATTTTGATAGGGGCATGACTTATGGATTGGCCATCTCTAAAGTTGTGTGATGGATAGATGATTGTAACTGCTCTGAATATGGTTTTAGAGACTCAAGCAGTTACAAAACTAGACGAGCCATGGACATGACTTGAACAGTATGGGAAATATTAGGGAAGGACAGTCGCTAGTGCGTATGGGAATCCAAACAGGTAAACCACAGTCTCCGGATGGAACTGTGGTGATTTATTTGCAGATGCCCTCTGACGTTTTGGACGTTACGGACGGATACGGATCACTGGATGCCAGTTACGTACATATAGCCTAAAATCCCACCCATGCGCATGAAAGTTGTCCTCTAAATTGTACATTAGGCGGTTAGAATCTCCTTTGCATATTTGTGTCTAGGATAGTCTTTTATGTATTATTTTATTATTCTGACAGTTTATATTAGCTTGTTCTTCCTGTATTTTGCTACGTCCGTCTGAGGACCTGGTTATTCTCCAGGTGTGTGTTCATGTCTTCCGCATGTATCCTAGCCGAGATCGTGGTCTTCTCTATTTATTCGAAGATGACGTGACTTGGTTCCTCCTTGCTACTTCCACTTAGCCTTTTATATATCATGTACTTCTTCCTTTTTGTTTGGTTGGTAGTGGATGTGTCTCCACCCAACATATTGTACTAAGATAATTCATTATATGCTATCTTTTATTCCTTTATTTTGTGGATGAGATTATTTAGTTGTGGTTTGCTGCATTTTACAGCTTATGTATACATACAAGGCCTATGTACTTCGTATGTATACAGCTGGCATGTCTACGTACTTAGTCCTACGTATAATGGGACTGGGGCATTATAAATCTTGCACCATGTATTCTGTATATCGGCTCAGCCTGCCAAACTCTGCAACATACTCTTCTACTGACATGCCTCCCTGCTGAAGGTTCTGGAACTGCCTGGCCAATTCCAGCCTGTCGGAAGGAGAAAATAACTTCTTCTTGAAGAGGTCCTTGAATTCGGTCCAGTTGTGACCATCTCCAGCAAGAGCCGGCTCATTCTTGAACCAGGTGCGGACAATATCAAGCAGCTACAGCCCTACTGTATGGACCTTCAAATCATCAGCTAGATGGAACACCCTCATGAGTCGCTCGATATCCTCGAGCCAGTTCAACATAGATGATGCCTTCTGACCTATTAAAATCTTGGGGTCCCAAATTTTTGAAGTCGTAAATGTTGCCTGACCTCTGTTGGGCATCCTGTTGCTGGGCCGGGTCTCCTCACTCTACTGCAGCAAGAGAAAGCTGATGGGCATCCTCGATGCCCTATCATATTGCGTCCGACTGCCTCTATTGTGCCTTAGACTGCGCCCTCTGCGCCTCTAGCATCTCCTTGAAGAAAGCAAACATCTATACCATATCAGTAGGCACTAGAGGCGGAGGAGGAAGACCTTCTGGAATAGATGCTGGAATCCGCTGCATAGGAGAAGGAGGAGGAACACTAGCGACAACTTCGGTCGCGAACCCCTCCACCGAAGTAGAAGCACCCACAACAACCTCGGGAACGGTCCTCATCACTGGAGGAGGAGCACCCCCAAAAGCAGTTGCTGTCACTCCAACCCCGGAAGAAGTAACTGGGGTAGGATCGCGGGATGTCGCAGACCTCCCCGTATATGCTGGCCCCAAACGCTGGGATCTGGTAGGAAACCCTAGGTTGGAAAAGTCTAGAATAAAAGAATGAGTGGAAAACCCTAGGTTGATATGGTGGCTGCCATTGTTGGCTTGTGGGGATTTATATAGGGCCTTGCTAAGCCCTAAACTCATCATGACACTTTGTATTAGGAAGGTCTTTAAGGAAACTAAGTAGTTTGGTTGTAATTAGTGCTTGCACCATAATTAACCATGACTAAGGTCCAACTTAAATAGAATTTTTAATTTATGAATTGGGTTTAATTATCATGCTAGTGGCCCACAAATAGAATTTTTTTAACTTAGTCAAAATAACCCTAATCTGAAAAAGTGGTAGTTACACACCTTACCCACGCTAGATATCTTGAACATCAAGCGTGTGAACTCCGCAATGTACTATTTGATCTCCCCGGTGTGCTTGAGTTGCCGCAAGCTTTGCCTCGCTATAAACTCCATATTCTTCGGATAGAACTGAAACTTGATCTCCTTCTTGAGATCTTGTAGTGACACATTTTGTTCATTTCAACAGGATGAATCATTAGCAAAATGACATTCAAACTTGGCTATGCAGTGACTTGCTCGGAGTCTCGCTCGGTCGAGGCAAGTCCTCATTCTGGTGGATGACTTCTATGAACTCATCTCTGCCTTGCCTTCACACTTAATAAAATGAATCACGTGTTTGTTTTCGTTAGTAATTAAATTGACGCTTGCTAATAAAAGAGTTAAACTGACTTATTGTCACAGTATACACGTTCGCACGGTTGTGATGCTTGTCATATACAGTGTGACGCTACTTTGAGGTACTTCGTAGAATATGGTTCATTCAGTTGGGAAGAAGGCTATCAAGTAGTCGTTCATGAGTTCAGATGTAAAGCATGAAACGTTGTCGAAACTGTTAGGTCGTCGAGGCAGTCCCTGGCCTGGGAGTTGTATAGAGATGGAAAGTTTGAGATATGCAAAGGTCTGAGTAATGTGAGAAGTTATATTAGAGTCGAGACTTGCATGGTCATGGCCAACTTGTGCACAATGGCATCTTTCCTCAAACGATATCTCGTGGCCACGAAACCAATTTAGCCTAGGAGAAAATGGGGATAGTTGAGCTGAGTTCAAGCTCGGATGATTCGGGGACTTCAGTGGGGCTCGCTACCCATGCTGCAAGGATCGTTGTCTACACCAAGCTATAACACATTGACTAGAATTTTTTTCAAGTCATTGGTGCTACTTGAGTAACAAAAATACTTATAAATAGCGATTGCAAATTAACTTCAAGAACAAAATTCCATGCTTCTTCACAATCTAATAATAAACAATGAGAAACATAAAGATGTCTTAATATAAATTCATATTGAATAGAAAAACTATAAATAATCAGACTGCATAAACTATCTAATGTAATACTACGATCGGTTATAAGAATTTGGATAAAATCTCCTTCGTAGGATAACCCAGTTACTGCACCTCCACGTGCGCATCATATTCTTATACTTTTTACTACCAAAATATGTCAGATTAGCGACAACAGATGACGTCGCTAAACCAGGAACAAATGTCGCTAATTCATTTTCACGAAAAAATTAGCGACGTATTGACCATGTCGCGTAATACGTGGTCGCTAACTAAGCTTACGTCACGGTAGCGACGTAATTTTGCGACGCGCTTCATCGATAGCATTTTATGCAACTAGCGACGTTCACTGACATTTGCGTTGCTAATTAGCGACGTTGTATTTCGTTGCTAATTGTCGCAGGCAGATTAAATGTTAGCGACGCAACAGGCAAAGTTTACCGACGTTTCGCGACTTAGGTCTTGCCAATTTGTGTTTGCCATGTCACCTTTTTTATCGACGTTTTACGACAATCCGTGACGTGATACTTACATAACGACGTCATGATACGAGCATAACGACGAAATTAGCGACATTGGCTATTAAAATTGTTGACCTGTATAATTTGCCACGTCAGCACATTTGCGACGTTCGACGACGTTCTTTTTCCAGGTTAGCGACATTCCGATACAGCTTAGCGACGTAATCATGTGTCGCTAATCGTCGCTAATCGTCGCTAATCGTCGCTAAGCGTTGCTAACCGTCGCTAATTCCAAAAAAAATATGAAAAATAAAATGTAGTATGCTTTTTATATAAATGACAGTTACATTATATAGCATTGTACCTGTATTTAGAATGACAATTTGCAAATAATAGACTCGGAGCAACCCTCCGTAGAATTTTCTGGGTTCGTCGACCCCTTCAGTGGAACACTCAACACCGATAAACCAATATAGAGACAAATGATAAAAAAAACTACCAATAATCAAATAAATAGAATTGAACGATCAGAAAGACAGAAAATAGCTGGGTGGATACAAATCCACTACCAAGCGGCTATAAAAAGTGTGTCCGATAATATTCAACATAACATAACACAAATTGTTATTAAATGTATAAAATAAATACATAAAGATCCAACAATGGGTCACCAACACAACATAAGTCTAATAAAGGACTATGCCTAGTCAGGATGTAGAGGAGGAGTAGGCAGTCCCGATATCTGGGACATCATGAACCTATACTGCGCCGGGGGTCAGCATCACCGGTGACGACTCATCAGTAGAAGGAAGAGGAGGCAGTGGAACCCCTACAGTCGGTGTGGATGCCGACGCACGACCAGGAAGTGTCTGCTCTATGGCTAGCAGTCTAGAGTTGGTGGAATCCATACCAGCCGCCAGCCTTGAAACCTGCTCGCCAATAGCCACCTGCGACCTGTGCAATGCATGAATGACAAGATTCGCCTTCTCCTGCACCGCCTGAACGGTACGATCCCGTTTCCCTAATGGTGCACTCAAGCATATCAAATTGAGCGATGAGGGCCTCATCGTCCGTCTGTGGCTGAGACTGGGACTGCTCCGCAATCCTCCACAATAGCTCGTCACCAGCTCAGTAAGCTGGCGACGGCGTTCCTCCATTCGGACCGACTCCTATGAGGGCTGTGGAGAATGTACACTGGCAAAGGGGGCCCTGGCTAACTACGTCGCCACAAAGGCGCCGTAGGATCCCGTACCATAGTACGTACCCCTCTGAAGACCACCAACGGCGGTCATCCAGAGCTCGTCCAACGTCCAAGCCGGTGGGGGCTGCGAGAAAGTACCAGCCCCTCCCTCTGCAGATGTACTAGTAATCTAACGCTCTAGCCTAATATACTCATCCTAGAAAAGTGCGTATCTCGATAAGCATAATATTTACTACCAACCTAGTTCCACGTCTATGGATATATATTGCATATTTCTTAAGTTATACTAAATTTAGTGACACGTAAAGTAATACATACATAGCTCTGCGTGACCCGATCATCGATAAGCTTTTCGTCCTTCCGATGGGTGGCCAGGAAGACGGTCACCATGTTGGGGTTCTTACCCCTCTTTATCTGTTATAATAATATATTTGTCATTGAAATTAAACATTTTATTTCTACTTTTATTAAAATAATATATTATAGTAAAACGCATACCAGGCGACAGAAATGTTCCGTCATAGGAATCGAGCTGTATTGACCCGTTCCGTCCTAGCGGAACGTCGATTCAAACGGCAAGTACAATGACTCGAACCCCATCTTGCTTGGCGAAATGACTCGCTTAAGGCAAAAGCAATGGACTTGGCCCTTCAGGAGAATCTAGACTTAGACTTTCAAATGCGCGCTCGGAGTATCGCTCGGCCGATGCGATCATCGCTAAGGTGGGTGGCTCCGATGAACCTGTCTTTGCTTAGCCTAGACACATAATAATGTGGACAATATTGCTAAAATTGCCAGACGATAACACCGTGCATGCTAACAAAATGACTCAACGCATATAGCTAAGGGAATAATCCCATCTTGTATGCTTGTGTAGAACTTGGAAAATTACGTGAACTCTCACACTGTACTCCACGCCCGTGCAAACGCACAACTTGTACTTTGTGTAGATTTACTTATGCGTTCAATAACGAACGAAATGCTTGTCACTAGAATCATGCCGCAACTTGAAACATGAAATAATGAATGGTTTACAACAATGAAGCAGGAAGACTATCGATATAGTCGTTCCGAGTAGAGTATGGAAACATTGAAAGGCTTTGAGACCAATGGATCGCCAAGGCAGTTCCCGCACAGAGAGTTGCATAATGTATGAATAAACAAATGAACGAATAAGTGAATGAATGAATCAACGAATGAATGAATGAATGAATACGTGAATGAATCAATGAACGAATGATCAAGTGAAAGAAAGAAAAGAATGAATGAATGAAAGTTAAGAAAGAAAGGAATGGTTAGAGATGGATATGACGGGGATGTGCAACGGGGCTCGCTACCCGCGTTGCACGGACGCCGCCGCCAACCTGGTCGATAATGCATTATGGCTCACAGACAGCCTATGGCTCAAAGACAGCCGTTAAGTTAAAAATAACAAAATACGAAATGGTCGCGGACAACCCACTCGTATACGGGAGGAAGAATCAAATAGCGATTCCAAGGCAACGATCAGGATATCGTGGCAGACCTAGGCGGAATCATGGCTTACGGGCGGCTTGTGTGCGGGCTCGGGCACACAAGAGACGTAAGGCCGGGTATTGCGTAGACTATCAAGGTGTACCAACCATCACGCTTGATAGATGCAAATACAAAAAGAAATATGTCTAAATGGCTTGTGGTACCAGCGACCGATGCATATAGATTAAGTTGGCTCGATTGCGGCAATTCGCGTGCGAGACCTTGCATTAAAACAAGTACATCTGACTAGCTGAACATGCTATGTTACTGAATGAAACATATCTAAACAACAATTAAGTATAACACATCCTGACAACTTGAGTAAGTTGAACAACTGTGGAACTGAACAAAGCCCCTTCTGAACAGGCTTGAATATAACACAACAAATGAACTAGAGTACTTCATACAAATGAGTTAGAAACACGTCTACGACGTGCAACTACCTGAGGCAGGAACACGCCCTTGACACTTTTGGATATTTATGCAAACCTGTCAATTCATAATGCATAATATGTTGGCTAACTTGGTTTACTTTGGACAGGGATGATCATACTGTAAGTATGGTAAGTTGTGCATATTTTACTTATGCGACACTTGAAAACGATAACACGGGATAGGCTTTGAATGTTATCTGATCCTAAAGCAAGAATAGTAAGACAATAAATGATAGATGGTGCACAAAAGTAAATTGAACGTGTTTGGTAATGATAGCGAGTGGGCGAGCTAGCATGTCATGACCCGCTCCCGAATAATCGGACACGAGTCGGACACGCCCAGCCTTCATCATTAGACACGATAAAGTAAGCTGTACCAATCTCTAGGGAAACTACAAGTCCAGATATGAATGAATATAAACCATAAAATCTATATAAATGAATCCCAGAATCAAAGTACAACTATAAATTATTACAATACCAGGAATGTAAAAGTATCTGATGTCTCTAATACAATGAAGATAAGAAATACTAAAGGAAAGGTACTAGGCCTCTTCGGCCTCTAGGTCCAGAGCAACACCAGCTAGCTCAAAGGTACCACCAGGCTACTGCCCGTAGTAGGTATCAGAAATAGCCTCCATCTCACCTGCAACATATCCAGTTAGGAACGGAGCTAAGTATATCCAAGGAAATGAACAAGAACAACATGAAGATGAAATATGAACAAGCAATGAATCTCTAAACAGGAAACTAGGACAAACATGTTGAAATAAAACACAAGACTGTATGAAATGAACCTGAAATGTAACCTGGTACCTAAACATGAATATACAAGGAACCTGACATGTGTGATATATTTGGAATACTTCCAGAGTTATGATCGGCCTAGGTAGAACATGAAACATGGCATAGGCATGAAGGTACGACTTAGGGCCCGCGTGCACAGTGTGAGGCCTAAGCTATTAACATTAATTGTAACTCGGTTGTGATCACACATCTGTAGTATTTCCCCTCCCAGACACAAGCAAACTCATGGAACAAGATACAAGACAAGACTGTGTAATATCGTGTCCAACAGGATGGTACAAGCATGAATTAGATGCATAAGACATGAAGTAAATGAGCAAATCCGAGGATTATACTTGCCTTGCTCAGGGTGATCAAGTAGGGGTAGTAGATCTGGATATCCTCCTGTTTAATTGATATAATTTGGTTAATTTCTATACAAGTCCTAGTTTAGTGATTACAACTTCTAAACATGTTTTTATAGAGTATCATTATTATTAGCTATACTCTAAGTTAGCAAGAATCTAAATACTAATAGGTACTTATACATAATCAGCTTACCACATGTATTAGCTATATAAACAAAGATTTGACATCCTCAACTATCTGCCTTTGATAACAAGGATGCACTGTTCTTTAAACAGCCCATACTAACCATCAAAACAGTCTTCTATAAACAAGTATTCCAATAGAACTTAGGACTGGTTCACGACTCCTGCTTACTCAAGCATTCCTTACAGATTTCCATGGGAACCTAAATGAATGAACTAATCTGCTAACATAACCAAAACCCCAAGGCTCCTTGTTAAAAACCATACAATTACACAAACATACAACTCTCTAGGAAGTAGAGGTAGTAAAGAAGGACTGATTGGCAATTACCAGGTCACAAGGCTTTGGGAGAATCAACCACAACCCAGGCATCTATGACAGGGTTAATTTGCTTCCCAGTTCAGGTTATACATCTCTAATAGAGACCACACTGAACTCAACAGGTCTTAAACTAAAATGGAAAGCTTAAAATACTGCAAGACTGAAATGGAAATGGTTTTGACACAACTTCCTTACTCAACCTTCCAACTTAGCATTATCAATTAACATACTCACTCCCACAACTCCAAAATCGAACACCAAAACTTAAATTGAAGGCTAACAGCCTGAACAACCAACAGTTCCTTCTAAAACAGTTTTCTTACAGTTATCCCTCATACAGTGATCTTAAATATAATTATCCTTCAAACATACTAAAAAGTCAAAATGACAGCTCAACCTATTATTCAATTTCTAACAAGAAGAAATCGAGTACCAGTTAAAATAGCAAACAAGGAAAAGGTTCTAGGTAATACTAATCTAACTGTTGATATATAAATCACTTAAAGTTATGCAGAACCAAATGAGATACTCCTAACAAGTGTACTGGGGTTTTCCCTAAACTTGATTGCTCAAAACCTGACTCAACCATCAGTACCCAGTCCAAACAGCAGGAGTCCTATATATATATTACTTACATCAAAACACTTAGCAAAATCTCAGCTTATCCAAGGTTGCAACATTTAACTGACTCTCTGCAGTTTCAGGGATAAAAGTCAAGAAATAAAAATTACTAACTGCCACTTAGAACCACACATTGCAGCTGAACAATGAGGTTTGATTACAAACAACTGTAGTAGTCTTGAGTTAGTCTCTGTTGTCTCCAGCAGTAACTTAACTCACAGCATCATGAAGAAAGATATAACACAACCCAGGATCTAACCAAACTAAATCTATAATACAACACCCAAATATCAAAATCTTTCTTAACAGCACAGAACCTGTGAGCAACCAACCAACTGCTGTGGATGCAACCCATTTGAATGTTCAAGGAAGAAACCAAACAAAACAACTACCTAGACGCACAGGACAATAATTAAATCTACTAAATACTCCTACACAATCATGAGAATTTACCTGGAGAAGTTCCTCAAAGCAAGGAGTCGATCTTGTCGTGTCGAAAATAACAGATCTGTGTTCGATACTGATCTCGAACTCCCCTGTGACATTTGATCAAACAGTTGTAAACAAAAATTTAGAAAGAGAAATCAATACTTCCTCTTAAAAAATTTCCTACAGAAATTATGGAGATCTCAGCCAGACTTAGATCTTAACAAAATAAATTCGAATTTAACTTCCCCAACAGATCCATAAATCTCCAGTTGATGTCGATCTCAAATGAAACTTAAATCAAACAGGACAAAAATTTAATAAAACCTACGATCAAAACAATTGATTCTAGGAAATAGATCTACAACTCAAACAGAGAAATGTACATATGGAAGAGAAATCAAAGGAGATCAACAACCTACCTAAATGGAGTTCAACCATCAAACAATCGATAATGGATTAGTTAATCGAATTGTCCTGTTATCAAAGAAATAATTGAGGATCTCAAAAATAGAATTATTAGAGATCAACTCAAGCTTGGATCAGGAATCACTTACCCACAACTCGTCACCGTCGATTCTCGAAGAAGGGGGAAGAATCGGAGATCCGCTCGCACAACCGACTAGAGAGTAGTCGTCGTCGTCTTGGAAGGAAGCACACCTTCACTGTCGATTCAAAGCTCGAGTGCTCCTTCCATGGCCATGTCTCCTTCTTCAGAAGCTTCGGCTCAAATTCTCAAAAGAGAAGAAAATGTAAATGATTGTAACAGAATGAGAATGACGCCACTGCTAAGTTTATAAGGGCAGTTGATGGATTTGAATCGAATGGAGTTTTGGAGGGAAAAGCTCGATGAAAAATGAGAGTTTGTTAGGAAATTTGAATAACAGTTACAAGAATTTGAACTCTCTCTCCGAGTGAAGACAAACCAAAAATAAAAGAAGAAAGGAGCAGTGGGCTTGCTAATCTCAGACCAAAGGAGAAATTTGCTTTATCTATAAATAAATTAGTTGGCTTGGAGAACCCAGCCCAAAAAGAAAATAAGTATTTATCCAATTAAATAGAAAGGCTTTTTAGAAAAATAATCAAAGAGAAATAGTTATGAAAATTTATAGAGAAAGAATATTATTTAGAAATTCAAGAAGTGGGGTTACAAACCTCTCCCCCTTAAAATAATTTTTTCCTCAAAATTCGAAGGAAAAAAATCTCAAACAAATCACAACCAATATTCAAATACAAGCCATTTATTAAATTTGAAATTTCAAAACAAAAGTACAATCAAACAAGCAAACTGGGATAACGCTCACGCATCTCGTCCTCGCAATCCCATGTAGACTCTCCGGGAGAGTGGTGCCTCCATATGACTCGGACAAGCGGTATAGTCTGGTTCCGCAATTGCTTCTCCCTCTGATCAAGGATCTCCACTGGCTGCTCCTCGAAGGTCAAGCTCGGACCCACCTCTAGTTCTGAGTAGTCTACCACATGGCTCGGATCTAGAATGTAACATCGAAGCTGGGACACGTGAAAAACGTCGTGTACTCCCTCCAAGCTAGCAGGAAGTGCAAGCCGATACGCCACCTCGCCAATCTACGCTGTCACTTCGAAGGGCCCGATGTATCTGGGCTAAGCTTTCCACCTCTGCCAAATCGAATGGTGCCTCTGGTCGACGAGATCTTCAGGAACACTCTATCTCCAACTGTAAACTCTAGGGGTCATCTGCTGCTGTCCGCCAGTGCTTCTGCCGATCCTGTACAACTCTGAGACGCTCTCTGATCAGTCTGACCTTCTCTGCTGAATCTACCACCATCCTTGTTCCAAGCAAAGTCCTCTCGCCCACGTCGTCCCAAGATAAAGGTGTACGGCATCTCCGTCCGTATAGTGCCTCAAACAGTATCATCTCGATGCTAGCCAGATAACTGTTGTTATAGGCAAACTCCACAAGATGCAAGTAATCCTCCCACGAACCGCTGAAGTCGAGTACGTAAACCCACAGCATGTCCTCCAACGTCTGGATGATCCTCTCGGACTGCCCGTCTGTCTGTGGATGATAGGCGATGCTGAACTTTAACTGTGAGCCCAAGCTCAGCTGTAGACTCCTCCAGAAGTGTGATATGAAGCGGCTGTCTCTGTGTGAAACGATACTCACTGGCACTCCGTGAATCCGCACAATCTGACGCATGTAGAGGTCTGCAAGCTTCTCGGTCGACATCCCTACCTTGAACGGAATAAAGTGAGCAGATTTTGTCAGTCTGTCTACGATAACCCAAATAGCATCTTTGCCACCGGGCGTACGTGGTAAACCAGAGACGAAGTCTATGGTTATGTGTTTCCACTTCCATTCCAGAATAGGTAAAGGCTGGAGTAATCCTGCTGGTCTCTGGCGCTCCGTTTTGACTTGCTGGCACATAAGGCATCTAGAAACAAATCTGGAAACTTCCCGTTTCATTCCATACCACCAAACATACTCCCGCAGATCCTTATACGTCTTGGTAGATCCAGGATGAATAGAATACTGCGACTGGTGAGCCTCCTGCATAACCTCCTTCCACAAATCCTTGGGCACACACAACTGGTTTCCATACCTTAGGGATCCATCCTCTGCAATAGTGAAGTCGTCAAGCAATCCTGCCTCTGTCTGATCTTTGAGACATCGGAGTCCCTCATCTAGAAACTGGGCCTCCTTGATCTTCTCTATCAGTCCTGACTGTATCTGCATGTGCATCTGTAACGCTCCAGTCCCAAAATACGTAGGACTAAGTACGTAGACATGCCAGCTGTATATATACGAAGTACAGGGGCCTTGTATGTATACATAAGCTGTAAAATATAGTAAACCACAATTAACTAATCTTATCCACAAAATAAGGGAATAAAAGATATTATATAATGAATTATTTTGGTACAATATGTTGGGTGGAGACACATCCACTACCAACCAAAATAAAAAGAAGAAGTACATGATATATAAAAAGGGCTAAGTGAAAGTAGCAAAGAGGAACCAAGTCACGTCATCTTCGAATAAATGGAGAAGACCACGATCCTGGCTAGGATACCTGCGGAAGACATGAACACACACTTGGGGAATAACCAGGTCCTCAGAGGGACGTAACAAGATACAGGAAGAACATGCTAATATGAACTGTCAATATAATAATAATATGCAAGACTCTCCTAGACACCAATATGAAAAAGGGAATGCTAACAATCTATTGTGCAATTTAGAGTACAACTTTTATGGGCATGGGTGGGATTTAGGCTATGTGTACGTAACTGGCATCCAGTCATCTGTATCCATCCGTAACGTCCAAAACGTTAGAGGGCATCTGTAAATATAAATCGCCACAGTTTCATCCGGAGACTGTGGTTTACCTGTTTGGATTTTCATACGCACTAGTGACTGTCCTCTCCCAGTATTTCCCATACTGTTCAAGTCATGTCCATAACCTATCCAGTTTTGTAACTGCTTGAGTCTCTATACCCTAGTCATAGCAGTTACGAACAACTACTGTCACACGACTTTAAAGATGGCCAGTCCATAAGTCGTGCCCCTAGCAAAATGTCTCAAACCATGTAGTGTGAGTGTCATGGCCCCAGGAGATATAAGGATATCCCGCAACAAGAAGGTAGTCCGCTAAAACTAACTTAACATGCATATAGTAAAGTAAAACGACTAATAGAGTCGCTTGCACCCAAGTGTGGCTTGGACGCGCAGTTTATAACAAAAAATAACAAATATGAAACAAAGTAAATAATGCAGAAAATAAATAATATGACAGTAAATTAGTAAGGTATATTTGCCTGGTAGGTCGCCTGGTGTGCTGCGATGATCAATGTGGCACAAAGTTTGACTTCGGTGTTATAACTACGCAAAGTGACCTCTGATGACGGCACGGACTGTTCCATCGGGTCCAGGACGGTCAATTTAGCTAGGATAGGCATAAGGTAGTCCAGTTTTGGAAGAGGGTAGGAAGATACGATTAGCAGGGACGGATGATAGTCGAAGGAATTTAGAATACATATACGATTTTTGAAAATATACTATTATTAGCTTAAAAATAGTTTTTTTAGAAAAAAATACTTGAAAAGTGAAAAATCAGCTTTAGGCAAAAATATCATCGGTTTGTCAAAATAATTTATAACTTTAAGGTAGAAAACTATATTAGTTAAAATTATTTAAAAAATGCCCAAAGAATTATTTTCAAATTTTTGAAACTATATGTATATATATTTTTCCTTGGGTCAAAATATTTCAATTTAATATATAAAAATATCGAAAAATATTTTAGGGCAAAACTCATTTTCTTTGAAATTACGTAGATAGCTTTAACCCTTGCACTATACATATAGTTTGAAATAATTATATATAATTCTAAAAATAATAGATTTACTAATCATACCATTGAGTATATAAATACCAAAAATAAACGAATAGCAATTTTAAACTAAAATGATGTCCTGATAGCAGTATTCAATAGAAAACTTAATAATAATAATAATAATAGTAATAATAATAACTATATATATAGTATAGACCACTATTGTCTTCATCTTCTTCTTCTTTTGTAAGATCAAAATAATAATAATAATAATAATATAATAGTGGTCATACATAAAAGCTACAGTTAACACCAGTTTCAATAATAAAAATAAATACAATATGAAAATAACACTAAAACAAACAACAAAACAATAAAAAAAAAGAATGAAAGAGACTTAAATGTGCTGGCTCTCCCATTCGAGAGAGCAGCAGCTACAACAGAAATAAGAAAAGGAGAGAGAGGGAATTTAGAGAAATTAGAGGAAGGGGGAAAGAGAACGGGAAGGGGGATTGGGGAAAAGGAAGGCGGAGAGGGGTCGGGCGGCAAGCGGCAAGCCAGAGGCTGCGCTGCGGGACGGAAAGAATGGGAGAAGATGAGGGGCTACGGAGACTCGGCGGCAAGGGGTGGCGCAATAGGCGGCAGCAGGTAACGGCGGATGTTGTGAATCTCGTCGGAGGGGGGTTCGCCTGACGGCTCCGGGCGACGCTGAGAGGCTGTTTTGCCCAGCCCGGTTGCTGTGGATCCAGACGGTGACACAACGCACTGCGGCTGCGGAGGACGGCTCGTCGGCGGTCAAGGGTTTGTGCAAGACGTCGGAAGGAATCGTAAATGTAGGGGCAGGTCACGGTGAGGTGGCACGATTCTGGCCGATGCACGCCTGCGCGGAGGCAGAGTTCTCGATCTGTCGTTCACGAGCGGTGGAGGAGGCCAGAGCGGCAGGTGAGTAATGGTGGTGGTTTTGTTTTAAATTTTTGGGAAATTTTGGTGTAGAGATGTCGGTCACGGCGGGGTGGCCGGGTTCGGCGGTGGTAGTGGTAATGGCGACGGCGGTGGTGATGACTGGTGTTGGAGTTTCGGGTCTACGACCAGTGGCCGGGGGTGGCCAGGACGTCGGGGTAGCGAGATCGGGACGGTGGTCGGGGTTATCGCGGTGAGGGCAGGGTGGTAATGGATGGTGTTGGGTTCGAAGCATTTCGACGTGGAAGCGTGGTTGCGGCGGAGCGGTCTGAGAAGGCAACGGCCGGGCATGGCAGCCATCGGTTGGAGATGGGCTGCAGCTAGGTTAGATTAAGGTTAGGATTTGGTGGAGACGGGTGTGAGATGGTTGCGTCGGTGATGACGGTGTCGCAGATGAAAGATAGTGATGGTGGTGCCGTAGTAAATTTGGCGGAGAAGACGGGGTCAGGCCTTGCGGTGGACAAGATTTAGAATAGGATTAGGGTAGAAATTTTGTGTTGGGATGTGTCCTGCAAGACACGAGGAATTGAAGGGGTTTGTGTCAGGGATTGTCGGACACGGAGAAACTATGTATTTGTACAAAAAAATATAGTGGATGAAGGGGGATCGGGACACGGACACAATGCACAATCTTGGTTTGTGGAGGAAACAATGGGGTGTCTCCCCTATATATAGGGTTGAGGAATTCTACTTGGATAAGGATTTGGACCCCTTTGGGATAATCTCATCTTTAGTTTAAATTGATTCAAAAAAATTTCAAATCAATTTAAATCTAATTTACATTCAATTAAATCTAAATCCATCATAATATAGATAATTCACATATTTATTCTAAATCGAACTTTAAAACCAATTAATCAACTCCAAATTTGATATAAGTATAGATAGACTTTTCTTAAATCAACAAAATCCAATTATTATTTAAATTACCAAAATTAATTTCAAAATATCTTTTTGATAAATAATAGAAATAATTAATTTCAAAAATTAGAATAAATATTTTTAAATAGTGATAGGAAATATCTTTAAAATATATTTTCAATAAATTTAGGTAAAAATAATTTCGAAAATAAACATATAAAATACCTTCTTGCTAAATAAATTATTATAAATAATAAAAATAAAATTTGAAAATATTCATGAAATAATTTTCATGCACTTTACACGAGTAGAATATTCACATAAACTAGTTTTCTAAATTACCACTATTAAAATAAGATAGCCTTTTATAAATAACTAAAATAATAAGTTTTGGCAACCTCGATAGATACTTTTCACAACTTTAAGTAAAATAAAAATAATTACTATATATCTTATTTTGAAAATATCCTCCATAAATAAAATTTATAATAAAAACCGTTTTTTCTAAAAATGTGTACCTCGCACATATTCGCACTCGACGAGCAAATATGAAAAATGTAAATTTCTGCGCGACGTATAAATAAAAAAATCAGTACTAAAAATATAGTAGAAATTTAGGGGTTTTACATCCTACACAACTTACAAGAATTTTTTCCTAGAAATTAAGAATAATAGGGGTGGGTGAGAAGGTCACATGGGTATATCGGTAATGAATACGATCAAGTCACTGGACGAGGCAAAGAAATGACATTCAATGCAAACATGCATTAGAAAATCACGATTTCAAATAATGACGAAAATAAAACATGGATATGGCTAACTAACGCCAGAAGGAAAATGATTAGGGTTAAAGTTTAATCAAGATAACATGCAATAAAGAATAGTACGGTATCAAGAGAAATAAATTTGAGAACTTAAAGACATGGTTCCTTGAGAGTAGGCTGGGGACACGATTAAAAGAGATTAGGTGCACGCCTAAATTAAGCGATTAGAAGGCCATGATAGTAAATATAGGGCCGAGAAGACGGACGAGTAGTTTAAGATGAAGATATAGTAACATTGAGTGGTAATGGTCATAAGTGATAGGATAGCTAGGGAAAATTCAAGTACAGCACTTTTGTCCTTCTAAAATAGATGAAGGCAAAAGTAACAAAGGGTTCGAAGAAGAGATTATCGAATATGAATATGAATACGTGGTTCAAATGAGACCGAATAATTTAAAAAAAATTGCCAAGGCAATAGTGGATGAGATTCTAAGGGGTAAGTTTAACTATATCTCAACCACGTAGAATAATCGTGTGAAAGGCGAACCAAAGTGCACTAGGTTGATCAGACCATCATGCACCGGTTCTGATTAGACAATATGTTAGTGGGTGTGCATCCAATAAAACATGTCATGATCAAGCTCCATAAGGGAATAAGCTTACAAAACTTAGGCTAAATTAGCAACATAGGATAGTAAAAAAAATAGTAAAAACATAGGCACGCGAGATTAATATTGAAGGAAGTGGAACTAGTTCAATTTCTTAAGAATCTAGGCATGTCTTATGTTGGTGCCTATACAGTCGTCCTAGTGTCTCCTTGTCTATGGCTGGATTGGCTAGATGGGTTAGGGTCCTCTAAATTTTACAGTCTAAGTAAACTTATTAATATGGGTTAGGTCTTGAGGTATTCTACCCAACTTACAAGGGTTAAACTAGTAATGTAATGGGTCAATGGAACATGTCTATCTAGTGCGAGTCTTATTCCTAACCACTATCAAGCACGAAGGAAAGGATAGAATAGCGGTAGAAGGAATCAAGCAAGATAAGAAGGGTCAAGGAAGGAGATCAAACATGTGGATGAGATCCTAGAATCTAATCCTATACGCAGGCTTACTTGGTACGGTAAAGTAACCAAACAATTTATCTTGACATGCATAGGCCACCACAAAAATATGTAACGCTCCAGTCCCAAAATATGTAGAACTAAGTACGTAGACATGCCAGCTATATACATACGAAGTATAGGGGCCTTGTATGTATACATAAGCTGTAAAATATAGTAAACCACAACCAACTAATCTCATCCACAAAATAAGGGAATAAAAGATATCATATAATAAATTATTTTGGTACAATATGTTGGGTGGAGACACATCCACTATCAACCAAAATAAAAGGAAGAAGTACATAATATATAAAAGGGCTAAGTGAAAGTAGCAAGGAGGAATCAAGTCACGTTATCTTCGAATAAATGGAGAAGACCACAATTCTGGCTAGGATACCTGCGGAAGACATGAACACACACCTGGAGAATAACCAGGTCCTCAGAGGGACGTAACAAGATACAGGAAGAATATGCTAATATGAACTGTCAATATAATAATAATATACAAGACTCTCATAGACACCAATATGCAAAAGGGAATGCTAACCATCTATTGTACAATTTAGAGGACAACTTTCATGTACATGGGTGGGATTTAGGCTATGTGTACGTAACTGGCATCCAGTCATCTGTATCCGTCCGTAACGTCCAAAACGTCAGAGGACATCTGCAAATATAAATCGCCACAGTTCCATCCGGAGACAGTGGTTTACCTGTTTGGATTCCCATACGCATTAGCAATTGTCCTTTCCTAGTATTTCCCATACTGTTCAAGTCATGTCCATAATATGTCCAGTTTTGTAACTGCTTGAGTCTCTATACCCTAGTCATAGCAGTTACGAACAACTACCGTCATACGACTTTAAAGATGGCCAGTCCATAAGTCGTGTCCCTAGCAAAATGTTTCAAACCGTGTAGTATGAGTGTCATGGCCCGAGGAGATATAAGGATATCCCCCAACAAGAAGGTAGTCCGCTAAAACTAAGTTAACATGCATATAGTAAAGTAAAACGACTAATAGAGTCGCTTGCACACAAGTGTGGCTTAGACGCGCAGTTTATAACAAAAAATAACAAATATGAAACGAAGTAAATAATACAGAAAATAAATAATATGACAGTAAATTCGTAAGGTATACTTGCCTGGTAGGCCGTCTGGTGTGCTGCGATGATCAATGTGGCACAAAGTTTGACTTCGGTGTTATAACTACGTAAAGTGACCTCTGATGATGGCACGGATGTTCCATAGGGTCCAGGACGGTCAATTTAGCTAGGATAGACATAAGGTAGTCCAGTTTTGGAAGAGGGTAGGAAGATACGATTAGCAGGGACGGATGATAGTCGAAGGAATTTAGAATACATATGCGATTTTTGAAAATATACTATTATTAGCTTTAAAATAGTTTTTTAGAAAAAAATACTTGAAAGGTGAAAAATCAGCTTTAGGCAAAAATATGATAGGTTTGTCAAAATAATTTATATCTTTAAGGTAAAAAACTATATTAGTTAAAATTATTTGAAAAATGCCAAAGAATTATTTTCAAATTTTTGAAACTATATATATATATATATATATCAAATATATATATATATATATATATATATATATATATATATATATATATATATATATATTTCCTTGGGTCAAAATATTTTAATTTAATATATAAAAATCTCGAAAAATATTTTAGGGCAAAACTCATTTTCTTTGAAATTACGTAGATAGCTTTAACCCCTGCACTATACATATAGTTTGGAATAATAATATATAATTCTAAAAATAATATATTTACAAATCATACCATTGAGTATATAAAAACCAAAAATAAACGAATAGCAATTTTAAACTAAAATGATGTCCTGGTAGCAGTATTCAATAGAAAACTTAATAATAATAGTAATAATAATAATTATATATATAGTATAGACCACTGTTGTCTTCTTCTTCTTCTTTTATAAGATCAAAATAATAATAATAATAATAATAATAATAATAATATAATAATGGTCATATATAAAAGCTACAGTTAACACCAGTTTCAATAATAAAAATAAATATAATATGAATATAACACTAAAACAAACAACAAAACAATAAAAAAAGAATGAAAGAGACTTAAATGTGCTGGCTCTCTCATTCGAGAGAGAAGCAGCTACAAAAGAAATAAGAAAAGGAGAGAGAGGGAATTTAGAGAAATTAGAGGAAGGGAAAAGAGAACGGGAGGGGGATCGGGGAAGAAGAAGGTGGAGAGGGGTCGGGCGGCGAGCGGCAAGCGGGAGGCGGCGCTACGGGACGGAGAGAAGGGGAGAAGATGAGGGGCTGCGGAGGCTCGACGGCAAGGGGCGGCACAATAGGCGGCAGCAGGTGACGGCGGATGCTGTGAAGCTCGCCAGAGGGGGGTTCGCTTGACGGCTCGGGCGGCACTGAGAGGCAGTTTTGCACAGCCCGATTGCTGTGGATCCAGACGGTGACACAATATGCGACAGCTGCGGAGGACGGTTCGTCGACGGTCAAGGGTTTGTGTAGGACGTCAGAGGCAATCGTCGGCATGGGAGCAGGTCATGGCGAGGTGGCACGATTGGGGCCGTTGTACGCCTGCGCGGAGGCAGAGTACTCGATCTGTCATTCACGAGCGGTTGAGGAGGCCAGGGCGGTAGGTGAGTAATGGTGGTGGTTTTTTTTTAAATTTCTGGGAAATTTTGGTGTGGAGATGTCGGTCACGGCGGGGTGGCCGGGTTCGATGGTGGTGATGACCGGTGTTGGGGTTTCAGGTCTACGACCAATGGCCGGGGCTGGCCAGGACATCGGGATAGCGAGATAGGGATGGTGGTCGGGGTTACCGCGGTGAGGGCAAGGTGGTGATGGATGGTGGTGGGGTCGAAGCATCTCAACGTGGAAGCGTGGTTGCGACGGAGCGGCCTGAGAAGGTTACGGCCGGGCGTGGCAGCCATCGGCTGCAGATGGGCTGCGGCTAGGTTAGATTAAGGTTAGGATTTGGTGGAGACGGGTGTGAGATGGTTGCGTCGGTGATGACGGTGTCGCTGATGGAAGATGGTGATGGTGGTGCCGTAGTAAATTTGGCAGAGAAGACGGGGTCGGGCCTTGTGGTGGACAAGATTTAGAAATGATTAGGGTAGAAATTTTGTGTTGGGATGTGTCCTACGAGACACGAGGAATTGAAGGGATTGGTGTTCGGGACTGTCGGATACGGAGAAACCATGTATTTGTACAAAAAATATAGTGGATGAGAGAGGGATCGGGACACGAACACAATGCACAATCTTGGTTTGTGGAATTTAATTGTGGAGGAAACAATGGGGTGTCACCCCTATATATAGGGTTGAGAAATTCTACTTGGATAAGGATTTGGAACCCTTTGGGATAACCTCATCTTTAGTTTAAATTGATTCAAAAAAAATTCAAATCAATTTAAATCTAATTTACATTCAATTAAATCTAAATCCATCATAATATAGATAATTCACATATTTATTCTAAATCGAACTTTAAAACCAAATCGATCAACTCCAAATTTGATATAAGTATAGATAGACTTTTCTTAAATCAACAAAATCCAATTATTATTTAAATTACCAAAATTAATTTCAAAATATCTTTTTGATAAATAATAAAAATAGTTAATTTCAAAAATTAGAATAAATATTTTTAAATAGTTATAGGAAATATCTTTAAAATATATTTTTAATAAATTTAGGTAAAAATAATTTTGAAAATAAACATAAATATTTAAAATACCTTCTTACTAAATAAATTATTATAAATAATAAAAATAAAATTTAAAAATATTCATGAAATAATTTTCATGCACTTTACACGAGTAGAATATTCACATAAACTGGTTTTCTAAATTACCACTATTAAAATAAGATAGCCTTTTATAAATAACTAAAATAATAAGTTTTGGCAACCTCAATAGATACTTTTCATAACTTTAAGTAAAATAAAAATAATTACTATATGTCTTATTTTGAAACTATCCTTCATAAATAAAATTTATAATAAAAACCATTTTTCTAAAAATATGTACCTCGCACATATTCGCACTCGACGAGCAAATATGAAAAACGAAAATTTCCGCACGACGTACAATACGACTACGCAACGTATAAAAAAAATCAGTACTAAAAATATAGTAGAAATTTAGGAGTTTTACAACATCAGCTGCCCTTGAACTCCTGGAAGATTAATCTCGATCCCCAGACTCTCAAGATCCTCAAGAAGATGCCGGTCCATAATAAGGAACATAGCAACAGGATATCGACTGAGAGCATCTGCTACCACATTCGCCTTTCCAGGATGGTATTGCAGATTGATGTCAAAATCTTTCATGAGTTCCACCCATCTTCCCTGTCTCATGTTCAGTTCCTTCTGAGTGAAAACATACTTCAGGCTTTTATGGTCCGTGAAGATGTCCACTCTTTCTCCATACAAATAGTGCTTCCACGATTTCAAAAAAAAAATGACTGCTGCAAGCTCCAAGTCATGAGTAGGATAATTCTTCTTATGTGGCCTCAACTGTCTAGAAGCATAAGCAATAACTCTCTGGTTCTGCTCAAGCACACATCCCAAGCCTTTCCCTGATGCATCGCTGTAGATGACGAACCCTCCAGATTCTGATGGCAAGGCTAAAACTGGCGTTGTAGTGAGTCTTCTCCTTAATTCTTCAAATGCGGACTGGCAGGCGTCGCTCCAGATGAACTCTTCGTCCTTCCGCATAAGCTTCGTCCTTGGCTCTGCTATCTTGGCAAAATCTTTCACAAACTTTCGGTAGTAACCTGCTAGCCCCAAGAAACTACGAATCTCAGCTACTGACTTGGGAGGTGCACATGCTTCTACAGCTTCAATCTTCTTGGGATCTACAGAAATCCCTTCTCCAGTCACTACATGCTCCAAGAACTCCACCATATCCAAGAAAAACTCATACTTAGAGAGCTTCCCGTACAGTTTCTCCTTCCGCAGAATCTCTAACACAATTCGTAGATGCTCCACATGCTCTTCATCGGTCTTTGAATAGATCAAGATGTCGTCAATAAAGACTACGACAAACTTATCCAGATACTTGTGGAAGACCTTATTCATAAGGTTCATAAATACTACTGGAGCATTGGTGAGTCCGAATGGCATCACCAAGAATTCATACTGACCATAGTGGGTATTGAAGGCTGTCTTTAGAATATCATGCTCCCGAACCTTCATCTGATGATACCTCGACCGAAGATCAATCTTCAAGAAGACCTTAGCTCCACTAAGCTGATCAAACAGCTCATCTATTCGCGGCAACGGGTATTTATTCTTGATGGTAATGTTATTGAGTGTACGGTAATCGATGCACATTCTAACAGTCCTATCCTTCTTTGACACGAAGAGTATCGTTGCTCCCCAGGGTGAAGCACTGGACCGAATAAAACCCTTGCCTTCTAACTCATCAATTTGGGCCTTCAACTCTGCAGCTTCCTTCGGGTTGATCTTGTAGCAATGTTGGGACTTCGACGTTGATCCAGGCACTAGGTCGATGGTGAACTCTACATCTCGCTCTGGCGATAATCCTGGCAACTCCTCGGGGAAGACGTCGAGAAACTCTACAATCAGCGGATGCGACAACTCCTGGTCTTCTGTAACTGCTCCGAAGTAGACTTCCTCTGGCCTCTCTGCGATTCGTCTTCTGGCCTCAAACAACGGAACTCAGGCGGGCTGAAAGTAACCTTCCCTTCATGGCAGTCTATTACAGCAAACTGCTCACTCAACCAGTCGATGTCGAGGACTATGTCAAATCCAGGCAATAGCATCACTAGGAATCGAGCTCTAAGCTCTCTCCCAACTATAGTGATAGGGCAATCAACCATCTCACTAACTGACACTACTCCTCCTCCTGTCATAATCCGACAGTTCCTCCTTGTAGGCTTAGGTGTGAAGCTGTGTCTATGCAGAAACTCATATGATACAAAGCTATGTGTGGCTCCCGAATCAAACAATACAATGGCAGGAAATGAATATAAGATGATAGAACCTGTAATAACATCTGGAGCTACCTCATCCTCCTCAACTATGGCTATGACGTAAGCACGTCCCTGCTTGTCACGCCTTAGAACCAGAATACTGGAGAGCGGGGGCGGACACAGCCAGCTACGTATATTGAAGTGCAATCCACTTTGCTATACGGTCACAGCTGTCTAAAATACATGAGGATTTATCTACAAGCCATCAGTCTCTTATCACTACAACAAAAAGACCTATTAATGACGCTTGATAAGTGGTTTTCATGACGGCTGATGTGGAAGCGTCATCAATGTTCAGTAAGACTAGAATCTATGACGGTTTACATTAAAAACGTTATTGATAGTGCTCCAGTGATACGAGCGTTAGAAAAGAAGCACGAAAATTTAAGTCGAAATCTCGACTCCCCCGTAATTCTCTCGCACTTAGGAAAAATTATAAGCCCTCTCTCTTTCTCCTTCTCCTTCTCCTCCCATTCTCCAACTCCCCTCAGCCCACTCCCCGCTCCCCAACTCCCCTCAGCCCGCTCCCCGCTCCCCAACTTCCCTCAGCCCGTTTCTCGCTTCCCTCGGTTACAGACTCCACCGCAGAGGGAAGGTTGTCACCGGCGTAGCCTTCACCACCGGTTTGTCCTAAAATCTCGATCATTGCTTATTTTATGCCCTAAATTCAAAAATATCCTAATTTTTGACAACCATACATACATCCATCTCTCCAAAATTAGGGTTCTTAATTTTAGAGTTTTTCGACGTCTTCGTCCACGTCGGCGATGATCCGAAAAGGGCTGCATCATCGTTGACTTCTCTTGATTAAGTGAGTGATTTTGATTTGGATTTTTTTCCTAAAAAAAGATTTTGTTGGGAGTGTAATTTTTTCCCTAAAAATTAGGGTTCTTAATTTTTGATTTGGATTTTTTTCCCTAAAAGGGTTCTTTGATTTTTTTCTGTTTGTTCTTGTTCAAGGGAGTGTAATTATATTTAGGGAGCCGAGTCCGAAGCCTCTCCACAGTCACAGTCGCGACCCGGTGAGGTGCTGTGCGTGCCTGCGAGCCGAGTCCGAAGCCTCCCTTCGGATTCTGACACTAAATTATGGGGTATAAATTCTAAAATCTTGATTGATTTCAGTTTCTAGGTTTATTTTATTTGTCGATGATGTTGTTGGATCTCGATCCCTACATAAAAAGGGTTTCGATCGACTGATACGTGTTGGGTTCAATTTTGGCTTGACGATCCTACGATTGTCTTTGTTTGTGAAGCGCGAATGATCTTTAGATCATGTTCGATTTTTTACTTGCTGTTGGATCTCTATTTTAATATAATGTGCAGGTCAGTCCTTCCCAATTTAAAGCTCATGCTGGTCAAGCTGTACGGCGCAAACCGTGGGTTAATTATTGAATACTTTCCAGCCTCTTTTTTATGACTTTCATTTGAAATCCCTGCTCATAGTCCATATGAATTATTATTTCTAGGTACAATAATATATATACTTCCAATGGAGTGTCACTACATGAGTTGTCTGTTTCCCTATCAGCAGGCAGAAAAATGTCATCCAGTGAAAATGATGACCTATGTAGTATCTGTGCAGATGGTGGAGACCTTCTCTGCTGCGATCACTGTCCTAGGGCTTTGCACAAAGGTTAATATCTTTACTTGTCAACTATATTGGTATTTCATTGGACTAAATATGTTTTGGACATGTTGTTTAAAAGAAGTTTTTTTTAGCATGGCATCTTGAAGCAGATGTATGCGCTTGAAATGTGACCATTTAAATACTTAATCTTCTAGTTTTATCACCTAGTTCATTTCTCAGTTTGGAACCATGTCAAGAATCAAAACTATCTATATAAACTAGCAAACTAGCCTTGTCAACAGCAAGGTTCAATATTTCAAATATTGCACAAACATATTTAATGAGATGAAGACTATTTGCAATTAAATGTATGGTTGGTTTTACCCTTAATTGGTTTGTTTGTGGTTCATGGTATGTTAAGCAGTTTTGATTATGCCCCTGATCCATGGATGGCTACCAGTTAATTGGATTACTTGACCAATTAATCATAATTTTGCGACACTTGGAATTTTTTGATTAATTGGCACTCGGTTTATCGGATGAAGAGCCATATTACTTTACTGATTACTCGTTGCTTAATCCCTTTTTTTATAACACTGTTTTTGGTTGATAATGATGTTTTCATAAGGCCTATTGGAACATTCCACATTAAAGTGGGCCTATTTGATATCTCATTTTGGTCAGGCAAGAGCATTTTAGCGAAATTAGTTGTAGAAGCTTGAACCTTTATACTTTCATGGTCATGATTATCTTCGTTGATATGCGCCATGTAGTCACTTTGAGCATATATTACTTGAAATTAATTTTCAGATGTATAAATACAGAAAGTTTGGACAGTGAACAACCTGATAATTTTTTACAACAGTGAAACATTCGAGTCCGTTATATGAATATCTCGTATGTTTATTTGCATACAATTACATTATATCTGAAGTCCTATTTGCATTATTTTTTTATCATGAGTTGGACTCTTTGACCACCATATGTGGTGGAACGTGGAAGGTTTATTATCGTTTACATTTCGGAAGAACTAATTGCCAACAGGAATGACCATATTGTGCCCCAAAGCATCATTGATGTTTGTGGTGACGTTGGCTTTAAAGCTAGATTATGTCATTGAAATGTGTACGCTAGTGTTGCTTGCAAACTTGGGGCACTTGAGTCTTCATTAAGGTCTTCCAAGTATTTGAATTTTTGCATGTAATAGAACACTTGTGTACAGCCTTGGACTTTCCGAGGCTTCTTAAGAGTTAAGAGCAAACTCTCAATAACTCTAGTCACTGTAACTAATTTTTAATTTGATCTCCATTAGCATGCATGCGTTGTTAATTTTGGGACTACGTCCACTATGCCATGCCTGGATGTTTTACTTTATTTGTCGATTTTGGTTTTTATTAGAGTACTCTGATACCCTTGGTGATGGTCATTCGACCAAATGAACCAAAGCGTTGTAGATCGTATCAGATACACTGGCTCCGTGTCGGAACGTGTCCTATACGTGTTATGGCATGCTAGTACAGCAGATGATGATTGATCCTTATCTGAGACATCTTATATATCTCATTTCGTTTCTTGTCGTTGGTCGTAGTTTGTATGTTGGTACTGTTGGGTTGTTCATTCTGGGTGCAGATACGCTCGTGTTTGTACGAGTCGATACTGGACACGGATGTGAGGATACCTTCGTGTCGATGATGTAGCCTCTCTACAGTTGCAGCCGCGACCCGGCGAGGCGCTAGTCCGAAGGCTCCTTTCGGATTCCGACACCAAATTCTGGGGTATAAATTCTAAACTCTTGATTGATTTCAGTTTTTGGGTTTATTTTGTTTGTCGATGATGTTGTTGGATCTCGATCCCTACATAAAAAGGGTTTCGATCGAATGATACGTGTTGGGTTCAATTTTCGCTTGACGATCATACGATTGTCTTTGTTTGTGAAGCGGGAATGATCTTTAGATCATGTTCGGTTCTTTACTTGCTGTTGGATCATTTTCGGTTTCGGGTTACCTAGCTGCTGTTGGAATTATTTGTGATGTATGCATTGTTAGTTTGGGTTTCTTGTATAAATTGTTGCTTGGGTTCTCCTTCCTATACTTGTTGTGGGATGTTGGTTTAGGTTTTCCATATTATACATGTTGGGTTGGGAAAGATTTCTTTGCTGTAGGAGATGTTTTGCTATTTGGATTAAAATTGTTGGTTGGGTATCTATTATGCATGATGGGTTTAACTTGGTACTGTGGGTGTTTTTGTTGGAAGCTTTTCGATATAAATCACATGCGGGTATATATTAGTTGGGAGTATTTCTATTTCGGGAATGACATCTCCATTAGCATGTCTGTATCGTTGATTTTGGGACTACGTCCACTATGCCATGCCTAGATGTTTTACTTTATTTGTCGGTTTCGGTTTTTATTATAGTACTCTGATACTCTCGGTTTTTCGATATAAATCAGACTCTAAAATTGACATACTCTAAAAGTGAGGGTTTTTCTTTCTTTTTTAGGGTTTTGCTATACGTACATGTACTATGGACAATCTTTATGTGACCAAGTTGAAGCGTTATAAGTGTGCTTCTTCGCTACAGTATCTGTGAGATTTTTGATGTCGATAGTTTTGATGTAGCTAAAGTGTACTCTATATTGGATACTCTATATATTTTGAGAAGATGTATATAATGAAATGGAGAAATGTAGAATGGTAGCTAAAATACTCTATTTTGAGACAATGAAATGGAGAATGGTACTTTATATTAAATTTCAATGGTTTGTTGTGAATATGGTTCAAAGTGGTTGTTTTCGAATTGAATTGAGCAGCATTTGGAATGTATAACATGCAGTATAGAGCGTTATAAATGTGATACAACGACCATATACAGCGGTTTTTCATAACTATCCATAACGCTTTGAAAATAAAACGTAGCAGAAATTCAACCTATTAATGACGGTTTTGGATGAATTATCTATAACGCTTTTAAAAACATTTATAACACCCGATTTCATAACGCTTGGACTGGAGAAAAAAAGCGTCATGGTTTGCAATTAATGACGCTTTTTAGCCGTCATTAAAAGGTATTTTTGTTGTAGTGTATGGTCATAAACAAGCCTATTGTCTCAATCTCAAGCAAGTAATAGCAGTTACAAGATGTCAGAGCACCAAATATACAATAGTAAGGCATCCCATACATTACATATTTGGATGATCATGAAGCTAGTCGTACAAAATGCGAAGACTAGCAAGAGTTTCAGCCATACATGATCAACCCTAGGATTTGTCAATCATGTTACAGCCCGTAGGCAGACAGTAAGTAAAGTTGCAAACGAGCTAACACTTGTTCGGCGGCTAAATGCCTCAAAAGAATAATTTTTACAATAGAATGGGAGAGCCAAAATAAAACCCACTCGTTGCCAGGGTTACGCCTGGTGGTCACCATCTGGCTGAAAGGCAAGAAGATCCTCTGGAGCTGCTCTGGTATCTGGCCACACAAAACCAGCTGGATCAGACCCCAGAAAGAGCAAATGCCATAAAGGAGGCTTCACTTAAGAACTAAAACCAGCAATTAGCACAAAACATAATTATATAATAAAAGACTGAAAAAGTAGAAAATCATGATGATATACGATAAGATAACCATGGGACTATTCAGATAACCAAGTTATAACCCTTAAACCAAACAAGGACCAGGATTGTAACCCTTCGTCTGAACGAAACTTAGTTTTCTACCATTTATCGATAAGGTACAGCACAAGCAATCAGGTCATGTAACAATCTTGTACAGGATCACGACAAGACTAGACTGGGTTAGACTCCATCCAATCAATCACGGCCAAGCAATAAGTACGGCTTGATACTTTAACTAACTAGGGCTATCACAGGCCTAGTTACTAGCAAGATGCAATGAGATTGTTCCAACAGCCACAAGCCCTGTAGACCATCCACTATCCAGACGCAAATTAGGGGTTGAGTTCAGGTGGGTACATCGTCCAGAAAATGCATGTACCCTTAAGTAGCTTGAAGGGTACAACACATGACAGTGTGCTGGAAATGTGCCCTACTCGACGGCAGGCTACAAATCCTATGATGGGGCGTCCAGATAACGGAATTGCCTGTAGCTAGAAAATCTCTTTATGACTACTGGATTATTCTAGTTATTAGCCTTAGTCAGTTTCAGTAGGTACACCTGACCGTGGTACTCAGGGATCCCTGCCCTAGACATGATGCAAGACAATACTGGTTCATTTGTATAAATACAATCGCCCACGATGTCCAGGCCATTCATTCTTGTCATGTCATGCTAGCTGTTGCAACAGCATTTCGAGGTATTTCATGCTAGGTTTACCTATCAAGAGTGTGCCATGACGGGCCACTATCATGTCATGTTACTTGTCATGTCAAGAGTGCTTGTTAGGAGTGCACCACGACTTCGTATTTATGGAACATGTTCAGGATCAACATGGTACAAGCATTACCATCAAAGACCCAAGTTACACAGAGGGTTGTGAGACATAAGCATAAATGTAACAACCAAAATAGAAAATGTGGTGCAAAGGCTGGAGGAAGAGCCATGCGGCCTGGGGACCAAGGGCCATACGGCAAGGGAGGAAAACATGCTTATGCGGCAAGGCTAAAGGTAGCCATACGGCCAGGAGGGAACAGGCTTATGCGGCAAGGCTAAAGGTAGTCATACGGCCAGGAGGAAACATGCTTATATGGCAAGGCTAAAGGTAGTCATGCGGCTAGGAGGGAATCAGGATTATGCGACAAGGCTAAAGGTAGTCATGCGGCTAGGAGGGAACAGGCTTATGCGGCAAGGCTAAAGGTAGCCTTGCGGCCAAGAGGGAATCAGGCTTATGCGGCAAGAGGGGGGCGCATGAAGACTGGAGTGCCTATACGCCAAGAAGAAGCCGCAGGGGACCTTGTCGCATGAAAAAGCCATGCGGCAAGCACTGTTCTTCTTCTCCAACTTTTTCGAGAAGAAGAACCTGGGAAGTTGGGGGTTCCCAGACTTTCCAACCTTCAAACCAAGCCCAAATCTGGACTTTGATAGGTCAAAATAGGGTAGAAAGAAATTCTCTACAATATGAAACAATCAAAACTTGAAAATAACAAGGTTTGTTAGATCAAAATCTAAGAAAACCGAAAATACAACAAACTTTGATCTACATGAAATGAACCATGGAAATTAAAAATGCTAAGTACTAAAGTGTCTTAGAATCTTGTGAGGAAGATAATGGAACAACAAAAATTGAGTTCCTTCATGAAGCAAGTTGCACTTGCCTAAGCTTTCTTGGTAGGTGGAGAGAGTTAATGGAGGAAGAAGAAGAAGTAAATGAATAAGTGAATGAGGAGAGAGAAAGGGGTTGGTGGCTTATAAAGAGGGGTGAGCATGTTGGGCCAAGTCCTAACAAACTGAGCCCAACCAAATATACCAAGCCAAGCCAAACCGAACCAAGATGAACCCAAAATAAACCAAGGCATGATTAAACTAGGATCAAGCTAAGCAAGATAAGTCTAACTACGGGTCAAAATTTCGTACACGTATACTGGAAATACGTATAACGAAAAACGGAGGTGACAACTCTACCCACCATAAAAGAATTCCGTCCTCGAAATTTAATCAAGAGGCTAGAGATACCGGGGCAAGCTTATATTAATCACAGGCAAGATATAACTAAGAAATCAATCAAACAATCAATCATGCAAGCAAGGAATCGAATGCATGAGACATAAAGAAGACATTATACCGCACGAGCCAAACAGGTCGGGATATCGCGAACGGATATCGTCCTCACGCTTCCACGTTGACTCACCCAAAGAGTGATGACCCCAAGCAACACGGACTAGCTTGATAGTCTTGTTCTTGAGTATCTTCTCTCTTCGGTCCAATATGGATACGGGTCTCTTCTCATACGAAAGGTTGGTACCAACAACCAACTCCGAAATGATCAAGAACATAACTCGGATCCGGGATATACCATCGTAATTGGGACACATGGAAGACATCATGCACCTCACATAACAACGACGGAAGAGCGAGATGATAGGACACATCTCCTACTCGCTCTAGAATGTCGAATGACCCTATATACCTAGGACTAAGCTTTCCCCGTATGCCGAAACGAATGACGCCACGGGTAGGCGAGATCCTGAGGAATACATGGTCGTCGACAGAAAATTCAAGGGGACGCCGATGAGATTCGGCCCAATAACGTTGGCGATCTTGGCAACTCGAAGATGATCTCTGACTTACCTTGTAGGTCCTAAAAAATCAAGTTGCATCAATCAACAAAATCAAGAAATCAAAATATACATCATCTTGTTGAATTGCGCAGACAACATATTGCGCAGCCAACCGATTGCGCATTCTAATTTGCGCACACAACCGATTGCGCAAGCTGACGTGGCAGAAGTCATCATTACTAAATCAAATCAAATCTTTTCTGACAACTGACAGCGCGGATAACAAGGAGTCTGTTCGTTTCCTGCGCCGCACAGTGCTCGAGGGCGGCTGACAGCTGTCAGCGCAAACCAATCCTGCGCAGTTTGAGTTTGCGCAAACCATGTATGCGCAATTCAACTTTGCGCACTCTATCAAACGTAACTGTCAAGTTACACGTGGCATTCATGCCATCGATTGTTCATTACGTGGCAACTGTTTATGCACGATCATGCGCATTTCTATCAAATCATGCCATGTGTCCATGATAGTCGGCCCACGATCCAGTAACTATCTGCGCAAATCAATGTTGCGCAAACCAATGCTGCGCAAATCATCATGTGCAGTCCAAAATAACTGAAAGTTAGTTATTTCCAGAACTCTATAAATAGAGTTTCAAGTCTTCATTCAAGGGGCAGAGATCAGAGATCAGAAATCAAGATCAGAAATCAGAGAGTCCAGGAGTTCTTGCCAAAGTGCTGCTGCATTCTTCCGAGACTTTTGTCTTCAACTTTAGAGGCTTTTGCCTTCAGTTTCCAGAGTTGTTTTCAACTTCAAAGGCTTCGTCTTTACAGTTCACATCGTCCAAGGGATAAAGCAATCGTCATCGAGATTGGATTCCTACAGTTGTAATTTTCCCAGAATTCTTGTAATCTTTATTACAGTTTGTATCAATAAAGTTCTATACTTTTGTTTTTGCAAACAAAATGGCGACTCTGCTGGGGAAAACTTTCTCCTCCGACGAGGAAGTAGCAACTCAATGTGACGTAGCGTCTATCGGGAAGACGCAGAAGACCCTGGTTGTCAAGGTCAACCAGACAGCCTACGAGGCAATGCTCAACTCCAAGACCATTCCCCGTACTGCAGCCACTTCTGCCAAGAGCAAAGTGCGCTCAGTTTGGGTCTCCAAGACTGCTGCACAATCTGGCAGTTTTGCCATCAAAAGTGCTGCACACTCTGTTGCACAATCTGCTAGTCAGAATGCTGCACAAACTGCTGTGTCAACTGCTGCACAATCTACTGGCCAGTCTGCTGCGCAAACTGCTGTGTCAACTGCTGCACAGTCTGTCTCAGCAACTGCTGCACAATCTGTTGCAGTCAATGCTGCGCAATCTGTTGCAAAAGTTGCACAAGCTACTTCATATGCTGCCTTGTCAAAACAGAAGACTCCTATGACTCTGGCGCAATTGGCAGTGGCTTTTCCTGCGCAAAACAGCATTCCAGCAACCAAAGTGAATCCTAAGCACTCTAAAGCAAGGACTCCTACTTCTGTGGCCAGAACCAATGTACCCTCCACTCATGCGCAAATCACTTCTGCGCAAACCAAGAGAAACAGCCCTTTGGCTAGACTCTCTCCTTCTCATAATCAAGAGAAAATATCTGATTCTCCTCTTAAACATCCTGCTGTTCTAGCACAATCTACTGGGGGTAGTCCTTTGGCTATTCCTCCTCCTTCTCAGATCAAAGGAAAAGGCCCGTTGGTCTTTTCTCAAACTTCCTTGTCTCATGACTTGGAAGACAACAGAGGGAAATGCTCTTTAGTTATCCCTTCTTCTCAGAACAAAGAAAAAGGCCCTTTGGTCTTTTCTCAGTCTTCTTCGGTCTTTACTGAAGCAGATCAAATTGCACGTGTTTCAACACCCGTCAGTACAAGATCTCCTACGAACAAAGATTTTTTTTACCTTCATAACAAAAGAACTTGCACTGATCAAAGAGGTATTCTGCCTACCCCAGTAGCAGAATTCCAAGACCTCCCAACTTTCAAAATATCCCGTTCCAAACAAGGAAAACTGTTGGTGTCTCAAACAGAAACCCCTGGGAGTGAATTTGCAGACCTACGAACATATCTTAACAGGACAACTTCGGCAAAACGTAAACAGCCAATGCCGAAGGTCAAGCCTCAAAGACGAATCTCCAGGAACATAAATTCTGATACCTATGCCAATGAGATGAGTACTTCCTTGTATACACAGGGGACAAAACATTTGAAGAATCGAAACCATGTCCCAAATATTGTTAAAGAACACATTCCTCGAACTTTTCCCCGTCCCGGCATGGTTTCTGATCTTCGAGAACATCTCAGACAGAAACGGGATAATGTCTCAACTCCTTCAAATCAACCATCTGATCATCATTGCAATCATAAAGTCATCATCCAATGTTGTTGTCAAACAACAAAGCGATCTATCTTCGATCGTCTGACTTTTGCTAAAACAGAACCAATGTCAGAAGAAGATGAAGTGTTGTACGCTTCTGTCAATATGGCTTCCCGAGACACCGGGGGTAGAAAGTGCTCCAAACATGGTAAGCCTCGCAGACCAAGCCAACGATATTTGGATTTACTCCAAGAATCCTCTGAAGGAGTATTTCAACATACTCGTTCCCATAGCCGAGACACAATCGGTCAAAGGAATCTTCTCCAAGATCCTTCAGCTTATCTTCCTACTTTTCAGTCAGGAGACGAATCTTTCTCTGATTATGATGCATATAGTGAAAGCTCTGAACAAACAGTTTCGTCTACTATGCCTAGAGAAGTGACGGCATATGTTGTTACTGATGATCCAGATGCTTCAACTTCTGTAAACCAAGAACAGCGTATTGTTGCACTGGAGGACAAATTGAAAACCATGGCTGAAATGGTCGCCAGTATGCATTCTATCATTATGGCACAACATGCTACCCCACCAACTGTACCGGCTGCTATAAACCCTGAAATCATAGCTTCATCGGTGCCTGTCAATACTGGGCTGGGGGTAGTACCTCCTCAGATGCCTCCTGTGCAAGTACAAGTTCAAAATACACCCAGTCAATCAGGTGCTGGGGGTAGTGCTTATAATGCTGTCCCTCCTCCTACTATGGCTCCTTCCTCTTCATCTGAAGATGCTAATGAAGCAGTCAAGCTTTTACGAACTCAGTTTGAAGCTTTCAAAGAGAAAGACAACCTGCAAAGGTTGGGAATCAAACAGCCATATCCCGTCAAATGGAAAGAAGTTCCATTTCCTTCCAAATACAAGATTCCAACAATCGCTCTCTTTGACGGTAGTACCTCACCAAGTCAATTCATCAATCACTTCGAGGTAATGACTGTTCAACTTCAACCAAACGACGCTCTTCTTACCAGAGTGTTCGTCGGTTGTTTAGCCGGCGTAGCATATGACTGGTACAGAAGTCTGCCCGATGGTTGTATCACTTCTTTCTCAGGTCTCAAGCAAATCTTTCTAGAACGATTCTATGAGGGATTCAATGACATGACTATGTCAGCCCTAAATAAAATCGAACAGAAACATAACGAGACTGCAGAGAGTTTCATTGAACGTTTTCGTCGAGAAGCCCTGAAAATGCCTCCAGGGACTCCTGCTGCTGTTACCATAGATACTTGTAAGGCAAATCTCTTGCCTATTATCAGTATGTGGACAGGCTCAACTCAGTTTCAAGACTGGCCATCCTTCATTGTTAATGCCAAAGCAGCTGAAGTAAGTGCTGATAAATTCAAACAGTTGGGGGTACAAATGTCTAACCCCGATCGGGATGAACATCAAGCGTCAGGCGGTGGTAATCGCCAAAACAACCGCAAGAACAAAGAGACTCTGAACATTAATCTGAAAAGCAAAGAGTCTTTGGCTGTCAACGTAGCTCAGCCTACGTCTACTTCCACTCCTTCTGCACCACAACCGAGGGAACCTCGTCCTAAGGTAGAGTATTCTTTTGACAAGAATGACACGGCAAGTATCTTCGATTGTTTACTCAAAAGCAATAAGATCCAGCTCCCAGACCCAAAGAAACCTGATGAAGTCGGTAAGACCGATCATCCTAAGTACTGTGTTTACCACCGATTCATTGGACATCCTACTAGAGCATGTTATGTGCTCAAGGGCAAGATTCAAGAGCTTGTTAATGCTGGAGTTGTTACTCTGCAACAAGATGAAAAGACTGTCACTGCCAATATGGTTTCAGTTCAGTTCGGTAACTTTCCCCCGCAGATGATACAGCATGGTGTCATTCCTATTCCGAAAACTACTCTTGAGATTGAAAATATTCCTTCTCCACCAAATGAAGGTCTCGTTCCTTTGTCTCTAGACAATGGCGAGGTTATGTGGATTCACCCCGATCTTACTTCAGAGTTCGAGGATTCTTCTTCTTCCAAGAAGAAAAGTCGCTCCAAAGGCAAGACGAAGATTTGCAACATGGTATCTTTTGATCCCATAGTTGACGAAGAAATTCTATTAGGCACCAGATCAGGAAAGCCATATTTGAAGGATTACCCTAAAACTCAAGAGAATCTTGCTTCTTCTTCTGAACCTACCTCAGCACAACCTGCTCTAGCTGAAGAGAATCCTGCTGTACCTTCACCAGTTGTGATTCCTATTCCTCCTAAGCCAGTGACTGCTGATAAAGACAAACAACAAATCCGCTTTGATAAACCTTTGAAGAAATCGTCTCCTACAGGACTCGAGAAGCCTTACAACTTCGATATATTGGCTCAACTAGCCAATACCCCAGCAAAGTTGTCTATCTTTGAACTCTTGCGTCTTTCCAAAGAGACTCGAGAAACCCTCAGCGAAGCTCTTATGCAAGCAGAAGCTTGTCTAACCTTTCTCAAAAAGCCTGAAGTAGAATCAGTCTCTTGTAATAGTGTTCAGGAATTCATTCCGAACATAACTTTTACGCAAGATGACATGCTGATGGAAGACAACAGGCATGACCGTCCTCTTTACTATACAGGATATGTCAATTCGATGAAAGTCGATCGTATTCTGATAGATCCAGGGTCTGCTCTTAGTATCATGCCGAAGACAATGCTCGATGCTTTGAAAATTCCTGTGCATAGTCTCTCCACTACAATCACTACCATCCTTGGATTCAATCAAGGAAAGAGTGAACCTTTGGGCAAGATTCGCCTAAAACTTCAAATTGGCAATCTTCGCACAAAAGTTACATTCTACATTATTGACAATTTTGGTTGTTCTTACAACGCTCTATTGGGGAGACCATTCTTACACGAGCACAATGTTGTTCCATCAACCCTTCATCAATGTTTCAAATATGTTGATGACAAAGGCGTAGTTCGTAAGGAGGTTGCGGATCTTTATCCTTTCAAGGGTGTTGAAGCATACTGCAACGACGCTCGGATGTATAAGGATGAATTCATGAAAATCGTGTTAGCATTAGACACTGAAGAAGAACAAGAAGCGACGCCTAAAGACACTCTAATCATACCCGTCAAAGGGCGAGTTTCTCATCCTCAATCTTCCAAGCCACTGGCTATTCACTTATCAGCCCAAAAGAAGTCAATTGATGCTGATCAAGATCAAAGGGAGCTCACTTCTTCTGAGCCACTTGTTATCGATTTACGTCGTAACAAGGACAAAAAGCAGCTCACTTCTTCTGAGCCAATTGTTGTTGATCTCATTCGCAACAAAGAAAAAAAGGAGCTCACTTCCTCTGAGCCACTTGTTATCGACCTCCGTCGTAACAAACCGCCTCCACGTTCTTCTTCTCCCCCTCTTGTAATTAATCTGACTAAGCCTGCTAAGGCCAAAGGTCCTGTTGTAAATACTGATGTACAAATCAATGAAAAAGCACCTACTTTCCAGTATACTGATGTTATTTATCATACTAAATACTATTTAGATATGTTAGATAGCTTCCAATCAATTACAATGGGAGTTGTGCAATCTCTTCATACAGAGGTCTTACTTGAACACTCAGATGATTCATACTTTGTTGTCTCTTCTCGAAAGAGAGGCGAAAGTCCAATAATTTTTATTAAAGGACCAGAACAAAAATTCAGTTATACGGATGACAGTAAACTTAACGACAAGGGACGTATCCAACTCCATCGTTATAGTCAACAATCAAAAGACATCATTCGGAAAATGGATTATAATTTCAAAAGTGGCTTCAATTACGGTAAGGGTAGACGAACTCCTATTCGTACAACTGTTCCGAAAGGAAAGTCAGACATGTACTATAGCAGGACTAAGAGAGGTCTCGGATATGCTTCTCCTCCATTGTTATCCCCAGCAATCTCCGAATCCGACAGTGAAGAACGCTCTAACTCATCTGATTCCAGATCTTGGGATTCTGATACTAGCATTGGTGAAGTCCATAGGTTGGTCGTATCATCTAACATGGTCTCTGTTGAACTTCCAGAAGACTATGACGAGAATGTGGAAGAAAATCCTGAAACAGATCCTTGGGCTCAGCATATGGACAATCAATGGGTACTTCGCTTTGAACAACGTGAACCCCCTACTGAAGATCAACTACTTCAAATTGATGTAGGAGAAAGAGATTCACCTCGGCCAATTTTTATTAGCAAAAATCTTCCAGAAACAGACAAGGAAGAGTTGATTCTTCTTATTAAAGAATATATTGATGTCTTTGCTTGGAGTTATGAAGACATGCCGGGTTTAGATCCCAAGATTGCTACACATAAATTGAACATTTTGCCTAATGCAAAACCTGTTAAGCAACAACAGCGACGCTTCAAACCAGAAATGATGGACGCGATCGATGATGAAGTCAAAAAGCTCATTGCTTGTGGCTTCATTCGAGAAGAACAATATCCTGATTGGGTAGCCAATGTCGTCCCAGTTCTGAAGAAAACTGGCAAAGTTCGAGTCTGTATTGACTTCCGGGATCTTAATGAAGCATGTCCAAAAGATGAATTTCCTCTTCCTATTACGGACGTCATGATCGACAATACTTGTGGGTTCGAACGAATATCTTTTATGGATGGATTCTCTGGATACAATCAAATCAAGATGCATCCTGAAGATGAAAAGTATACTTCTTTCCGCACTCCTCGTGGTGTTTATTGCTATACGGTGATGCCATTTGGTCTTAAGAATGCTGGTGCAACTTACCAACGTGCTATGAGTACTATTTTTAAAGATCATCTTCGCAAAACTGTTGAATGCTATGTTGACGATATTGCTGTCAAAAGTCGTCTAAAGGAAGATCACCTCCAAGACCTGAGAACTATCTTCAATCTTATGCGCCAACATCAACTCAAAATGAATCCCACCAAGTCGTTCTTGGGTGTCTCTAGTGGCAAATTTTTCGGCTTCGTCATTACCTCTAAAGGTATACACGTAGATCCCGAGAAGATCAAAGCCATTCAAGAGATGCGTCCTCCACGCAACTTAAAAGAGCTACGAGGATTCCAAGGTCGACTTGCATACATCAGGCGATTCATTTCGAATTTGTCTGGACGTTGCAGACCATTCACTCAACTAATGAAGAAAGGTGTATCTTTCGTTTGGACTGAAGAATGTCAACAAGCATTCGATGATATCAAGCGATATCTCATGAACCCACTAGTCTTGGTGCCACCTATTTCTGGTATTCCGTTCTTAATGTATGTCCGTGCTATGGATCATTCATTGGGTGCTTTACTTGCCCAAAAGAACAAAGAAGGTCACGAACAGGCCATTTATTATCTTAGCCGTACTATGATTGGTGCTGAACACCGTTATAGTCCAGTTGAAAAAGAATGCTTGGCTCTCATGTTTGCTGTACAAAAGACGAGGCATTATATCATTGGTCAAACTATTCATGTTATATCTCGAGTTAACCCTCTCCGGGTACTTATGAAGAAACCAAGTACACTTAATTCTCGGTTGGCTACATGGGCAATCCTGCTAGCTCAATATGACATGGTGTATGTTCCATAAAAGTCTGTCAAAGGTCAAGCGCTGGCGGACTTTTTAGCGGCTCATCCTGTACCTGAGACATCTAAGCTCTATGACGAAATTCCAGACGAAACATTAGAAGTTAATATGATCTCCGAAGAATTTCCAACCTGGCGTTTATTCTTTGATGGTGCATCAAGGATTGGACCAAATGGTGCTGTTGTGGCAGGTGTTGGAGTGGTCCTCGTTTCTCCAGATGGATCAACTATCCAAAGAGCCTACTCTCTAGATGAACCTTGTTCTAACAATGTAGCAGAGTATAATGCTCTACTTATTGGCCTTCAGTTAGCTAAACAACTGAACGTTGAATATCTTGAAGTATACGGTGATTCTAAACTGGTTGTTAATCAGGTTAGAGGAACCTATGAAGTCCGTCATCAAGACCTAGTGTCTTATCATGAAGCGGCAATCAATTTAGCTATATCATTCAAAGATTTCTTCATTGACTATGTGCGGCGGGCTTGCAATACTGAAGCAGACGCTTTAGCCAATCTTGCAGCTGTCTTAGCTATCCCTATTAAAAGACAGCAGGTGGTAGTTATCTCCAATCGTGAACTGTTCTGTATTGAAAATAATCGTAATATTGAATTCAGCAATTTTGCTGAAGTTAATGTTATCGATGATGACTGGAGAACTCCTTTTATCGACTTCGTGGTACATGACATACTCCCCGAAGATCCTAAGGAGGCTACAAGTGTTCGTCGACGATCTCTCCGATTCTATTATAATCAAACTACTAAAACTCTCTATCGACGAACTTATGACGGTCTTCTTTTACGCTGTCTCGCTGGTGATGAAGCTAAGCAAGTACTGCGTGAAGCTCATGACGGTGTATGTGGAGCACATCAGCCTGGTCCTAAGCTACAAGATCGCATTAGACGTATGGGTTACTACTGGCCCTCTATGGTATCGGATGCCATTGAGTATGCAAAGAAATGTCGAGCTTGTCAAATCCATACAGACTTCATTCATCAACCATCAGAATTCTTACACCCGACGGCTGCTTTCTGGCCTTTTGAAGCTTGGGGTATGGACATCATAGGGCCTATTAATCCTCCTTCTTCTAAAGGACATCGGTTCATATTGGCAATAACTGATTACTTCTCCAAGTGGGCTGAAGCTATACCACTGACTGAGGTTAAGACTAGCAATGTCATCAACTTCGTTAAACACCACGTCATCTATAGATTTGGTGTACCCCGAAGAATCATCCATGACAATGGACCTCAATTCATCAGTCAGAAGTTCACTAGATTCTGCGATGATCACCGGATTAATAATGTCGCTTCGACAGCATACAATCCTGCCGCTAATGGCCTAGCTGAAGCTTTCAACAAAACCATCATTAAACTCCTCAAGAAGTTTGTTTCCACTAACAAACGGAACTGGAGCGAGAAACTTGGCGAATGTCTTTGGGCCTATCGAACTACAGTCCGTAATCCAACAGGCTTTACACCTTTCTCTTTAGTGTATGGCTGTGAAGCCGTTCTTCCTTTAGAGCTGCAAATTCCTTCTTTAAGGATCGCTATTGCCAATGAGCTTACCACAGAAAATAATGATCTTCTTCGACTTCAAGAGTTAGAAGCGTTGGATGAGAAGCGATTAATGGCTCAACAGCATATTGAGCTATATCAAGCCCGCATCTCAAAGACTTTCAATCGCAAAGTTAAAGTCAGAGCATTTCAACAAGGAGAACTTGTTCTAGCAGTCAGACGTCCTATGACTATGACTCATATGAGCAAAGGGAAATTCGATGCGAAATGGGAAGGTCCCTATGTTGTAAGCAAAGTCTTCTCAAATGGAGCCTATCAACTTTCAGAGCTCGATGGTCGAATTGCCATGATGCCTATCAATGGCAAATTTCTCAAGAAGTATTATGTATAAATGTAAATGCTTGTAAAATTGTCAAATAGAATTAAGTTCATAAATAAAATGCAAATTTTATTTCATTAGATGATAGTACATAATGTTAAAGGTCACTATCATCTTTCTCTACATTGGGATGCGGGCCACTGCCGTCCTTCTCGAAGACATGATCAGCAAAAGAGTTAAGAACCTCCTTGCTGGAACCCACGAGGAATTTGCAGGCGGCCATCCTCATGGCTTCTTCTTCTTCAGTCTTTCCTGGTTCGAGCAGGAAGTCCAAGATATCCCGTGGCGGCTGGGGTGCAGACGGACCTTCGCCCGCTTTTGCCTCCTTCGGCTGGATTGGATCGACAGGGCGCTCTTCAGTGCCCTTCTCAACCTTCGGGGCGATCTCGGCCTTCTTAGATACTTCTCCGGACGACGACATTTTTATGTTGAAAAGCAGAAGTGTTCATTCCTGTCAGACTTCTGTTATATTTATAGGCAGAAGTTCCTCAAATAACGAAGAGACGGTTCATCCGTTCATTTATCACATTCATCAGACGGTTCATCCGTTCATTAAAGCCCGATGGTTCATCCGTTCATTTATCATATTCATTTGACGGTTCATCCGTTCATTTATCACATTCATCAGACGGTTCATCCGTTCATTAAAGCCCGATGGTTCATCCGTTCATTTATCACATTCATCAGACGGTTCATCCGTTCATTAAAGGCCCGACGGTTCATCCGTTCATTTATCATATTCGTTTGACGGTTCACCCGTTCATTGTCATCCATCATTTGATGGTCTTCCCGTTCATTCATTTTCACAAATATTGACGATTCATCATCGTTCATTATCTACATTAGCAACTTGTCGTTTTCGATTAAGTTGTCAAAATCGAAATAATAATATTCAATATATTCTGCCATGTCCATATTACCTCTGAGCAGATATAATGAATATAATTATTTTCTACAAAATTATCAAGAAATATATCATGTCTTGCACCTCTGAATATATTTTCTATCTCTATTTATTTATATCTAAATAAGATATGCAATAAATAATGGAGCCACAACAAAATGTCTTTTATATCAAAATACGGGACATTACAAAATGTAGCTATAGCAATAAAACACAAATACAAAATCAAGAAGGAGGGACAATCAGATTGTCAATTTGCTGCTTCAAGGTCTGCAGCTCTTCTTCGTGACTAGTTGTTACTCTCATTCTTGCTTCCTCCATCCCATTTTCTTCATCAAAGATGGGCATATCTACTGTCCTGCGGGTAATTTCAGCACTATGAGTCTCGTCATACTCATTTTTCTTCTGAATTAGGGCATTGAGTTGTTCAATCATAAATCGTTGATTGGCAGTTTCTTCTTCAAATTCCTTCTGAAGGCGAATAATTTCCGCTTTCAATTCAGCAAGCCTCTGTCCTTTGTTCTCAGCTGCCAAAGTAACTGATTCTATCTTTGAGTTGAATTCTGCTGACTTTGCAGAATGAGCTTCTAAAAGGTTCTGAAGGTTTATCCTTTCTATATCAGCTTCTTGGGCTAGTCGTTCATATTCAGCTTGCACCAGAGAGTCTATATTCTTCTTCTTGAGCTCTTTATATTTCCTTATGGATACTTCCAACTCATCTAATATATGTTCAAGAAGAACGGCTTGGGCTTCGTCTCCTTGGCCTCTTATGGCTTTTATCAGGAAAGAAGTGGGGTCCCTAACCATAATGAAGTTAGCTCCTTCCTTCTCTATCATTTTACGGACAAGAGATCCCAATGACTCAAAGAAACATCTGGTAAAAGATTGGACAACTTGCTTATTGATGGCTATAGTTCCAGGAGTCGAAGCTACCCCTGTTGAGGATGGGGTAGTCGGTTGCTCAATCCTTTGCTGATGAATGATAGGCTCTTTAAACAAAGGAGCCAGAGTAGAACTAGCTGTTCCTCCTGTTTGTTCTTCTACAAAAAGTAAAATTATTATTTTACTAATTTGCCAATAAACAAAAAGATCAAATTAAAAAAGCAGCAGTCTTACCTTGATTGGATCTAACAACAACTGCATTTCCTGCTGGAATAGACTCCCGTTGAACGGAAGTAGCTTCAGTTGCGACAGCTTGGCTGCTGCCCGCTTCAGAGCCGCAAGATAAGTGATGGCTACTACTAACAATTACCGTTGGAATAGGCACCATAGCCAGGTCCCTCGGAGGTGTTGGTAGAGTATCAAGACCTGCAAGAACTACAAATGAAGATATTAGATATCAATCTATTTTAAAGAAAGAAGATTGTTAAATATCATTTTATACCTTGGGGTTCGGTAGCGGGACTCTCTTGCTGAACATCTTCACCAGCCACTTCTTCAGGGGATACTTCTATCTCGACGTCTTCATCAGGGTTAACAACATTTTCTACTAACGCCTCTACTTCAATATCCTTTTAGGATCCGAAGCATCGTCGGCGGTTTCAAGAGATATGTGTTCTTCGTTGTCCCCTTCAGGATTCTGTATATACTTATCAATATTTCCAGACGAAGAGCTTTCTTCATCCTTATCTTCTTCTTCTTCTTGGGCTACATTCCCACTGTCAGTTGCGGTGAGATCCTCCTGCAGGCTATAACAATCTTCTAAAGCTTCGATCATTTTATGCTCTTCTTCTTCACGAAGAGTCTTTGGGGTAGGAGGAAGCTGAGTCGTCTCCACGACAGGTGAAAGGGGTCGTGTAATATTTTGCTCATCCTCAATGATGTTTTCTCTGAATGTTTCAACTTCAGTTCTGGGGTCAAGATCTCCCCTTTGTTCAGTCTCTTCAAGGATTTTATTCCCTGATTCAGAAACAGGGGTGGGAGATGGCATTATAAATCCTGTTGCAGCATCTACTGAAGTCAGGAGTTGTTTGGAAGAAGAGGCTTCTAAATTTCTTCTGGTAACCAACTTCTTCTTCTTTCTGTGTAGAGGTCTATCGGGACTCTCTACATTTATTGGTGCTGTTTGCTTCTGTACAGAAGTTGGTGTAGTAGTAACTTCTTGATTTGTCTCGGCTAGCTGCCGAGATTGGGATCTTGTAGTCACTTTATCAGAAGAATGCTCCAAGACCAATTTCTTCTTTGCTGGAGGAGCAGGAGGCTCCTCTCTTCTTCTTTTCTTGGCAGGAGACTTTCCCACTCTTAGAGAGATCCGCATTGCTGCGTTTATCTCTTGTTGGAACATCATTTCTCTTGAAGTTTCTAGGGGTTCATCCGCCGGTTCGTTTGCCTCATCATTGGCAGGGATTGATAAAGCTATCCTCCCTTTCCTCAATCTTATCGCAGAAGCAAAACTATCGGCGAGATTAAAGTTCTCGGCAAAAGTATTTACAGATGTGTAGAATACCGAGTATGTAAAGAGCATCCGAGGCCCTTGAGGAGTGCTCTTTGGTGGCATAGAGAAGGTAGCCTTTGTGTCACGGGCATTGTAGTAGGCCCAAGCTCGGGCCCCGTCAATCAAGAAACCTTTGCCCTGAAGGCAGGTGATTGCGTTCCCTACGTGGAACTGATCATACCCAAATTGTCTAGCAAAACGGCTAGGGAGGTATGGTTCCAAAAAGCATTCTTCTTCAAAGCGGTATACTAAATGAGATGTTCGAATTGTCTTCAACCATTCAAAGGCCACACGGTTTAAGGGCTGCAGTTTTGAATCTACCATGTTGGGTGGCATCTGGTCATGACCGGCCGGGAGAGGGGCGCAACAGAAGTTCCATCCTCTGTTCAAATTTAAAACAAATCTACATTCACTCAGAGAGGTGTACTTCCATTTACCCTGAGAATATCTGCGCAAGAAGCTGCCATCTACTGGTCCCATACCAGGGTCCATTAAAGTTGGATAGTGGAGGAGTAACCATCCAAAGAGATAAGTGTACGGCATTTCGAGACGGGGGAATTCTTTCTCTCCCTTTGCCTTCAGCATCGAGTCAACATACAAGCGAAGACTCGCATTCAATCTGCAGGTCATTGCCGATAACAAGTCAACCTTATAACCGAAGACTAGCTTGACGGCAGCAAAAAGTACACCGCGATGAAAACGGTCCACTGCACTAGATCCCGGGACCACGAATCGTCTGAGCCAGTGTGTCAGAAACCCTGCTAACTGGGCTTCTTTGGACATGGGTCTGTAACCCATTCTCAAAAAACTCTCCAAAATGTCACCTTTCTTTAAAGGTGGACATTGATAATCATCCTTCATTTCCTTATCATAATGTTTACTTTCTTCCATCATCGTCATGACTTCCGTGTTAATCAAGGGTTTGAAAAAATGAGGGTAACATTTGTCATTTTCCTTGGTTTTCTTCTCTTCAATATGATTTAAGAACAAATATGGCAACCACTTCGAAGAATAGCAAGTGTTGGCCGTAGCACTCTTATAGTACAAAGAGCAAATTTTGTAATGGCATAGCAGTTCTTCAAACACTGCTACCATTTCTGCATTTTCTTTTCTGAGTTTCCCCAACTCGTCATTTGTGGGAACAAACTCCTCATATGGAGCATCCGCCATGGGCAAGTATGAGATGTACTTCATCTCATGGAGTGCAAACCCCATCTCTCCACCCGGGGTCATGAAGGTTCCTGTTCTGTAATTGTATCGCTCAGCCAAGGCCAAAAACATTTGAGGGTTAGGAGCAAACCCGTATACAGTGGCATGCACTGCTTGAAACAGGTTAATTTGTTAAAGTTTGTCTTGGAAGGTTGTCAGAACCCAATTTGCAATGCAATTCCATCGTTTGTAATCTGGATTCACTAATCCAGTCATTCTGATATCCTGTTCAGGGTATCTTCCTTCTTCCTTCGCAAATTCATTTGCGAATATAGGGGTTCTGACGGGCATCAGCATAGAGGAGTTTTCCGGTGGGATGCAGCTGGGTCTTAAACCTCTCAACAAAACACTGTATCTGTCAGAAGAGCTGTAAAACATATCTTTCCCGTTAACCTTCTTTACAAAGATCTTCCCTGCACGAGCATCCTGGAGAAGGGTGATGTTCCAATCTATTTTCCTTGGGTAGCTCGCATGAGCATACCGTGACAAAGGAAGGCATCGAGCAATTTTAGGAATGAAGAATGATCTGTCTTCCCGGTGGACTACCATCTCCTCCATCATTGGCCTAGGCTGGGAGACTTTTTCAAAGGCGTCACCAAACAAGAATAAGGGTTTCTTGTGGATAACAGCATCTGCTGATTCCAGAGGCTGTCCATTCATCAGACACATTAAAGTTTCGTTGTCCTGAGAAATCAATATTGCCTGACAAAAAGTCGGCAGATCGTATTGAGGATAATGGACGTGAGACAAATCTTCTTTATATTCAGATTCAGACAAAGTTCCCACAAAATGTTCATAGTTTGGATCTTCATTGGTTTCAACTGCATCAAAAACAGAGGAAGATCAGTACAAGTCAAAAACTCTATTTTTCAGACAAGCAAAACAGAAGAGTACACAATCCTCAGATTGCGCTAATATGGATTGCGCAACATTAGTTTGCGCATCATAATAGGGTGCGCAAACCAATCGATTGCGCTGACATTCAGCGCAAATCAATCGATTGCGCTGACTTTCTGTCAGCACAATTCGATAGATTGCGCAGGATTACAGTCTTCATAAAAATGAAGACTGACTGTTTATGCAACCAAAAACCCTAAAAAGGGTGGCGCAAGTTGAACTCATCTCTAAAAAGAAATGAGTTTCGAAGATCGAAGGAAGTCAAAACACCCTAAAAAGGGGTTTCGATCGGTTTTACTACCTATCAGAGCAGGGTGCGCAGACTCATGTCGAGATGCTCGCCGAGCAACTCTGTCAGAGGATTCGCCCGGAGCTTTTCCCTTCGCAGCGGCGGTGGCGGCAACATTAGATCGTCGGGGCGCCATGGAAGTCGTCGGAGAAAGAAAACAGAAAGGGTTCGGGAATTTTTCTCTCAAAAGCACGAAAGAGGCAAAGTAAAAAAATGAAATGAAGAAGTGGGCTATTTATAGCCTTTGAAATACGAAACGGCTGCCTTGGATTGCGCCTAAGATCGGGGAATATTTCGCTTTGCGCAGACAGCCCATCATTATGCGCAACTTGATTCAAAAATTCAAAAATTCAAAGTATTTCGAAACTTTGAATCAAATCAACTTTCGAAAACTTTGAAGGGGGTCTTGTAGGTCCTAAAAAATCAAGTTGCATCAATCAACAAAATCAAGAAATCAAAATATACATCATCTTGTTGAATTACGCAGACAACAGATTGCGCAGCCAACCGATTGCGCATTCTAATTTGCGCACACAACCGATTGCGCAAGCTGACGTGGCAGAAGTCATCATTACTAAATCAAATCAAATCTTTTCTGACAACTGACAGCGCGGATAACAAGGAGTCTGTTCGTTTCCTGCGCCGCACAGTGCTCGAGGGCGGCTGACAGCTGGCAGCGCAAACCAATCCTGCGCAGTTTGAGTTTGCGCAAACCATGTATGCGCAATTCAACTTTGCGCACTCTATCAAACGTAACTGTCAAGTTACACGTGGCATTCATGCCATCGATTGTTCATTACGTGGCAACTGTTTATGCACGATCATGCGCATTTCTATCAAATCATGCCATGTGTCCATGATAGTCGGCCCACGATCCAGTAACTATCTGCGCAAATCAATGTTGCGCAAACCAATGCTGCGCAAATCATCATGCGCAGTCCAAAATAACTGAAAGTTAGTTATTTCCAGAACTCTATAAATAGAGTTTCAAGTCTTCATTCAAGGGGCAGAGATCAGAGATCAGAAATCAAGATCAGAAATCAGAGAGTCCAGGAGTTCTTGCCAAAGTGCTGCTGCATTCTTCCGAGACTTTTGTCTTCAACTTTAGAGGCTTTTGCCTTCAGTTTCCAGAGTTGTTTTCAACTTCAAAGGCTTCGTCTTTACAGTTCACATCGTCCAAGGGATAAAGCAATCGTCATCGAGATTGGATTCCTACAGTTGTAATTTTCCCAGAATTCTTGTAATCTTTATTACAGTTTGTATCAATAAAGTTCTATACTTTTGTTTTTGCAAACATACCTGACCACCTCAATAGTCCGTATGACCATCTCTGGACCAAGCATCTGCCTCTCGCCTATATCATCCCATGCTAACGAAGATCTGTACTTCCTGCCGTACAAGGCCTCGAAAGGTGCCATCTGGATACTGGCCTGAAAACTGTTGTTGTAGGAGAACTCCACTAGATGCAAGTGATCTTCCTACGAACCACCGAAGTCGGGTGTACATGATCGTAACATATCTTTAAGAGTCTGGATCGTGCGCTCCGACTGACCATCTGTCTGTAGATGATAAGCTGAACTGAACTTGAGACGAGTCCCTAAACTTTTCTGAAGACTGCCAAAAGTGCGATGTGAATCTTAAATCTCTGTCGGACACAATGCTGACTGGTACTCCATGCAACCTGACTATCTGCCTGAGGTACATTTCTGCAAGCTGATCCGTCGACTGACCAACCCTGAAAGGAAGAAAATAAGCTACCTTGGTGAGTCTGTCGACTACAACCCAGATATCATCTCTTCCAGCTGAGGATCTTGGTAATCCAGTCACAAAATCCATGGTAATATGCTCCCATTTCCATTCTGGGATCGGTAAAGGTTGAAGAACTTCAATTGATCTCTGATGTTCAGCTTTAACTTGTTGGCAAATCAAACATCGAGAGACAACCGGGCTATCTCCCTCTTCATGCCATTCTACCAAAAATGCTGTCGGATGTCACGATACATCTTCGTACCGCCCGGATAAATCGAATATTGAGAACTGTAAGCTTCTGCCATGACCTCATGTCTGATATCACCACTAAGTACATAAAGACGCCTCCCATGCCGAAGCGTACCATCCTCATGGGCACATAACTCTGGTCTTCGTCCTGCTGCACATTCTGTCCTAAGCCGCTGAATCTTAGAATCTGATGACTGAGCTAACTTGATCCTCTCAACTATACTGGACTGAACTTGTATATTGGTCATCAATGCCACACTGGTAGGAAGGACAACTTCTATACCCATCCTCTGAAGATCTGCTAACAATTCTGGTTGTGCTGTTAGAAAATAAACTCCGGCTCTTCTGTTCAATGTGTCTGCAACAACGTTGGCCTTCCCAGGATGATACTGCAGGTAGATGTCAAAATCTACAAGATTATCTAGCCATCTCCTCTGACGCATGTTAAGATCCTTCTGGGTAAACACATACTTCAGGCTCATGTGGTCGATAAAAATCTCCACCCTATCTTCATACAAGTAGTGTCTCCAAAGCTTAAGTGCAAACACTACTACTGCCAGCTCCAAGTCATGGGTTGGGTAATTCCTCTCATGATCACGAAGTTGACGTGACGCATAAGCTATTATCTTTCCATGCTGCATCAAAACACATCCTAAACATCTGTCTGAAGCATCACAATACACTGAGAATCCCCCGGTCCCATCTGGAAGCATGAGAATGGGTACCGTCATGAAGCCTCGCTTCAACTTCACTAAAGAATCCTGATATTCTGCTGTCCAAGCAAACTGCACATCCTTGTAGGTCAACTTCGTCAGTGGTGCTAAAATCCGAGCAAAGTCTGAAATAAATCGCCGGTAGTAGCCGACCAAGCTAAGAAAACTGCGAACTTTTGCAACTGTGCTGGGTACCGGCCACGTCTCAATAGCCACGATCTTCTGGGGATCCACTTCTACTCCTCCTCTGGTGCTGATATGACCCAAGTATGAAATGCGATCGAGCCAGAACTCGCATTTACTGAACGTCGCATACAACTGGTGCTCTCTGAGAATCTGGAGGACGACTCTGAGATGCTGCTCATGCCCCGCTTCACTCTTGCTGTAGACCAGGATGTTGTCTATGAATACAATCACGAACAGATCCAAATAAGGCATGAAGATACGATTCATGAGGTCCATGAATACAGCCAGCGCATTGGTTGCTCCAAAGGACATCACAAGGAACTTCCAATACCCGTACCTGGATCTAAATGCCGTCTTCGGGATATCCTGCTCTCTGACTCTGATCTGGTGGTATCCTGACCGCAAATCGATCTTTGAAAATACGGACGCCCCTTTGAGTTGATCAAACAAGTCATCTATCCTCGGGAGAGGATATCTGTTCTTGATTGTCACTGAGTTCATGGTACGATAGTCAACACATAATCTGGACGTACCATCCTTCTTTTTCACAAGAAGCATCGGGGCTCCCCAAGGCGATCCACTAGCACGGATGAATCCCTTGGTCCTGAGTTCTTCAATCATCTTATACAAGATCTCCAATTCTGACGGCGCCATCCGGTAGACTCTATCTGACACTGGTGCTGTTCCGGAGATCAAGTCTATGGTGAACTCGATCTCTCTCTCTCTCTCTGGTGGCAGACCTGGAATCTCTTCGAGGAAAACATCGAGAAACTCTTCTACAATTCTGGGAAACTGAACTGTCGCTGTCACTGCCATCCGAAATATTGGAGAAGAAGGTTCTATTCCGCCTCAAAAAAATGAAAACTCTGGCTCACCAGGAATACTAAAAATAATCTTGATGATATGGCAATCTATTCTAGCATGCTGGTCCCTCAACCAATCCATTCCTACGACCACATCATAATCGGCCATCGAAAATTCTATCAACCTAGCGAAAAACTCTTGTCACGCCCCAGAACCAGAATACTGGAGAGCGGGGGCAGACATAGCCAGCTACGTATAATGAAATGAAATACATCTCACCATACAGTCACGGCTGTCTAGATATGTGAGGGTTTATCTACAAGCCATCAGTCTCTTAAGGTCATAAATTATCCTATTGTCTCAATCTCAACCAACTAGTAATAATCACAAGATATCAGATCATCAAATATACAATTGTAAGGCGTCCCAAACATTACATATCCAGATGATCATGAAGCTAGTCGTACAAAATGTAAGGACTAGCAAAAGTTAAGTCATACATGATCAACCTCGAATTGCCAATCATGTTACAGCCCGTAGACAGACAGTAAGTAAAATATACACGAGCTAACACTTGCTCGGCGGCTAAACGCCTCAAAAAAATAATGTACAATTACAGTGGGAGAACAAAAGAAACCCACTCGTTGCCAGGATTCCCTCTAGTGGTCACCATGTGGCTGGAAGGCAGGTAGATCCTTTGCTGCAGCTCCGGTATCTGGCCATACAAAACCAGCTGGGTCAGACCCCAGAAAGAGCAAGTGCCACAAAGGAGACTTCACTTAAGAACTAAAACCAGCAAATTAGCACAAGAATATAATTACATAATAAGAGACAGTAATTAGGAAAAGCATGACAGGTGAATATAAAAGACAATCTTGTACAGAATCAATAAAAGACAGAACATATGGAAGAGCATGACGGGATGATATACGATGAGATAACCATGGGACTATTTAGATAACCAGGTTACAACCCGTAAACCAAACAAGGACCGGAGTTGTAACCCTTCGTCTGAACGGAACTTGGCTTCTCCTACCATTTATCGGCAAGGTAAATATAAGAAATCGAGACATGCAACAATCTGGAGTGACAACCATTATGGTGACAATCTGGAGTGACAATCCTTATAGTGACAATCTGGAGTGACAATCCTTCAATCATTCTGGTACAATCTTACAATCAATCAATTCTAGACAATACTATACTGGACTAGACTCCATCCAAGCAATCACGGCCAATCATTGCCTACGGCTTTCTACATTAACTAACTAGGGTTATCACAGGCCTAGTTACTAGCAAGATGCAATGAGAATTCCAAGTCCGGTTACCTGTTTGTTACTACCTGAGTGATCCCAGCAAGAAAAAGAAAAGATAGCTGGATATAGCAGACACACTGTAGTAAGATACATGTGTCCTAAGGTACCACACTCGACGGCGGGCTGGAAGTGCGCTCATCTCGACGGATAGCAACAAATCCCATGTATATATATATGTAAGGCCGGGACCAAAGGGGCAACAGGTAACTGGGAAATTCTCCATGAACTATTTAATCAATCTAGTCATTAACCTAGCCAGATTCAGTATGAATCCCTGACCATGGTACTCAGGGATCATGCCCTAGACATGATGCAAGACACACAGGACTCGTAGTTTATACAAGCACAATCCATGCAAACAATCACGGTGTCCAGATTAATTATACAGGTCATGTCATGTCAGGTAGCCGTCGCAACAGCTATATCAAGATATAATATGTCAGGTTATCAGGTCAAGTGTACTAGTCAGGAGTGCGCCACGACGGGCCACTATCCGGTCATGTGTAGCAGGTCAAGTTATCAAGTCAGGAGTGCGCCACGACGGGCTACTATCAAGCATTGTTCAATTATCATTCCAAACATAATAAATAAATTCGGGACTATCAAGTTCATGACAAAAGGACTATAGAAGATCCAGGGTAATCAAGCTACGCTCAGGTCTGGCTACGCTCAAGTCAACATACGCTCAGGCAGCATACGCTCAGGTCAGCATACGCTCAGGCAGCATACGCTCAGGTCAGCATACGCTTCCAAAAGGTAGCATATGGGGTCCATACGACTCCTTGTCAAGCAAGCGAGCGTATGCGAGTCATACGCTCCCAAAAGGCAGCGTATGGGGTCCATACGACTCCTTGTCAAGCAAGCGAGCGTATGCGAGTTATACGCTCCCAAAAGGCAGCGTATGGGGTCCATACAACTCCTTGTCAAGCAAGCGAGCGTATGCGAGTTATACGCTCCCAAAAGGCAGCGTATGGGGTCCATACGACTCTTTGTCAAGCAAGCGAGCGTATGCGAATCATACGCTCCCAAAAGGCAGCGTATGGGGTCGACTGCGCTGCGCTAAAGAGCGCGCGCATCTCAGTGGCACAAGCTAAAAAGCTCGTGCACTGCTCACTGTCTTCTCCAAATCAGCAAGAACTCCATGGTTGAACCCAAGGCTTCAAAAGTCCATAACTTGGTCAAAATAAGTCCAAATCCAACTTTTCAAAGGTCAAAATTGGGTAGAATAAAATTCTCAACAACATGGAACCATCAAAACTCGAAAATAATAAGGTTTAGTAGATCAAACCCAAGATTTTCAAAAATAATTTAAACTTAGATCTACAAGAATCTAGCCATGAAAAGAGAAAATGTCAAGTACTAAAGTAAGTTAAAATGTTGCAAAGAAGAGAATGGAACAATAAAATTCGGGTTCCTCCATGAAGCAAGATGCACTTGCCTAAGGGGTGTTCTTGGTTGGTGGTGGATTTAATGGAGAAGGAAGAAGAGATTAATGAAGAGAGAGAAGAAGAATAGGTAATAAATATGAGTGGTGGTGGTAGGTAGGGGTTCACCCCTTGGTTCATAATGAACCAAGAGCAATCCCAAACCGAACCAAGCCAACCCAAACCAAGCCAGGCCAAACCGAGCCAACCCAATCCTCCTCCTATCCAAATAAAACCAAGCTCCACTAATCAGAATTAATCCATAAACGATAAATGACAATTAAACCACAATGCTAAATATGAAAATAAACCACAACTAACTAATCAAGGAAAAGAGAAATACGGGTCAGAAATATGAACACGTATAAAATACGTATCACAAATTTTGGGGCACTACATCCTACCCACCTTAAAAGACTTCCGTCCTCCAAATTTAATCAAGAGGCTAGAGATGTCGGGACAGCTATACTATCGCAAGCAATCTATGCTACCAATCAATCATACAATCATACATGCAAGCAAGGAATCGAAGTGCAAGGCATAAGGAAGATATTACACCTCACGAGCCAAACCGATTGGGATAACGTGATCGGATATCATCCTCATACTCCCACGTTTGACTCTCTCAAGGAGCGATGAACTCAAGCAACACGAACTAAACTGATAGTCTTGCGCTTGAGGTCTCTTTCTTTGGTCAAACAGGGACACGGGCCTCTCCTCATACGAAAAGGTTGGTACCAATAACCGTTTTCGAATGATCTAGGAAATGGCTCGGGCCCGAGATATACCGTTGTAATTAGGACACATGAAACATGACACGTGTCCCGTATAACAACGGCGGAAAGAAAGACAATAGGACACAGATACCTCTCTGCCGATTCTGGATCTGGGCCTGGGCGAGGGCGAACTGCTGAGGCCTCTGTTGCTGGAAGGCCTGGGCCTGAGACGGCAATGGACCTGGGAACGGAAGCTGCTGTGGTTGGTGAACTGGAGCTGGTTCTGGTGCTGGTGCTGGTCCCATAACCGAAGGACTAGTTACTGTCGACGATGATCTGTTTCTGAACGGACAAGATCCCATCATGTGGTCCGGCGAACCACAAACCAAGCACAATCCCTGTGCTCTGCGGCACTCAGTAACAACATGCCCGGGCTTCCCGTAATGAGAACAACCCGTTGCGAAAGGCCGCTTCTGCTTCTGCTGCTGGGGATAGGTCAGGGCAGAATGCTGTAAGGAGGTAACCGAATCTGTCCTCGTAGCTCCAATGGTCAAGGCCCTAGCTGCTGGGGCCGGTGCTGAGGATTGGTTCATCTGGTCGTGAGACCGCTTCCGACCTCCGGTCCGGTCCGCTATCCTTCGGGAAGTGTACTCATGCCTCCTCGCTGCTTGCAAGACGGCATCAAAAGTTTTGTGCTCGAACTGCTCTACTGCCAATATGATCTCCAAGTGGAGCCCCTGCTGAAATCGCTGTGCTCTGTCTAGCTCGGTTGCCACCAAGGTGGGAGCAAACCGACTCAACCTTGAAAACTCGGCCGCATATCCGTCGACCGTCCTGTTCATCTGCCTGAGATTACTAAACCTGGTCTGCAGGTCATATCTAGCCACTGCGTCGAAGTACTTGGTCTGAAACATATCACTGAATACCGTCCACATGACAGGCGTACCCAAACTCGCAGCTTGCATAGCCCACCAGCTGCGGGCTAGATCTAGTAACTGCAGGCACACCACAGCCACCTTTTCTGCTTCAGGGGTCCTGGTGTCACGCCCCAGAACCAGAATACTGGAGAGCGGGGGCAGATATAGCCAGCTACGTATAACGGAATGGAATCCACACCGCTATACGGTCACGGCTGTCTAGATATGTGAGGGTTTTACTACAATCCATCAGTCTCTTAAGGTCATAAAATAGCCTATTGTCTCAATCTCAACCAACTAATAATAATCACAAGATATCAGATCACCCAATATACAATTGTAAGGCGTCCCAAATATTACATATCCAGATGATCATGAAGCTAGTCGTTACAAAATGTGAGGACTAGCAAGAGTTCAGTCATACATGATCAACCCCCGGGGCTTGTCAATCATGTTACAGCCCGTAGGCAGACAGTAAGTAAGTACAATCGAGCTAACACTTGCTCGGCAGCTAAACGCCTCAAAAGAATATATTTACAAGGGAGTGGGAGAGCAAAATAAAACCCACTCGATGCCCTGGTTACGCCTGGTGACCACCATCGGACTGGAATGTAGGAAGATCCTTTGGTGCTGCTCCGGTATCTGGCCATACAAAACCAGCTGGGTCAGACCCCAGGAAGAGCAAGTGCCACAAAGGAGGCCACAAAATAAGAACCAAAGCCAGCAATTAGCACAATAATATAATTACATAATAAGAGACAGTAATTTAAGAAAAAGCATGATGGGTAATTATAAAAGATAATCTTGCATAGAATCACTAAAAGACAAGACATATGGAAAAGCATGTCAGGATGATATACGATGAGATAACCATGGGACTATTCAGATAGCTAGGTTACAACCCGTAAACCAAACAAGGACCGGGGTTGTAACCCTTCGTCTGAACGGAACTTGGTTTCTCTCACCATTTATCGGCAAGATAAGTATAAGAAATCAGGTCAAGTAACAATCTGGAGTGACAATCATTATAGTGACAATTTGGAGTGACAATCATTATAGTGACAATCTGGAGTGACAATCATTATAGTGACAATCTGGAGTGACAATCATTATAGTGACAATCTGTAGTGACAATCATTATAGTGATAATCTGGAGTGACAATCATTATAGTGACAATCTGGAGTGACAATCCTTCAATCACTCTGGTACAATCTTACAATCAATCAATTCTAGACAATACTATACTGTACTAGACTCCATCCAAGCAATCACGGCCAATCATTGCCTACGGCTTTCTACATTAACTAACTAGGGTTATCACAATCCTAGTTACTAGCAAGATGCAATGAGATGCTCCAAGTAGTCACAGGCCCTGCAGCTATCCAGGTTATCCAGGCAATCATTATAGTAACAATCTGGAGAGTACAATGCATTATAGTGACAATAGAATTCAATCATTTAAGTGACAATGGTGGGTGCCCCACATAACAGTGGGCTGGAAATGTGCCCTACTCGTCGGCAGGCTACAAGTCCAATCATTTGCGACCGGGATAACGAGATCGCCTGTAACTGGGGAACATCTCTTCATGACTAGTGAATTATACTAATCATTAACCTTAGTCCAATTCAGTAGGTACTCCTGACCGTGGTACTCAGGAGTCCCCTCCTAGACATGATGCAAGACACGACTGGATTATTTGTACAAGCACAATCGCCCACGGTGTCAGGATTAATTATACAGGTCATGTCATGTCAGGTAGCCGTCGCAACAGCTATGCAAGATATATCAGGTCAGGTTATCATATCATGTGTACTAGTCAGGAGTGCGCCACGATGGGCCACTTATCAAGTCATGCTCAATTATCAATTCCAAACATATCCAGTAAATTCGTGATTATCAAGTTCAGGACAAAAGGCGTAAGGATATAAAATGGACGTCAAATATCTAATAAAATATCAATATACAGGGTTATAGAAGAGCCAAGCTTAAGGAAAATAAAACCAAACTGGCACGCTGACATAAGACCAAGCCAGCCAAAGGCCATAGGCTCAGTGCAAAAGTCACGCTCAGGCCAGCCTACGTTCAAGCCAACCTACGCTCAGGCCAACCTACGCTCAGGTCAAGCGTATGCAAGTCATACGCTTCCAAAAGGCAGCGTATGGGGTCCATACGACTCCTTGTTAAGCAAGCGAGCGTATGCGAGTCATACGCTTCCAAAAGGCAGCGTATGGGGTCCATATGACTCCTTGTCAAGCAAGCGAGCGTATGCGAGTCATACGCTCCCAAAAGGCAGCGTATGGGGTCCATACGACTCCTTGTCAAGCAAGCGAGCGTATGCGAGTCATACGCTCCCAAAAGGCAGCGTATGGGGACTGCGCTGCGCTAAAGAGCGTGCGCAACTCAGTGGCACAAGCTAAAAAGCTCGTGCACTGCTCACTGTCTTCTCCAAATCAGCAGGAACTCCATGGTTGAACCCAAAGCTTCAAAAGTCCATAACTTGGTCCAAACAAGTCCAAATCCGACTTTGCAAAGTTCTATCTTGGGTGAAATTCAATTCTCTCCAACATAAGGACATCAAAACCGATAGAAATACAACTTAAATAGATGAAAACCATGCAAAACCGAAAATAGAAGAAACTTAGATCTAGAATGATGGAAACACCAAATCATAAAATGTCAAGTTCTAATGTTGATCACTATGGCCTAATCTAGCTAATAGACAAATAAAAAGTGGTTCTCAAGTGGTGGCAAGGTGCACTTGCCTAGACCTCTCTCTTCTCTCTTTGGTAGGTGAAGGGAGTAAATGAGGAAGAAGAAGATGAATAATGAAGAGAGAGAATGAAGAGGGCTAATAAATACAAATGGTGGTGGTAGGTAGGGGGTTTATCCATGGTTCATGATGAACCAAAATAATCCCAACCGAACCAAGCCAACCCGGGCCAAGAATAAACCAAGCCAAGCCATGAAGAAAACTAAACAAGGAATCATGCAATACAAGAATAAATACGTACACGTATTCCAGAAATACGTAATACGAACCACAGGCATTACAACTCTACCCACCTTAAAAGAATTCCGTCCTCGGAATTTAATCAAGAGGCTAGAGGGGCAATGACAAGCTATACTAATAACAAGCAAGCTATACTAGACAATCAATCAATCATGTAAGCAAGGAATCGAAGGCAGGAGGTATAAGAAAGACATTATACCCCACGAGTCAAACAGGTAGGGATAACATGATCGGATATCATCCTCACACTCCCATATTTGACTCTCCCAAGGAGCGATGAACTCAAGCGACATGAACTAAACTGATAGTCTTGCGCTTGAGGTCTCTCTCCTTGGTCAAACAGGGACACGGGCCTTTTCTCATACGAAAAGGTTGGTACCAATAACCGTTTTTGAATGATCTAGGACATAGCTCGGGTTCGGAATATACCGTTGTAATTAGGACACATGAAACATGACACGTGTCCCGCATAGCAACGGCAGAAAACAAGACAATAGGATACAGATACCTCTCTGTCGATTCTGGATCTAGGCCTGGGCCAGGGCGAACTGCTGAGGCCTCTGTTGCTGGAAAGTCTGGGCCTGAGTCGGCAATGGCCTCGGGAATGGGAACTGTTGTTGCTGGTGAACTGGAGCTGGTACTGGTGCTGGTGCTGGTCCCCTAACCGAGGGATTAGATATTGTCGATGCTGAATCAACTCTGAAAGGGCAGGACCCCACCCTATGGTCCGGTGCTTCACACAATAAACACAATCCCAACGCCTTGCGACACTCCGCTACCACGTGTCCAGGCTTCCCATAATAAGAACAGCCCACGGCGGAAGACTGTGCTTGCTTCTGTTTCTGCTGAGAGTACGTCGGGGTTGAGTGCTGAATCGACGTAACTGAAGCTGCTCGCCTCGGAGCTCCAATAGTCAAAGCCCTGGCTGCCGGGATTGGGGCTGAAGACTGATTCATCTAACTATGGGACCGCTTCCGACCTCCGGTCCTGTCCACTATTCTTTGGGAGGTATACTCGTGCCTCCTCGCTGCTCGCAACACCGCATCATAGGTCTGATGCTCGAACTGTTCTACTGCCAATATAATCTCCAGGTGAAGTCCCTGCTGGAACCTCTGCCCTCTGTCAAACTCGGTTGCCACCAAGGTGGGAGCAAACCGACTAAGTCTGGAAAACTCGGCCGAATAACCGTCGACCGTCCTCCCCATCTGCTTAAGATTACTGAACCTGGTCTGCAAGTCATATCGAGCCACTGCATTATAATACTTGATCTGAAACTTTTTGCTGAACACTGCCCAGGGGACAGGTGTTGCTAATCCTACTGCTTGTGTGGCCCACCAACTGTGGGCTAGATCCAATAACTGTAGGCGCACCACAGCCACCTTCTCGTCTTCTAGAATCTTCGCGGCTTCGAGAATCACCTCTATATCTTGTAGCCAAGCATCGGCAGCAATGGCATCCTCGCTGCCATCGAAGAATGGAGGGTTCAGGCGTTTGAAACTGTTGACCACACTGTTCCCTCGGGGTCCACTTTTATTCAGAGCATCTTCCACTGCCTGGTGCAAGGCATCGCCTCTACGATCCTAGGAAGCTAACAATGATCTGATGAGACCCACCAAAGTGCCATCATCAGGATCTGTAGGCTGGACTGGCTGAACTAGCGGCTCTCCTCCAGTAAGTACGACTCGGGAGGCTGCTCCTGAGTGCTGGGCCTGATCTTCTGGCTGCTGCTGGTCCACGGGAGGTGATCCGTCTTGCTGATCGGCAGGTCCAGGTTCAATGCCGCTGAAGAAGACGACATGGGAATAATGAGGAAGGACCAGGACAGATCAACGATTACAAGCATGTGATCAGGACAAGAATTTTTAGGAATCAAGAGGATATGAGCAGAGATCAAGGGCGAGTGCTGATTGAGACATCTATTCGGTAAACCCTCACACATCTTGATTTACAAGACCTGCATGGGCCACCACTTAAACCATGTCACGCCCCAGAACCAGAATACTGGAGAGCGGGGGTAGACATAGCCAGCTACGTATAACGAAATGGAATCCATACCGCTATACGGTTACGGCTGTCTAGATATGTGAGGGTTTCACTACAATCCATCAGTCTCTTAAGGTTATAAAATAGCCTATTGTCTCAATCTCAACCAACTAATAATAATCACAAGATATCAGATCACCCAATATACAATTGTAAGGCATCCCAAATATTACATATCCAGATGATCATGAAGCTAGTCGTTACAAAATGTGAGGACTAGCAAGAGTTCAGTCATACATGATCAACCCCCGGGGCTTGTCAATCATGTTACAGCCCGTAGGCAGACAGTAAGTAAGTACAATCGAGCTAACACTTGCTCGGCGGCTAAACGCCTCAAAAGAATATTTTTACAAGGGAGTGGGAGAGCAAAATAAAACCCACTCGATGCCCTGGTTACGCCTGGTGACCACCATCGGGCTGGAATGCAGGGAGATCCTTTGGTGCTGCTCCGATATCTGGCCATACAAAACCAGCTGGGTCAGACCCCAGGAAGAGCAAGTGCCACAAAGGAGGCCACAAAATAAGAACCAAAGCCAGCAATTAGCACAATAATATAATTACATAATAAGAGACAGTAATTTAAGAAAAAGCATGATGGGTAATTATAAAAGACAATCTTGCATAGAATCACTAAAAGACAAGACATATGGAAAAGCATGTCAGGATGATATACGATGAGATAACCATGGGACTATTCAGATAGCTAGGTTACAACCCGTAAACCAAACAAGGACCGGGGTTGTAACCCTTCGTCTGAACGGAACTTGGTTTCTTTTACCATTTATCGGCAAGATAAGTATAAGAAATCAGGTCAAGTAACAATCTGGAGTGACAATCATTATAGTGACAATTTGGAGTGACAATCATTATAGTGACAATCTGGAGTGACAATCTGGAGTAACAATCATTATAGTGACAATCATTATAGTGACAATCTGGAGTGACAATCATTATAGTGACAATCTGGAGTGACAATCCTTCAATCACTCTGGTACAATCTTACAATCAATCAATTCTAGACAATACTATACTGTACTAGACTCCATCCAAGCAATCACGGCCAATCATTGCCTACGGCTTTCTACATTAACTAATTAGGGTTATCACAATCCTAGTTACTAGCAAGATGCAATGAGATTCTCCAAGTAGTCACAGGCCCTGCAGCTATCCAGGTTATCCAGGCAATCATTATAGTGACAATCTGGAGAGTACAATGCATTATAGTGACAATAGAATTCAATCATTTAAGTGACAATGGTGGGTGCCCCACATAATAGTGGGCTGGAAATGTGCCCTACTCGTCGGCAGGCTACAAGTCCAATCATTTGCGGTCGGGATAACGGGATCGCCTGTAACTGGGAAACATCTCTTCATGACTAGTGAATTATACTAATCATTAACCTTAGTCCAATTCAGTAGGTACTCCTGACCGTGGTACTCAGGAGTCCCCTCCTAGACATGATGCAAGACACGACTGGATTATTTGTACAAGCACAATCGCCCACGGTGTCAGGATTAATTATACAGGTCATGTCATGTCAGGTAGCCGTCGCAACAGCTATGCAAGATGTATCAGGTCAGGTTATCATATCATGTGTACTAGTCAGGAGTGCGCCACGATGGGCCACTTATCAGGTCATGCTCAATTATCAATTCCAAACATATCCAGTAAATTCATGATTATCAAGTTCAGGACAAAAGGCGTAAGGATATAAAATGGACGTCAAATATCTAATAAAATATCAATATACAGGGTTATAGAAGAGCCAAGCTTAAGGAAAATAAAACCAAACTGGCACGCTGACATAAGACCAAGCCAGCCAAAGGCCATAGGCTCAGTGCAAAATTTACGCTCAGGCCAGCCTACGCTCAAGCCAACCTACGCTCAGGCCAACCTACGCTCAGGTCAAGCGTATGCAAGTCATACGCTTCCAAAAGGCAGCGTATGGGGTCCATACGACTCCTTGTCAAGCAGGCGAGCGTATGCGAGTCATACGCTCCCAAAAGGCAGCGTATGGGGTCCATACGACTCTTTGTCAAGCAAGCGAGCGTATGCGAGTCATACGCTCCCAAAAGGCAGCGTATGGGGTCCATACGACTCCTTGTCAAGCAAGCGAGCGTATGCGAGTCATACGCTCCCAAAAGGCAGCGTATGGGGACTGCGCTGCGCTAAAGAACGCGCGCAACTCAGTGGCACAAGCTAAAAAGCTCGTGCACTGCTCACTGTCTTCTCCAAATCAGCAGAAACTCCATGGTTGAACCCAAAGCTTCAAAAGTCCATAACTTGGTCCAAACAAGTCCAAATCTGACTTTGTAAAGTTCTATCTTGGGTGAAATTCAATTCTCTCCAACATAAGGACATCAAAACCCATAGAAATACAACTTAAATAGATGAAAACCATGCAAAACCAAAAATAAAAGAAACTTAGATCTAGAACGATGGAAACACCAAATCACAAAATGTCAAGTTCTAATGTTGATCACCATGGCCTAATCTAGCTAATAGACAAATAAAAAGTGGTTCTCAAGTGGTGGCAAGGTGCACTTGCCTAGACCTCTCTCTTCTCTCTTTGGTAGGTGAAGGGAGTAAATGAGGAAGAAGAAGATGAATAATGAAGAGAGAGAATGAAGAGGGCTAATAAATACAAATGGTGGTGGTAGGTAGGGGGTTTATCCATGGTTCATGATGAACCAAAATAATCCCAACCGAACCAAGCCAACCCGGGCCAAGAATAAACCAAGCCAAGCCATGAAGAAAACTAAACAAGGAATCATGCAATACAAGAATAAATACATACACGTATTCCAGAAATACGTAATACGAACCGAACCACGGGCATTACACCTGGCTGCCTCCAAGATAACTTTAATGTCCTGTAGTCAGGCATCTGCAGCAATAGCATCCTCGCTGCCGTCGAAGAACGGAGGGTTCAGGCGCTTGAAATTGTTGACCGCACTATTCCCTCGAGGACCACTTTCGCTCATAGCTTCTTGTACTGCTTGCTGCAAGGCATCACCTCGACGATCTTGAGACGCAAGCAACTCACGAATGAGCCCTATCAAGACCCCATCCTCTGACCCTGCTGGCTGAACTGGCTGGACTGGGGGTACTGGTTCTCCAGAAGGCATGGCTCGGAAGGCGGCTGCTGAGGACTGATCTTGATCTTCTTGCTGTTGCTGGTCTGTCGGCCGAACTCCTTCTGGCTGATCAACAGGAATGATGCCACTGAAGCAAGGACATCGGGAATATTAAGGAAGGATCAGGATAGAACAATGATGCAAGCATGTTATCAAGTCAGGGATCCAAGGAGATAAGAAGATACGAGTGGAGATCAAAGGCGAGTACAGATTGAGACATCTATTCGGTAAACCCTCACATTTCTTGATTGACAAGACCTGTATGGGCCACCACTTAAACCATGTCACGCCCCAGAACCAGAATACTGGAGAGCGGGGGCAGACATAGCCAGCTACGTATAATGAAATGAAATCCATCTCACCATACGGTCACGGCTGTCTAGATATGTGAGGGTTTATCTACAAGCCATCAGTCTCTTAAGGTCATAAATTATCCTATTGTCTCAATCTCAACCAACTAGTAATAATCACATGATATCAGATCATCAAATATACAATTGTAAGGCGTCCCAAATATTACATATCCAGATGATCATGAAGCTAGTCATACAAAATATAAGGACTAGCAAGAGTTAAGTCATACATGATCAACCTCGAGTTGCCAATCATGTTACAGCCCGTAGACAGACAGTAAGTAAAATATACACGAGCTAACACTTGCTCGGCGGCTAAACACCTCAAAAGAATAATGTACAATTACAGTGGAAGAACAAAAGAAATCCACTCGTTGCCAGGATTCCCTCTAGTGGTCACCATGTGGCTGGAAGGCAGGTAGATCCTTTGCTGCTGCTCCGGTATCTGGCCATACAAAACCAGCTGGGTCAGACCCCAGAAAGAGCAAGTGCCACAAAGGAGGCTTCACTTAAGAACTAAAACCAGCAAATTAGCACAAGAATATAATTACATAATAAGAGACAGTAATTAGGAAAAGCATGACAGGTGAATATAAAAGACAATCTTGTACAGAATCAATAAAAAATAGAACATATGGAAGAGCATGACGGGATGATATACGATGAGATAACCATGGGACTATTCAGATAACCAGGTTACAACCCGTAAACCAAACAAGGACCGGGGTTGTAACCCTTCGTCTGAACGGAACTTGGCTTCTCCCACCATTTATCGGCAAGGTAAATATAAGAAATCGAGACATGTAACAATCTGGAGTGACAACCATTATAGTGACAATCTGGAGTGACAATCCTTATAGTGACAATCTGGAGTGACAATCCTTCAATCATTCTGGTACAATCTTACAATCAATCAATTCTAGACAATACTATACTGGACTAGACTCCATCCATGCAATCACGGTCAATCATTGCCTACGGCTTTCTACATTAACTAACTAGAGTTATCACAGGCCTAGTTACTAGCAAGATGCAATGAGAATTCCAAGTCCGGTTACCTGTTTGTTACTACCTGAGTGATCCCAGCAAGAAAAGGAAAAGATAGCTGGATATAGCAGACACATTGTAGTAAGATACATGTGTCCTAAGGTACCACACTCGACGGTGGGCTGGAAGTGCGCTCATCTCGACGGATAGCAACAAATCCCATGTATATATATGTAAGGCCGGGACCAAAGGGGCAACAGGTAACTGGGAAATTCTCCATGAACTATTTAATCAATCTAGTCATTAACCTAGCCAGATTCAGTATGAATTCCTGACCGTGGTACTCAGGGATCATGCCCTAGACATGATGCAAGACACACAGGACTCGTAGTTTATACAAGCACAATCCATGCAAACAACTACGGTGTCCAGATTAATTATACAGGTCATGTCATGTCAGGTAGCCGTCGCAACAGCTATATCAAGATATAACATGTCAGGTTATCAGGTCAAGTGTACTAGTCAGGAGTGCGCCACGACGGGCCACTATGTCACGACCCGCACCCGGATATACGGGTACGAATACGTGGGCGATGCCCAGCCTACGCCGCGGTATCGACGGTAGAACGCTGTCCAGTATACTATACTAACTACAATATCTAAAGATCCATAACTAAAAATGTACTCATGTCACATCACGAAAACTAAGAAAGATAAGACAAAAAATAATAACAATATTACTAGAACAACTAGAATCTACCATGATCATAAGACAGGAAAAATAAAGAAAGAACAACAAGACTAACTAAGGATAACTACCAGGCAACTCACATAGAAGAATAGTGAGATCCACCTCAGCTAGCAACATCATGAAGTCCAAAACTGAGGGCACAACTACTCCTAAAATTTTGTCAACATATCCAGTCAGGATGGAACGAACACAAATCTCAAATAACAGTTCTAATTAGACGATATTGAAAATATAGCAGTAAATAGAGAGAATATACAAGAAATCATAAAATGTACATGTGAGTATCATGGCAAGGTATACTGTAATCTAGAGCTAGAACAAGGCAAGTAAAACTGATCATGGCATGTACAAGAATCAAGAATCATCTATCTAAGTGTGTGAGTACTAGTTTCAACATGTGGTCGGCTTGGGTCTTGTACAAGGTCTACTGGCCTGGTTAATCATACGTGAGGTGTATGATTAACACTCACAAGGTCTACAAGAATAACAAGGTGGATAATGACCACACATCTACACTAATACTCCCCGTCCCCGACTAGTATAATGGATCCAACCATGACACGTCATGACATGCGATTCTCCGAGAGGGTAGCTAGCCTTCGCAGGAATCGTGTCTATACAATGCACAAGGAACAAGAAAGACTTGCACAAGATATACCAAGAAGAGCGAGGAATAACATCTCATGACGGGATCCAGAGAAATACCAATCCGTGTGAACAATGTGTCAAGAGAACAAGGATATCTACACTAAATACAAGAAACATAGACGATATCATAAAACAGAAATATTATCAGGGAATGTACTCGCCTGGGATCTGGTGGAATATGTCAACTGGTCCAAGAACAGTGTCTCGAGGACCTATAGGTGGAATACTGTATCAATATAAGGGTTTGGAAGTAAATCAAGTCATACTAAGTCAAACTAGGTCAAGGCAAGTCAAACTAAATCAATCTAAGTCAATGGTCGACTTATAGTTGACTTTTGGTCAACTGGTCAACTCTGGTCAACCCTAGGTCAATTCTAGGTCAAACTTGACTAACGTTGACTAACAGTTGACTTTGGGTCAACTGGTCAACTTTGGTCAAGTTCTGGTCAATCCTAGGCTACGGTTGACTTCCGGTTGACTTTGGTCAAAAAATAGTCAACTGTGGTCAACCAAGGTCAAAACTAGTCTAACTTAGGTCAAATATTGACTCTACTTCGACGTTCAGTCAAAGTAGTCAACCATGGTCAAACTGGGTCAAATCTAGTCTCTACAAACATCTACAGGGTCAACACATTCAATTTTAGTGGTTGTGAAATCACTGGAATCGATGGATCTCAAAATACCACAAAAGGAGAAAGATTATAATAATAGGGTGAAAACCTACAGATGTTGTCGGATGATAAAATAAATACCACCAACGTGTCCAGAATGGTCAAACCAGCTAGGATAGCCTGTCCAAAAGTCCAATTTGGACACAGGAGCAAAACGGTAATTTCGGGCCAAAATGATGTCCGTCGTTGGACACATTTTGCACCGAAAAATGTGCCAAAATAAAAGTGCACGAAACCTAACAAATTATATATCCACGAATCCAGAATGAAGATACGAACCCAACGGTATATCCAGAATTGGATTCCGTTGACCAGATCTCAAATTGGTCCGTTGACCAGGACATTAAAATTCCGATTTACACAGAAAAGCGTGTCAGAGCTAATGTCCTCAAAACTCAGCAAATTATATGTCAACGAGTCCAGAATGACGATACGAACTCAACGGTGTATCCGGAATTGGATTCCGATGAGCCGATCTCAAAATGACCCGTTGGCCCGGATATTGGTATCCGACTTGCACCGAAATGCGTGCCGGAACCAATGTCCACTAAAACCTAGCAAATTATATGTTAACGAGTCCAGAATGATGACACGAACTCAACAGTATATCCGAAATTGGATTTCGATGAGCCGGCGTCAAAAAGTCCCGTTGACTCAGAAAGTGGGACCCGCTTTGCACCGAAATGCGTGCCAGGGCCCACGTTCTCCAAATCAAGCAAACTTTATATGAAAACAGGCCAGAACGATGCCACGAGTCTACTGGTGGTGTCAGAAATTGAATCCGGAGTCTCGGGTTCAAAAATGGAATTTTAAAAGTGCAACACTAAGAATTCGAACGGCCAACTTTGGCGTCGAAAACGACCGACCTAACAAGCTCAAACTGAAATGAAATCTAAAGGGGACAGGAAGAGGGTTATACCAGCTATGCACCGGAACTGGTGGTGCGCAAAACGGAGCTACGACGACGAAGATACGAACCCGCAAAGTTGGCATCGCAAAACTGTCCAAAAATAGTACAAATTAAAACGTCAACTTGGTGGCCGGTTTTGACGTATCAAACGACGAAATTAACGGTTCAAACTTGACAGAGGTGAAGAGGGATATACCGAGATTGAGACGGAGCAAAGAAATCGCCGATCCAACGGTCGGATTTCCCGAAAAATGCATGCGAAATTGTTGCCCCGAGACGCCATTTCTGGATTCAACCCGCGCGCGCGTCGACGGGATCCCGTGCAAAACGCACGAATCGCCTAGACGGCGCGTCCCGGAGGACGTTGGCCGCCACAGGGAGGTGCGACAGTGGTGCGCCTGGCCGGAGGGGGCTCGTCGGCCACGGCGACGCGCGGCCAGCGGCGGCGCCGGCGCGGCAAGCGGCGCGGCTGCTGCTGCTAGCGACTGCTGTTGCTGCGGCTAACTGCTACTGCCTGCTGCTGCTGTAGCGCGCACGGCCGGCGACGGCGACGGCGCGGCGCGACGGCGGTGACTGAGGTGGAGGGTACGGTGGTATTGTGGATGATGATGATAATGGTGGTGGTGTGGTGATTGTAGATGAGGATGATGGTAATGGTGATGGCATGATGAAGAAGATGAGAAGGAGGAAGGAGGAGAGGGTGTTGTTGGTGGTGTTGTGCTCGGCATGGAGGAGGAGGAGAGAAGGAGTGGGTCGGCCATGGAGCAAAATGGGAGCTGCTGTGGGTGATGGTGTGTGTGAGTTGAGAGAAAGAGAGAGAGATGTATGTGTGTGTGTGTGTAATTTAAAAGGGAGGAGAGAGAGAAGTATATTAGATATTATAGAAAGAGAGAGAGGGGGTGTTGTCCTGTACGGGAGAGAGAGGGATGATGTGAGGGGGGTGAGAGTAAGAGAGTGGGAGAGAGTTAAATGTGTGTGATGGAGAGAGGGGTGAGGTGTTGAGAGAGAGAGATGTATATATATATATATATAAGATATTTAAGAGAGATATTTTAGTGAGAGAGAGAATAGATATTTTCAAAATAGAAAAAACAGAAAAATTATGTGGAGTATTTGGGCAGTCATGAAAGAACAATATGGAGCTTGGGCTCGGGTCCGGTCGAGCCGGGTCGGGTCAAAATCGGACAGGAGGCAATAATTAAATTAATTCAGGTATTTATAATCATGGATAAATAAGTAGCATGCGGGGGCTCAAATAAATGGGACACAAGCATCAGGCGGGTAGTAGGCTTCATGTGGGCCATGTCCATATTTGGGGTCGACTAGGTTGGGTCGATGTCGGGTCCCGAAATTAAATTGGAAAATAAATCAGGTTTTACGGTAGATAATTAATTGGCCTAAATTGAACCGAAAGTTGTGCGAAGGAAATGGAGCACAAAATAGAGTGTCTGAGTGTGACACAAAGGTCATGGGTGAAGAGCGTCTCGAGTAGATCAGGTATGACAAGTTGGTTTCAAGAAAAAGACTAGTCTGGTGCTCCTAAATTAAAAACCACGGTAACGTGCTTATGGGGATCAAGGAAAAGAGTAGGAAATCAATTAATAATTAAATGGTCTAAATTGACCCGAACTTGCGCGATACAAAAGGAGCACAAGGGAACGAGTTTGGATGGGACATGATATATCGACGTGAAGGTAATCTCGTCTACTACAAACTTCAAGAAGAAAGTTTCCAGAGACTGGCATCCCTGATGCTCTAGAATTTCAAGTCACGGTAAAGTACATTTAATGATCGAAATTAATTATATAGAAATGAATTATTGAAAATAATTCATTAGAAAATTCGAAAAATAATTCGGGAATTTTAGGGGGCTTACACACTATCAGGTCATGTGTAGCAGGTCAAGTTATCAAGTCAGGAGTGCGCCACGACGGGCCACTATCAAGCATTGTTCAATTATCATTCCAAACATAATAAATAAATTCGGGATTATCAAGTTCATGACAAAAGGCGTAAGGATATAAAATGGACGTAAAATATCTAATAAAATATCAATATACAAGACTATAGAAGATCCAGGGTAATCAAGCTACGCTCAGGTCTGGCTACGCTCAAGTCAACATACGCTCAGGCAGCATACGCTCAGGTCAGCATACGCTCAGGCAGCATACGCTCAGGTCAGCATACGCTTCCAAAAGGTAGCGTATGGGGTCCATACGACTCCTTGTCAAGCAAGCGAGCGTATGCGAGTCATGCGCTCCCAAAAGGAAGCGTATGGGGTCCATACGACTCCTTGTCAAGCAAGCGAGCGTATGCGAGTCATACGCTCCCAAAAGGCAGCGTATGGGGTCCATACGACTCCTTGTCAAGCAAGCGAGCGTATGCGAGTCATACGCTCCCAAAAGGCAGCGTATGGGGTCCATATGACTCCTTGTCAAGCAAGCAAGCGTATGCGAGTCATACGCTCCCAAAAGGCAGCGTATGGGGTCGACTGCGCTGCGCTAAAGAGCGCGCGCAGCTCAGTGGCACCAGCTAAAAAGCTCGTGCACTGCTCACTATCTTCTCCAAATCAGCAAGAACTCCATGGTTGAACCCAAGGCTTCAAAAGTCCATAACTTGGTCAAAATAAGTCCAAATCCAACTTTTCAAAGGTCAAAATTGGGTAGAATAAAATTCTCAACAACATGGAACCATCAAAACTCAAAAATAACAAGATTTAGTAGATCAAAACCCAAGATTTTCGAAAATAATTTAAACTTAGATCTACAAGAATCTAGCCATAAAAAGAGAAAAATGTCAAGTACTAAAGTAAGTTAAAATGTTGCAAAGAAGAGAATGGAACAATAAAATTCGGGTTCCTCCATGAAGCAAGATGCACTTGCCTAAGGGGTGTTCTTCGTTGGTGGTGGGTTTAATGGAGAAGGAAGAAGAGATTAATGAAGAGAGAGAAGAAGAATAGGTAATAAATATGAGTGGTGGTGGTAGGTAGGGGTTCACCCCTTGGTTCATGATGAACCAAGAGCAATCCCAAACCGAACTAAGCCAACCCAAACCAAGCCAGGCCAAACCGAGCCAACCCAATCCTCCTCCTATCCAAATAAAACCAAGCTCCACTAATCAGAATTAATCCATAAACGAAAAATGATAATTAAACCACAATGCTAAATATGAAAATAAACCACAACTAACTAATCAAGGAAAAGAAAAATATGGGTCAGAAATACGAACACGTATAAAATACGTATCACAAATTTTGGGGCACTACAACTCTCTACCGCTAACTATGATTCGATACGAGGAAAACACTCTATCTACTCCCACAAGTCCGCTACCAGTAAGTATATTGAGCCTTACTGATAATGACTCGGGCTCCAGTCCTATCCGTGTCACGAATTGTGCAGACATAAATGAATGCGATACACCAGAATCAAACAATGCTGATACTGGAAAGGAGTTGACGAGAATAGTACCTGCCACTAATGACGCTTGGGTCTGAGGCGGCAAGGGCCTCGAAAACGGGTACTGCTGCTGTTGAACTGATACTGGGGTTGGTCCCCTAACCGAGGGACTAGAAAAGGTTGAAGAAGATGAACTCCCCTATTCGGGCAGTTCTTAACCCTGTGGTCCGGTGCCCCACAAACCATGCACAAGCCCTGTGCTCTGCGACATTCTGACACCACGTGCCCTGGCTTCCCATAATGAGTGCAACCCATTACGAAAGACTGCTTCTGCTTCTACTGCTAGGGAAATGCTGGGGTCGAATGCTGAATCGACGCAACGAAAGCCGCCCGCCTCGGAGCTCCAATGGCCAAAGCCCTAGTTGCCGGAACTGGTGCTGAAGACTGGTCCATCTGGCCGTGAGACTGTTTTCGACTTCCGGTCCGGACCACAATCCTCTGGGAGGTATACTCATGCCTCCTAGCTGCTCTCAATACTGCATCAAAAGTCTGATGTTCAAACTGCTCCACCGCCAGCAAAATCTCCAGGTGGAGTCCCTGCTGGAACCGCTGAGCTCTGTCGAACTCGGTCGCCACCAAGGTGGGAGCAAATCGACTAAGCCTGGAGAACTCGGTCACATATCGATCGACCATTCTATCCATCTGCTTCAAGTTAGTGAACCTCGTCTGTAGATCATACCGAGCTACGGCGTCAAAATACTTGGTCTGGAATCTCTCACAAAATACTGTCCAGGCAATAGGTGCCACTAATCCAACGGCCTGCGCCGCCCACCAGCTGCGGGCCAGATCCAATAAATGCAGGCGCACCACGGCCACCTTTTCGTCTTTTGGGGTCCTGACTGCTTCTAGAATAACCTCAGTGTCCTACAGCCAAGCGTCTGCGGCAATAGCATCTTCGCTGCCATCGAAGAAGGGAGGGTTCAAGCGGTTGAAGCTGTTGGCCGCACTGTTACCTTGATGACCATCTCTTCTCAGAGCATCTTGTACTGTCTGGTGCAATACATCACCTCGACGATCGTGTGATGCAAGCAACTCCCTGATGAGTCCAACCAAAACTCCATCATCCTGCCTTGTAGGCTGGGCTGGCTGTACTGGGGGGTTCTGGATCTTCGGGAAGTATAACTCGGGAAGCTGCTCCTGAGTGCTGAGCTTGATCCTCTTGTTGTGGGAGTACTCGTTGAGCTCCTTCCGGCTGATTGGCAGGTCCAGGAACAGTACCACTGAAGAAGACGACAAAGGTAAAAATAAGGAAGGACCAGGACAGATCAAAGATATAAGCATGTGATCAGGTCAAGAATTCAGGAATTTAGATAATACGAGCAAAGATCAAGGACGATTGTTGATTGAGACATCTATTCGGTAAACCCTCACATATCTTGATTTACAAGACCTGTATAGGCCACCACTTAAATTGTGTCATGCCCCAGAACCAGAATACTGGAGAGCGGGGTCGGACACAGCCAGCTACGTATATTGAAGTGCAACCCACCTCGCTATACGACCATAGCTGTCTAGAATACATGAGGGTTTATCTACAAGCCATCAGTCTCTTATGGTCATGAACAAGCCTATTGTCTCAATCTCAAGCAAGTAATAGCAGTTACAAGATGTCAGAGCACCAAATATACAATAGTAAGGCATCCCATATATTACATATTTGGATGATCATGAAGCTAGTCGTACAAAATACGAAGACTAGCAAGAGTTTCAGTCATACATGATCAACCCTAGGATTTGTCAATCATGTTACAGCCCGTAGGCAGACAGTAGGTAAAGTTGCAAACGAGCTAACACTTGATCGACAGATAAACGCCTCAAAAGAATAATTTTTATAATAGAGTGGGAGAGCCAAAATAAAACCCACTCGTTGCCAGGGTTACGCCTGGTGGTCACCATCTGGCTGGAAGGCAGGAAGATCCTCTGGAGCTGCTCCGGTATCCGACCACACAAAACCAGCTGGATCAGACCCCAGAAAGAGCAAGTGCCACAAAGGAGGCTTCACTTAAGAACAAAAACCAGCAATTAGCACAAAACATAATTATATAATAAAAGACTAAAAAATTAAAAAATCATGATGATATACGATAAGATAACCATGGGACTATTCAGATAACCAAGTTACAACCCTTAAACCAAACAAGGACCAGGGTTGTAACCCTTCGTCTGAACGAAACTTAGTTTCCCACCATTTATCGATAAGGTACAGCACAAGCAATCAGGTCATGTAACAATCTTGTACAGGATCACGACAAGACTAGACTAGGTTAGACTCCATCCAATCAATCACGGCCAAGCAATAAGTACGGCTTGATACTTTAACTAAGTATGGTTATCACAGGCCTAGTTACTAGCAAGATGCAATAAGATTGTTCCAACAGCCACAAGCCCTGCAGACCATCCAGGCTATCCGGATGCAAATTAGGGGTTGAGTTCAGGTGGGTACAACATCCAGGAAACGCATATACCCTTAAGTAGCTTGAAGGGTGCAACACATGACAGTGTGCTGGAAATGTGCCCTACTCGACGGCAAGCTACAAATCCCATGATGGGGCGCCCAGATAACGGGATTGCCTGTAGCTAGGAAATCTCTTCATGACTATTAGATTATTCTAGTTATTTGCCTTAGTCAGTTTCAGTAGGTACCCCTGACCGTGGTACTCAGGGGTCCCTGCCCTAGACATGATGCATGTAAGACAATAATGGTTCATTTGTACAAACACAATCGCCTACGGTGTCCAGGCCATTCATTCTTGTCATGTCATGCTAGCTGTCGCAACAGCATATCGAGGTATATCATGCTAGGTTTACTTATCAAGAGTGCACCATGACGGACCACTATCATGTCATGTTACTTGTTATGTCAAGAGTGCTGGTCAGGAGTGCACCACGACGGGTCACTGTCACATGAGTCACATTAATCTATCGTATTTATGGAACATGTTCAGGATTAATATGGTACAAGCATTACCATCAAGGACCCAAGTTACACAGAGGGTCGTGAGACATAAGCATAAATGTTACAACTAAAATAGAAAAAGGGGTGCAAAGGCTGGGGGAAGAGCCATGCGGTCCGGGGACCAAGGGCCACGCGGCAAGGGGGAAACAGGCTTATACGGCAAGGCTAAAGGTAGCCATGCGGTAGGAGGGAACAGGCTTATGCGACAAGGCTAAGGAAAGTCATGCGGCCAGGAGGGAACCGGCTTATGCGGCAAGGCTAAAGGTAGTCATGCAGCCAGGAGGGAACAGACTTATGCGGCAAGGCTAAAGGTAGTCATGCGGCCAGGAGGGAATCAGGCTTATGTGGCAAGGCTAAAGGTAGTCATGCGGCCAGGAGGGAACATGCTTATGCGGCAAGGCTAAAGGTAGCTATGCGGCCAGGAGGGAATCAGGCTTATGCGGCAAGAGGGGGGGCGCATGAAGACTGGAGTGCCTATGCGCCAAGGAGAAGCCGCAGGGGACCTTGTCGTATAAAAAAGCCATACGGCTGTAAAGTCCCGCTCCGTACGGTGCATTATGCTGAAGCGTTGACTCAATGAGTCACGTTGACCGAATAAAATATATCGATGCGAATCGATACGAGAGTTACGTTGTCCCGAGCAACGCATCGAACTAAGTCGATGCGAAGAGTTGCGTTGTCCGAAAGAATGCATCGAGTGAATCGATGCGAAGCGCCGCGTTGCCCCGAAGGATGAGTGTGTTGAATCGGCTCGAAGATTCTAAGAAATTGAATCGACCAAGGCACAAGTCCGAATCGATGCAAGTATTGATTTTAGTTATTTTCGTGTGCAAGTTATACGTTGATACGAAAATATTAGAGGTTGATCTTTTGCCATATTTAGTAAGGGGTCCGCGAAATCAAATCGTCGCCTTGCGATGGGCTGAGACTTGGGCACGCTAAGGCAAATCGGACGTATGATTCAATGAAGCATGAAGTGCTCGAATGGTTAAGTCAGGAGAGTGGCCGTGCAACAAAGTTATAAAATCGAGCCGTATCGGCTCAGCGAAACGACAAAGGCGTATCGACTCAAGGTGGGATGATTGACTTCTTTTTACTCCTTCATACGATAAGTCAAATATATCATTGTATGCTAAAAGTTAACCTATCGACGCCACGGGCGTGGTCCGATCGGAGATAAATCGTAGTGTGAGTCGAAAACTAAGTTAGTGTAATTGAAATGAAACGTGCATCAAATGCACGAGTCGCTATAGAACATTGGATATCGCAAAGGCGAGCGCCTCGGTGCGCAAGCCGTAAGAACATGGGATAACTGTACTCGGCGAGTGCCTTAGTGTACGAACCATACCGTGCCTTCGCGCACGAGTTAGAAAGACTAGAACATTGAAAGACAATAGGCGAGCGCCCTAGTGCACAAGCCCCGAATATTAAACATTAAGTTATAGAACATGGGGATACGGTCGAAACATGCCCATGTGCATGGGATAATAAAAGATGGCTTCGTTGCAAAAGAATACAGCTGTGGCATGAATGTGGCGGAACTGTCAGATATGACATAATGCCTCGAAAGGTGTTCGAGACCTTCGGGTCGTTCGGTTGACGAGCATTGAGTTGAGGCATTATGCCATTGAATCATTGAAACGAAGTATGAAACGTAAGAACATAGAATGTTAACGAAAGAAATACGAGATGATAAAGTCTGAGTCTCGGACTCAAGACTATGTTTGGTTGTTTGAATTTGACTGCTTGAATAATAAGGGCGTTGCATGGTCGATTGGGATGGACTTGAGATTAATCTCATAATAACTCGTGCACGAGTGTTCCTTCGAACGGTTAAATGCCGGAGCTCCCCGAAACCGCTTGGCCTAGGAGGGAATCGAATAATCTTTGTAGGCGCACATCCTTAAACGAGTAGCACTCATCTTATAGATGGAAAACGTCGCAAATGATGGTATGCAGCGGGAACATTTCGGTTGTTGGGACCGTAACCCATCCGTTAAACGCCGGGCAGCCCGATCAATATTGAAAAAAGAATGAGTGAAAAGAAAGGAACTCCTTTAGTCCATTCCGGTACGGATATGCCAACGGCCCTCATATAGCTAAGGAACGATGGATTGAAAGTATAGGCTCGTATGCGTCCCGCACACATAGATCATGCTTAGAGATGCACTTATAACATAACAGGAAAGGAATAGGGCACATTCACCTTGCGTCGGTACAAGGGCGAGTGTGTCGACTTGGTAAGAAGTCACGCTACGAATCAAACACGAGATTGTTTGCTTGCTTGCCTATTTCAATTCGAATAACATGCTTGCCATGCTAACATGCTTTACGCTTTCGAATATCCCATGAAATTGACCCTAAGGAGAACATAGCAAGATCATAAGCTAAGTTGCATGATTCAACATAAATACTACAATGTCGGTTTGGAAAGAAGATCTTTACATCAGTACATGCGAGGACGAATGTACTGATCCCCCACTAGCTTCATACAGGGTGCAGGGAATGGATTGCTCGCGGCGAAGCATTGCTTGAACGTATTGAGGCTTGGAATACCAAAGCGTATTGAAGCGTGCGATCGCTTGACGCTTGGACTATACAACAGGATTGATGCGGCCGAGATATAGAAGGCATGATGTATGGAACGGCAAAATCCTTTGTGGGCAAGAGAGAACCTGAGTGTTGTAGCCAATCTGGCATATATTGTTAGGCTATCGAAAGCCTTTGTAATCTCAGTTTCGGATATCAATCAAGAGAATTGTTTCGTATACTCTGTTTTCCTTTCGTTGTTAATATCGAATCAAAAGATAACCATTTGAGAACTTGTCATCTTGCCTTGCACGAGCGCAACTCCAGGCTCGTGCGGCATCACGCCCCTTGCGAGGACAATGATTCGGGTGATTCCGGGTCGGGGCATGACAGCGGTAAGCACTGTTCTTCTTCTCCAACTTTTTCGAGAAGAAGAACCTGGGAAATTGGGGGTTCCCAGACTTCCCAACCTTCAATCCAAGCCCAAATCTGGACTTCCATAGGTCAAAATAGGGTAGAAAGAAATTCTCTACAACATGGAACAATCAAAACTTAAAAATAACAAGGTTTGGTAGATCAAAACCCAAAAAATCTGAAAATACAACAAATTTAGATCTACATAAAATGAACCATGGAAATTAAAAATACTAAGTACTAAAGTGTCTTAGAATCTCGTGAGGAAGACAATGGAACAACAAAAATTAAGTTCCTCCATGAAGCAAGTTGCACTTGCCTAAGCTCTCTTAGTAGGTGGAGAGAGTTAATGGAGGAAGAAGAAGAAGTAAATGAAGAAGTGAATGATGAGAGAGAAAGGGGTTGGTGGCTTATAAAGAGGGGTGAGCATGTTGGGCCAAGTCCTAACATACCGAGCCCAACCAAATATACCAAGCCAAGCCAAGCCGAACCAGGATGAACCCAAAATAAACCAAGGCAAGATTAAACCAGGATCAAGCTAAGCAAGACAAGTCTAACTATGGGTCGGGATTCCGTACACGTATACTGGAAATACGTATAACGGAAAATGGAGGTGATACTGTTGTGGTCCTCCTCTCAGCTGCTGCTGGTACTGTGCAAATCGCTGCTGCTAAGGTGGTAGAGCTGGTCCTCTCAGGTGTACAGCAGATGGTGCTCTGGTGGTACAGGTGGTGGTCCTCCAGCTACTCGGGGTCCTCCTGCTAGTCTGGTTGTGGCCTGCTGGCATTCTCTCATCTGATGAGCATCTGATCTGCAGAATAAGCAAAGTCTGAGCCTCTTACGACAGACCTCAATGTGGTATCATGGCCGATGATAGAATATGCAAGTGATCCCCTGTTGTCTCTGCTGTTGAACTGCTGGAGCTCTGGCAGGACGATGCTGAAGTGCTGGTGGCTGTGGTGGTCTCATCTGAATCTGAGTCCTCTTCATCGGTGTCTGATAGCTGCTACTGCCGATGTCCTATCCCTCTTAAGCTTCAGGTCTATCTCTTTCTCCACAGCCTGAGCAAACTTGAGAATGCTCGCTTAAGTCGTCGCCTGGCTGATCGCCACTGCATGCCGTAACTCTCTGGTGAGGCCCTTCTTGAACCGTCAAGACCTTTCCTCTGGTGTGCCGACTAGGTTCTCCGCGAACCTGCTGAGTCGGGTGAACTCCGATGTGTACTCTGCCACTGTCATATTCCTCTGCTGCAATGCCTCGAACTGCATCTGAAGCTCGTCTCGCTCTATGTCTGAAAAGAACTCTTTGAACAGAGTTTTAATGTTTGTCCAGAGAATCTGGGATGCAGCTAACTGAGGCTCCTCTCTATACCAGGCTATGGCTAGATCAAAAAGTCGCATGCTCACAACTTCTACTTTCAGGTCATCTAGAATCCTCGCCATCTTCAGCGTCCGCTCGGCATTTTTCAGCCACTCATCCACATATACTATCCCCTCATGGCCCCAGAAATACATCGGACAGAGGTTCTGGTAGCCTCTGGCGGTCCCCGATCTCGGTACTGCTGGTGCTGGAGGTGCTACGGTGCTGGTGCTGCCGGTTCTCAGGTCCTGAGTGCATCCACGACTGGCGCTCGAAACTATGCGGCCTGGTGGTTCTGAGCCTCCATAAACTACTGGAACATAGCCATCACCTGGGCGCCGTCGAATATCATCGTCGAGGGCAACAGAGGAAAGATAAGAGGCGGTGGCGGAAGCTGCTCTACCGTAACGTCTGGTGCAGACTGACCCGAACTACCTGCAACTCCAGGCTGATCCGTGGTCTTCCTCGTAGTGACCATCCTGTAGTAGAAAGAAAACTTTGTTGATTGCTAAAACCCTATAACCTAAAAATAAATAATATTTTTATAATATCAATGTACCTGATGTACCTGATATACCCTTATTTTCTAATTTTTTTCTATGTTGTGATCAAGTTTCCCTAGTTTAATCAAGTCCCCCAATAGTACTCTAATACCTAGGTACCATTAGGATAGACCTGTATGGGCCACCACTAAAAATATGTTACGACCTGCTCCCAAATAATCAGACACGAGTCAGACACGCCCAGCCTTCGTCGTTAGACATGATAAAGTAAGTTGTACCAATCTCTAGGGAAACTACAAGTCCAGATATGAATTAATATAAACCACAGCATCTATATAAATGAATCCCAGAATCAAAGTACAACTATGAATTATTACATTTCCAGCAATATAAAAGTATCTGATGTCTCTAATACAATGAAGATAAGAAATACTAAAGGAAAGTTACTAGGCCTCTTCGGCCACTAGGTCCAGAGCAACACTAGCTAGCTCAAAGGTACCTCCAGGCTCATGCCTGTAGTAGGTATCACAAATAGCCTCCATCTCACCTGCAACATATCCAGTCAGGAGTGGAGCTAAGTATATCCAAGGAAATAAACAAGAACAACATAAAGATGAAATATGAACAAGCAATGAATCTCTAAACAGGAAACTAGAACAAGCATGCTGAAATGAAACATAATACTGTATGAAATGAACCTGAAATGTAACCTGGTACCTGAACATGAATATACAAGGAACCTGGCATGTGTGATATATTTGAAATATCTTCCAGAGTATGTGATCGGCTTGGGTGGAACATGGAACATGGCACAGGCATAAAGGTACGACTTAGGGCCTGCATGCACAGTGTGAGGCCTAAGCTATTAACACGAATTGTAACTCGGGTGTGATCACACATCTGTAGTATTTTCCCTCCCAGACACAAGCAAACTCATGGAACAAGATACAAGACAAGTCCGTGTAATATCGTATCCAACAGGAAGGTACAAGCATGAATTAGATGCACAGACATGAAGTAAATGAGCAAATCCGAGGAGTATACTTGCCTTGCTCAGGGTGATCAAGTAGGGGTAGTAGATCTGGATATCCTCCTGTTTAAGTGATACAATTTGGTTAATTTCTATACAAGTCCTAGTTTAGTGATTACAACTTCTAAACATGTTTTTATAGAGTATCATTATTATTAGCTATACTCTAAGTTAGCAAGAATCTAAGTACTAATAGGTACTTATACATAATCAGCTTACCACATGTATTAGCTATATAAACAAAGATTTGACATCCTCAACTATCAGCCTTGATAACAAGGATGCATTGTTCTTTAAACAGCCCATACTAACCATCAAAATAGTCTTCTATAAACAAGTATTCCAATGGAACATAGGACTGGTTCTTGACTCCTGCTTACTCAAGCATTCCTTACAGATTTCCATGGGAACCTAAATGAATGAACTAATTTGCTAACATAACCAAAACCCCAAGGCACCTTGTTAAAAACCATACAGTTACACAAACATACAACTCTCCAGGAAGTAGAGGTAGTAAAGAAGGACTGATTGGCAATTACCAGGTCACAAGACTTTGTGAGAATCAACCACAACCCAGGCATCTATGACAGGGTTAATTTGCTTTCCAGTTCAGCTTATACATCTCTAATAGAGACCATACTGAACTCAACAGGTCTTAAACTGAAATAGAAAGCTTAAAATACTGCAAGACTGAAATGGAAATGGTTTTGACACAACTTCCTTACTCAACCTTCCAACTTAGCATTATCAATTAACATACTCACTCCCACAACTCCAAAATCGAACACCAAAACTTAAATTGAAAGGCTAACAGCCTGAACAACCAACAGTGCCTTCTAAAACAGTTTTCTTACAGTTATCCCTCACACAGTGATCTAAATATAATTATCCTTCAAACATACTAGAAAGTCAAAATGACAGCTCAACCTATTATTCAATTTCTAATAAGGAGAAATTGAGTACCAGTTAAAACAACAAACAAGGAAAAGGTTCTAGGTAATACTAATCTAACTGTTGATATATAAATCACTTGAAGTTATGCAGAACCAAATGAGATACTCCTAACAAGTGTACTGGGGTTTTCCCTAAACTTGATTGCTCAAAACCTGACTCAACCATCAGCACCCAGTCCAAACAGCAGGAGTCCTATATATATTACATACATCTAAACACTTAGCAAGATCTCAGCTTATCAATGGTTGCAACATTTAACTGACTCTCTGCAGTTTCAGGGATAAAAGTCAAGGAATGAAAATAACTAACTGCCACTTAGAACAACACATTGCAGCTGAACAATGAGGTTTGATTACAAATATTTGTAGCAGTCTTGAGTTAGTCTCTGCTGTCTCCTGCAGTAACTTAACTCACAACATCATGAAGGAAGATTTAACACAACCCAGGATCTAACCAACCTAAATTATAATACAACACCCAGATATCAAAATCCTTCTTAACAACACAGAACCTATGAGCAACCAACCAACTGTTATGGATGCAACCCATTTGAATGTTCAAGGAAGAACCCAAACGAAACAACTACCTAGACGCACAGGACAATAATTAAATCTACTAAATACTCCTACACAATCATGAGAATTTACTTGGAGAAGTTCTTCAAAGCAAGGAGTCGATCATGTCGTGTCGAAAATAACATATCTGTGTCTGATACTGATCTCGAACTCCCCTGTGACATTTGATCGAACAGTTGTAAACAAATATTTAGAAAGAGAAATCAATACTTCCTCTTAAAAAAATTGCTACAGAAATCATGGAGATCTCAGCCAGACTTGGATCTTATCGAAATCAATTCGAATTTAACTTCCCCAACAGATCCACAAATCTCAAGTTGATGCTGATCTCAAATGAAACTTAAATCAAACTAGGACAAAAATTCAATAAAACCTATGATCAAAACAATTGATTCTAGGAAATAGATCTACAACTCAAACAGAGAAATGTATATACGGAATAAAAATCAAAGGAGATCAATAACCTACCTAAATGGAGTTCAACAATCGAACAATCGATAATGTATTGGTTAATCGAATTGTCCTGTTATCAAATAAATAATTGAGGATCTCAAAAATAGAATTATTAGAGATCAACTTAAGCTTTGATCAGGAATCACTCACCCACAGCTCGTCACCGTCGATTCTCGAAGAAGGAGGGAAGAATCGGAGATTCGCTTCGCACAATCGACTAGAGAGTAGTTGTCGTCGTCGTCGTGGAAGGAAGCGCACCTTCATCGTCGATTCAGAGGTCGAGTGCTCCTTCCATGGCCATGTCTCCTTCTTCAGAAGCTTCGGCTCAAATTCTCAGAAGAGAAGAAAATGTAACTGATTGTAACAGAATGAGAATGATGCCACTGCTGAGTTTATAAGGGCAGTTGATGGATTTGAATCGAATGGAGTTTTATAGGGAAAAGCTCGATGAGAAATAAGAGTTTGTTAGGAAATTTGAATAACGGTTACAAGAATTTGAACTCTCTCTCCGAGTGGAGACAAACCAAAAATAAAAGAAGAGAGGAGCAATGGGCTTGCTGATTTCAGCCCAAAGAGAAATTTGCTTTACCTATAAATAAATTAGTTAGCTTGGAGAACCCAGCCCAAAAAGAAAATAAGCATTTATCCAATTAAGTAGAAAGGCTTTTTAGGAAAAATAATCAAAGAGAAATAGTTATAAAAATTTATAGAGAAAGAATATTATTTAGAAATTCGAGAAGTGGGGTTACATAGTCTCCCCACCAGTGCATAATAATGTACTGATAACCACATAGATTGTATACAGAATGTGGGAGAACTACGTCGGGTGTGGAAGACTTTCCTCGAACGTGCTAAGGCGCGGAGCTAACTCTGGAGTCTTGGAGCGTTACAAAGGAACTGAAGTACCATATATGGGACATAATGTATTGGAACATCGCCATGAATCATTCCATCTTGTAAGCCACTTGGCACGTCTTTTATGTTTCGAGAGAGAGAGCCTGAGGGAATTGTAATCGCGGTATAACGTCTCCTTGTACTACTTCTTGAATATCAATAAAGACTATTGAGTTTGTTTAAATTGTGTTCATTTACTTTCCGCTGTAAATGGGGACACTTTGTGCGACTCTGTGGCCTAGCTTCAAACGGCCATTTATGGACTTGGTCTTGCACGAGCGCAACCTAGGCTATACGGCATCACGCCTTAGCGAGGACGATCGGTCCTACGGGAACGGGGCGTGACAGATTGTATCAGAGTACTGCTTACTTCCTTGGGATTCATTTCTATTCTCACAGTTTTGAAAGCTCGATCGTGGAAAAAAAGAAGTGTACGCTCTCTCTCGTTGACCCTTGGGATATTTCATAGAATAAGTCTAATACTTGCAAAAGTTCGTATAAGTATTCTATTGGACGGGATCGATGTGTGAAAGCCTTTGTACCAAACTATGACGGACTTGAGTTGAAAGGAACCAATGCTAAAGTTAGCGAATGTTATGCATACCTAAATGACTTTACGCTGACGATAGAGAACGAGTGTACGAGACCAAAGTATAGTTCGAATGGGTCGACTATGCACACAGCCTTTGGCTAAGTTGTGCTGAGTATCGTACACCTAAACCTTCTGGTGCAACGAGTTGAGAGCGAGATTGACTATCACTCGGACGAGAATAGGTTACTTAGAACGCATGTCGATAGGACGCTTAGAGGCCAACGTTTAAGGCGAACACGAGAAGGACTCTTAGATTTTGAGGAATGGACGAACGTATGTTAGAACGTGTCAATTGTAAATTGAATGATCACTTCGATGACATTAGAATGACTTGACCTCGAGTGGTGTATGCGATAGACGGGAAGAAAGAATAAGAATGAGTTTCAACGACTAGTCGAGTGGCTCGAATCCTGAGTGGTGTATAGGACATCTAGTGAACTGTTCGACCAAAATTTATGGACTTACGAGTAGCAACCGGTATACAAGCCAGCGATGTTATCGCTAAGCCTTAATACGAGTAACGCTTAGTTGGTCGCAATTTCGAGAGTTTCGAACGAGATGTCGTCGAACGATTTAGTGAATGTGTAGTGCAAATTACAAAATAGTTAGATAGGGATTCAGAATGATGAAACAAAATGAATGTTTTGGTTGAGAAAACTTGGTGGATCGTACGTATGATTTCGGAATAGTCGAATTGAGTAAAAACTTGAGTTAAAGTAAAGTAATCATAGACATGAGCTGATGATAGCACGATGGAAAGATAGCGTGCATGAACATTGATTTGAAGATACGAGAATGATATGGATTTAGAATGGACGTTGCTCAATAACTTGAGTTAGCATGAAACTAATGCGAATTGAGGAATTAAGTGACATGACTCAGATTTCGTTGCAAAAGGAAGATCGTCAGATTATATACATCATCGATGGTATTGAGGCATATCAAAGATTGATGTACGATAACTCGGGGGTTCTAATTCAATGAAAAATGATCGTATAAAATGATAATATTTCGATGGATGTTGTACTTGGGATTTTAATAGAAATGAATGTTTGGATGAAAGGGAAGTGACTTGATTATTCGGTGATAACCACAACGACAACGATCTTGTCTTAGCGCGAGCGCAACTCCAGCCTCGCAGATGCGTCACGTCAAATTTAGGGACGATCATTCCGCGTGAGCGCTGGCATGATGATTCATGTCCAGCGGGAATGATCGAACTCGAGATATCATGACATGGCTATTTTGATTGCTTCGACTTGTGGTTTAAAGCGAAAAGTGAATTCGAGGATTATTTGGACTTGAGATTGACGATTAAGAAAACTTGAGGGTTGAATAGACCCAATCTACGTATCGAGAATAAATTAGTCTAGATTCAATACAAGAGTTATGTCCCAATGAGGACGATTATTCTGCAAAAACATTGGCATGATGATTCATGTCTGCCGTGGATAATCAGACTTGCATGAGATTGGGGTATAAAAATTTCTTGGCTAGACGACCTTGCTGATCGACTACGTGAATTGGATAGGATGGATAGGTGAATTACATCAAACAAAATTGGAAGAGATAGAAAATGACAATGCTAGTTGGATGTACGATATTGACATACCAAGAACTTGGTTGAGGACAACCTATTGTGGCATGACCTTGCTGAACGAACGTGAACCTTGTACGAAGAGTGTCTTGATGTGAATAGGACGAACACTGCTCGATGTTTCAAAAAATTGAGTGGAACGAGCTTGGGTAGAAGTATCCCGTACTAACGAACAAATGGTTTGACCATGTAACCCCTCTTCCCAAAATTTGATAATAAATTTTATTTTATTTATTTATTATTTGAATTAAATGGTGATTTTTAGAATTTTATAAATAATTACTTATTTAATTATTACGGTAGATGACTTTAGCCATGGTGGAGTTTAGGAGTACAAGGTGACTAAAAATCGTAGCACGGATAGTGCAATGGCTTGCTTTGACTAGTTTATTAGCCATACCAGGGAAGGCCCAGCCATGAGTGTATCCTAACTAGGAAAATCCTGGCCAAGTTGCGACTTAACCTTACCGAAGATTTATTTGTTTATTTATTATATTATTGAGTTTTAGGGAACCCGATTGTACCGAACTAGTCCAGATTGGACCCGAAATGCCCAAGCCCATGTGGTCGTGTAGTGCGACCATCGGTGTCCATGAGGATATAAAGTTGTGTATATAACCATAGCTTAGTTTATAATATAGTGAGTACCTTCTAGAAAGGGCAGTTAATGTATTTTTTGCTATTTATTATTTATATATATTTTATTAGTTTTCAAAATGTGATAATATTGCTTGGAATACCATTTTTGGAATTGGGACATTTAACCAGGACAATATGGGTATATATATATATATATATATATATATATATATATATATATATATATATATATATATATATATATATATATATATATATATATATATATATATATATATATATTGTGTGTGTTTTTAATAGATTTAACAATTTTTAAATGAATATAAAATTACTATATATATATATATATATATATATATATATATATATATATATATACATGCTATGTGAAGATATATATAATATATAAATATACAATGCAATACCTTGTTTAAATAAGTACATATAGTGAGATTGTATTCTATTAAAATATTTATATAGATTTTGTGGAGATTTAGTGTATATATAAATATCTGAGTATGTTTAGTTATAATATATATTTTAGTTTGATGAATTTAGAGATTCATATCATCAAAATGAATCCGTAGATTTTAGTTTGATGAATTTAGAGACCATTGACTCTGGCACGCTATTCGGTGCAAAGCGGGTCCAACGGCGGACACCGTTTTGACCCAAAATTATCGTTTTGCCCCTGTATCCAGAATTGGACTTAAGGACATGCAGTTCTAGCTAATTTAACTATTCTGAGAATATTGGTAATGTCTATTTCAGCATCTGGAGACTGTCGTACGAGTTTTGACTATTGTGGCACACTGAGTGGTTTGGATTATCGGTTTCACCAGCAAAGGACCACAGGCGAGTACAGTTTATTGTTTGTTTTTATATTGAGCTTTACTATACCTTATTGTTAGTCAATAGATATGTAATTTCCGTCTTTTATGTTTTGTATTTTGTCTTATCGGGGAGGTGAAGTACCAAGGATGTGTGATCTGACCATATACAGTGTATACAGTGTAGACCGTGATTCATAATTGCTTTATACAGTATAGACTATGATTCATTATTACTTTATACAGTGTAGACAGTGTTTCTTTATTGCAGTATACCGTGTAGACCGTGTAACTTTATACAGTGTAGACAGTGTTTCTTTATTGCAGTATACCGTGTAGACCGTGTAACTTTATACAGTGTAGATAGTGTAGACAGTGTCGTGTAATTGTCCCGAGACCGATCACATATCAAAGGTACTTTAGTCAATCGGTGAGTATTGTCTTTATGTTTGATTATTGTTTTTCTTGTTTAGTTTTATTTTGTCTTTCTGTGTTTATTTTTCAAATCATATATATATTTAAAGGCTAACCTCTGTTGTATAGTCATTTTCAATTATTAAAACTGTTTTCAGTGAATTGTACTCGTTTCATTCCTGACTGGAAACTAATATTTTTCAGGTTAGCCGTGGATTCACTTAGCCTTGGGAGATACGGGTGTACTTGCAGATGAAAACCTAGAGATTAGCTAGAATAGATAAGTTGTATCATTTCAATATTTGTAAGATTTTATATTTTTCTGCAAACATAAAATTTATGAATATTATAAATTAAATTAATTTTTTGAATGAGCATTATTTCTGATTATGAGCATTGTGGCTATACAGCGTTCTACCGCCGACACTGCGATGTAGGCTGGCTTGGACACGTATTCGTATCCCAGAAAGCGGGTGCGGGTCGTGACAAGTTTTTTGTGGTGGCCCATGCAAGTCTGTTTTCGCAAATCATGCGAACTCGTGATGGTACTTAAGTTATTCGTACTATTGCGAGCCTGCGACTAGGAAATGCTCATTCACGAGTTAGGATTAATTTAATTTAAGAGAATGACTAGGACTAGGAGTCCCTTTATACAAATTTACCGATGGGTAGTTTAGGCCATGCAATTTATATGAGGAGTTATTAATTTTGATGGTTTCTCAGATCCCCATAGGTACACTATTACCTCTCGATAGGACGATATGATCCAATGTGGACAGGTTATTCATTTGGTGAGACAGGGCTTCATAGAATTAATAATCTAACCTTGATAAGTGTTCAATTTCTTCTCTTTGCCTCTTTAGATATCATTCTCATATCTTAGTCCGAATTGCCTACTTAGTTCCTATTTTGCCCTGAGAATTATTTTTTATATAATTTCTGATTATGTTATCCATAAACGAACCTCGAGTTAGTTTCGATTCAAAGTTTTTCCTCAATGGTTTGAATACACATGAAATAGATACTAGAATATTTGTATTTCTTTTGTCTTCAGCTATTTCCTCCCTGTTAAATATATTATTTTAAGGGTTGTGACTGATAGGACAAATACTTACACTTTATTTCATAGTCAACTTGTTTGAATCTCTAGAAGCTCATGAATTTTACAGATATAGTCAAAGGAATGTTAGTTAACTCATAATGGCAGGACAGTATCGCACTGTCGCCATTTATTTGAATTATGGAGATTAGGGATTCACTGCAGCCAGCAGCGCACTAGCGGGGCATGACCCATAGAGTTGAAATTATTTCAAAGAATTGTAGGTTATGGAACATTTCTAAAAATATATCTTCGTTGACCTCTTTAGACCTTGTGTCAATATAAGGTAGAGTATCTGATAGCATATCACATCTGAATCACGGAACCAAGGGTTTACCACAGCTAGAGTATACGGACGAGACATAATCCTCGGTGAAATAACTTCAGACATGATTACAAGTTTAGGATACCATAGAGGATAGAAAAATGCCCTGTATGTCCCATAAAATCCAAATCCAATACTAGTGAAAGCTCGGTAAGTTGGGTAGCATGTCTTCCAACCTAGCATTCCGTGGTCCTTGTGATCTATTGACAAGGTAATGGACTGATACCAGGTAAGGTTTGATTCTCACAAAACTCGAACTACCTGTGCCTCCTTTCAAAAATTTGGTATAATTGTTTTTGACTATCTTAACCAATGCTGCTATTACAGCCTAGTTTTGTAAGATTACTCTTTTATCGAGCTTGATTCAAGACATTATTTATTGGGGATGCCTACTAACATATTGTCTAATCAGAATCGATGCATTACGGTCTGATCAACCGTAGTGCACTCGGTTCGCTCTTCCTCCAATTAACCTACGTGGATTGAGATGTAGATGTCTCTAGGATCTCATCCGCGACTGTATTGACAATTTCTCTTGAATTATACATTCGTCTTTGAATCATGAAATTGTATTCACTGACAGCTCCCTTGCACTCTTTATTATTTTTGTCTTTCACTGATTTGGAAAGATGAAAGCTCGTGATTGGTAGATAGAATACAGAGTATTCCCCATGGCTATGATAGTGGTATACACAAGTGTAGCTACCATCGGCCAGCCATGTGGTTGAGTTATTCGTTCTCCTCTCGACCTCAAACTACTATTGGAACCTTCTAGCCATCTGAATTTGAGAATGATTAGGATTTTACCCTTAGTTAAAATGCCAATTTAGGAGACTATCTCTTCTCAAGAAACCAATTGTTGAGAGTCTCTAAATATTTGCTTGAAGCTTGCCTTAACTAGCAACTCTTAAGCCTTAACCCAACCTTTCCTCGACCAAAGCCCACAGTTTAGACATGAGATGAATAGACAAAGGTAAGGACAATCATTTACCATGACTATGGTAGACACACATCACGAGATTGATTTCCAACAAATATTACCCTAGTTATGTAAATTTTATTATTAAGACCGAACTAGTACTGGAATACCACAGTCACTAGCTCAGCCCAAACCACTAGAACTCTTATGACAATAATCTGGCAGGTTTGACACAAATAGAAATTTATGATTCAGTTGTTAGAAATCTTTTCATATGATCTACCTTAGAGTTGGTTATTCCGTCGATAACTCTTGTATACTGTGGATGAGTAGATCGTTCTATCTTATCAACCATGTGACATTGTACATGTAAAACCCTAAATTTCTACTATATTTTTTTATTAAAATTTGTAGGATTTAAATTTTGTACGTCGCGTAGTCGTATTGTACGTCGCACACGAAATTTATTTTTCGAAATTGCTCGACGAGTGCGAATATGTGCGAGCGTACATATTTTTAGAAAAACATTTTCCTATTTTATAGTTTCAAAATAATTTATATAATAATTATCTTAGCTATAGTACCAAAATTTCAAGCTCATTATTTATTTATTTTATTGGTACAAGGCCTTTCGTTTATAACAATTATTGATAATATTATTGTGCATACGTATATTTTTCTAAATATTTTACTAGTTTATTTTAAATAAAAATGTAATTTTCAAGATTTATTAATATTAATATTTTATTATTCAAAAAGATATTTAAAAAATATTTAATTAAATTATTATTGGTATTTGAAAAATATATTTGGAAGTTATTATGGCGAGATTTAAACCTTGATTTGAAAGTTTGGATTTATTTAAATAAATATTGAAAATTGATTTATCCTATTTGATTTTTTAAACTAAAAGAATTTAAATTAGATTTAAAGTGGATTTGTATTTGGATTTGGATTTGATTGAATTTAAACTAAATTACGAATTATCTATTTTTGGGATTTAAAATATTCCTATTCCCTATCCAATTGGGAATTCCTACATCCTATAAAAGGCAGGTACTCCTCCAAATTTCTATCATTATTTTCCACATTATTCTCCATCCACCACAAACAAACGTGCTGTGCATCGTGTCCATGTTCTCACATCCAAACTCTTATTCCATTTGTACAGGTATAATTTTGTGTGTCGGCACTTCCACGACACAATAAGATTTTCAAACCCTAAACCTAACCACCATCTCAGTCCCCGACTCGGCGCGCCTCCTCTCTGTCAGACGACTTCGAAACCCTGCCTCCTCTGCAGCACCGCCACCCGCGGCTGCCAACAATCGCACACCCGACCACCGTATCCTCAACCACCAGCCATCATCCATCCGACCACCATCTTCATACTCACCACCACCGCCAGAACCATCCAAACCCCACGACCGACCTCTCCAGACCCGTACCCCCGCCTCAACTCCGTTGCTACGACCTCCCAACTAGCTCCGCCGACCGAATTCCGGCCTACTCCCAGCCTTGCCAAAAACGCAACACCGCAACCGACATAAAAAAACCACCGCCACCACCACCGCACAAAACCACCCACCGCCGCGACGACCCCCGCCAACGTCGCCGCGACCACAGACTCCATCACCACCATCACCAAGAGAAAAGAAAAAGAAATTAAACCACCACCACCACTACTAACCTTCGTCGTCCGTTGATCTCGGCATGCCCCCCGATTTCCCGTCGGAGCAGCGCTCGCCCGCCGACGAGCCCGGGCTGAGCCGCCCCTGCTTACTCTCTCCCGCCCGCACGCAGCTCCGACTTCCCGACCAAAACCCCTGACCGCCGCCCTTTTCTCTTTCCGCCGCGGCCTCCGCTTGAGCGCGCCTCCACCCGACCGGATCCCCTCCGGCCGGTGCCTCCAGCGCGTCACCATCCGCCAACCGCCGGACCACCCGCTCCCCGTTCTCCAATACCCCTCCGCTTCTCCAATCCCCATCTCGCCTCCTTCCGCCTCCGCGGAGTGCCCACCGCGTGCGCCGCCCATCTCGAGCCGCCCATCCAGCTCGTCTCGCTCCACTCATCCTCTTCCTCTCCCTCTCTCTCGAGCTCACTTCCTCCGCCCCCAAAATTTTTTCTCCGGCTTCTTTCTCCCTCCTTTCTCTGTCTTAATTTGAGGAACAGCAGCAGTCAACCGACTGCTGCATTAGGATTTGGTACTTTTAAATGTTTTTTTTGTGTATCGTTTCTTCTTCTTTTAGTAGTAATTATTATTATTATTATTATATTATTATTATATTATTATTATTATATTATTATCATATTTATTACTATTTTGTTGTTAGTATTATTATAAGATTATTATTACTGTTTTATCTATTATATTATCATTATTATTATCATAATCATCATTATATTATTATCATTATATTTTTATTGTTACTATTATTATTATTATTGTTGTTATTATTATTATTATTATTATTATTATTATTATTATTATTATATTATTATTATTATTATTATTATTATATGATCTTTACTAGTTCTAATTTAAAAGTATATATATGGATCATTATTATAAACTTCATTGCTATTATTATTTATATTTATATTATATAAATATTTTGTTAAGTTATTCCAACTATCGGATAATAAAAGTGTAATTTCTAAATTTATTATATACATAAAAATATATATATGTTTTTCAAGTAATTTCGTAAAGTTATTTTTAATTAATAAGATATGGTTTTCTACCTAGAAATATTATAAAACTTAGTTTAGCCCAATTATTTCAAATTCTCAATGTATTATTCCTAACAGTTTTTTACTAATAAAAATCTAGATTTCCAAAGTTGTATATATTTTTCTAAAATTATATATAAGTATTTAGTCAAATTCCTTCGATTATCTTCCTCCTCGGCAATTAGTCCCACTATTTTATTCCTTGCCAATACCGTACCTCCCCTTATCAACCCCAGCTAACTTGACCGTCCTGGACCTAATGGAACTATCCGTGTCACCATCGGAGGTCACCTTGCATAGTTGTTGCACCAAAATTATAATCCGTGCCATATTGATCATTGTAGTACACCAGGCATCCTACCAGGCAAGACACCTTGTCATTTGCTGTTTATTTATTTTAGCTCATATTTCATGTTATTTATTTTCTTTATGCAAAATAAACTGTAATACATGGCATAACCTGTTAGAACTTACTGTTCATTTATATTTTCTGCTATGTATTATTTTTCTTACATATTAAAACCTAGATTTAAGGGACCACCTTTGTGTGTTACATTCATGGCCTTGACACGTTGTACCACGAAGTTGTGTGTCGCATGTAGAGCACGAACGTACGTGATTGGCTGGCCACCAGTACGAACAAGCCGTGCGATAGGAATAACCGCTAATAGAGGTTGCATGCTTAGTTTGACTTAGCGGTTATAGAGGTTTACTGTTGTGGATACAACAGAGTAGGCATTGGGCGGAGAGGACAATTCCTTAGCGTATGGGCTTCGATGTACTTTCCCTTTTGTAACCCGTAAGCTCCGCCGGAGATGCGGGTCAGATTACCCATGATTACTGACGGCCACTGGCGATTCTGCGGAACGTCATGCTCTTTCTGATGGGGCCTCTGGTGCCCAAGAGGGGACTATGTCGATCCTATTTAGCCAGGGCCCATGCGTAGGAAGGATTGTTCTTAACTACATTTCACTTAGAACGGTTAGGCACCTTTATCTATTAGGTACGAGTACTTTTGGTTTGGGTACTTGTATCTGACCGTGGCTTGGAACAATAACTTGTCGCGGATTAGTTCGTCACATCTTGTCCTTGTTTGGTTGTAGGTGTAACTACTACTTCGATGAAAAGGTATGGACCTTGTTGGGGTCCGATACCATATTGGATTCATAGCATGGAAAGATACGTCACCGTGAATTAGTTTACCATCTCCTGTCCTTATTTGGTTAGGGAGATGGTACGCTCGTTCAATAGGTGTGTATTGGACCATGTTATAAATTCAATTGACTTATTTATTTGAGCAATATTTATTCAGTTATATGACATGATATTATGTGTCTTGTTATGTCCCTCTGAGGACCTGGTTATCTCTCCAGGTGTGTGCTCTTGTCTTTCGTAGGTGTTCTAGCTCTAGCTGTGATCGTTGCTTTTTTTTACGAGGATGATTGCACTTGGATCGTCTTCGCTTCGCTCGCCAAAATCCTTCTTTGTTATGTAATTCTTTTCATAGTTGGTAGTGGATTGTCTCCGCCCAACTACATGTACCAAATAACAATTTCATAGTTGATTATATGATATCTTCTATTCTTTTATTTTGTGTGGATGAGATTATTATGGTTCTACTGCATTTCACAGCTTACGTATATTTATTATACGGCTGGCATGTCTTCGTTCCTAGTCCTACGTATTTTGGGACTGGGGCGTTACATATTTTTGTGGTGGCCATGCAGGTCAAGATAAATTGTTTGGTTACTTTATCGTTCCAAGCAAGCCTGCAAATAGGATTAGAAGTCTAGTATCTCATCCACATACTGACCTTTTTTCGATTCTATATTCGACCGACTGATCGATTGCATCTTGCTTGATTCCTTCTATCATTATTCTTATCTTCCCTTCGTGCTTGCTAGAGATTGACCCTACTAGTTAGATGTCCCAAACATCCTTAGCTTAATTCTTTAAGTTGGGTAAATACCCCACGACCTGACACACCATTGACCATTAAGGAAATACAAATAGTATTATCTAGACCATAGAGACTAGAGGAATTTAACCCATTTGGTCAACCAAGCCTTGGTCAATAAAACCGTAGAATGATGGTGTAGGAATAAATAAAGACTTAGATCTTTATGACTCTTAGACTATTCATACTTGTTTTATTCATCTACCATCGTGCCTATATTTTTACTATCTAAACTAATGATGCTAATGTAGCCTAGTTTTTACAGCTAAATTATTTATCAAGCTTGTTCATGACATATGTTATTGGATGCATCCACTAACGTATTGTCTACTCAGAACCGGTGCATGATGGTCTGATCAACCTAGTGTACTTTGGTTCGCTTTTATCTATTCTACGTGGATGAGGACATAGTTAAACTTGCCCTCTAGAGTCTCATCCACGACTGCCTTGAAAATTCTTTTGAAATTATTCGGTCGCCTTTGAACCACGTATTCGTATTCGATATCATCGTCTTTGAACTCCTTATTGCATTCGCCTTCACCTGTTTTAGAAGGACGAAGGCGTTGTACTATAACTTCTCTAGCATTCCTATCGGTTATGACCATTATCCCTCGATGTTGCTATCCTAAACTCCTCGTCCTCATTCTCGGCCCTATATTTTCTACCATGACCTCTAATCGCTTATTTCAAGAATAAGCCTAATTCGCTCTCTTAAATCGTGGCCCTCATTCATTACCCGTGACCATACCGTATTATTTTTCTATGATCTAGATCGCGATTTCTTACGGCATGATTTTGTTATCAACTGTTTCCATCGATACCCCCTTGTGTCTTCTCACTCCCTCCTAATTCTTAATTTCGAGAACGAAATTCTTTTAAGTTGGGTAGGATGTAAAATCTCTAAATTTCTACTATATTTTTTATTAAAATTTGTACGGATTTAAAATTTTGTACGTCGCGTAGTCGTATTGTACGTCGCACACGAAATTTTATTTTTTGAAATTGCTCGACGAGTGCGAATATGTGCGAGCGTACATATTTTTAGAAAAATATTTTTCTATTTTTAGTTTCAAAATAATTTATATAATAATTATCTTAGCTATAGTACCAAAATTTCAAGCTCATTATTTTATTTATTTTATTGGTACAAGGCCTTTGGTTTATAACAATTATTGATAATATTCTTGTGCATACGTATATATTTTCTAAATATTTTACTAGTTTATTTTAAATAAAAATGTAATTTTCGAGATTTATTATATAATATTTTATTATTTAAAAAGATATTTAAAAATATTTATTATTTTCAAAATTATTATTATTGGTATTTTAAAAAATATATTTGGAAGTTATTATGGCGATTTAAACCTTGATTTGAAAGTTTGGATTTATTTAAATAGTTAAATATTTGAAAATTGATTTATCCTATTTGATTTTTAAACTAAAAGAATTTAAATTAGATTTAAAGTGGATTTGTATTTGGATTTGGATTTGATTGAATTTAAACTAAATTACGAATTATCTATTTTTAGGATTTAAAAATTCCTATTCCCTATCCAATTGGGAATTCCCATCCTATAAAAGGCAGGTACTCCTCCAAATTTCTATCATTATTTTCTCCACATTATTCTCCATCCACCACAAACAAACGTGCTGTGCATCGTGTCCATGTTCTCACATCCAAACTCTTATTCCATTTGTACAGTATAATTTTTCGTGTCGAACACTTCCACGACACAATAATTTTCTAACCCTAAACCTAACCACCATCTCAGTCCCCGATTCGGCCGCGCCTCCTCTCTGGTCAGACGACTTCGAAACCCCTGCCTCCTCCGCAGCACCGCCACCCGCGGCTGCCAACACACGCCGCACACACGACCACCGTATCCTCAGCCACCAGCCATCATCCATCTCGACCACCATTTTCATACTCACCACCACCGCCAGAACCATCCAAACCACACGACCGACCTCTCCAGACCCGCACCCCCGCCTCAACTCCGTTGCCACGACCTCCCCAACTAGCTCCGCCGACCGAATTCCGGCCAACTCCGGCCAACTCCCAGCCTGCCACAACCACCACCGTCACCGACATAAAAAAACCACCGCCACCACCACCGCACAAAACCACCCACCGCCGCGGTGACCCCCGCCAATGCCGCCGCGACCACAGACTCCATCACCACCATCACCAAGAGAAAAGAAAAAGAAATTAAACCACCACCACCACTACTAACCTTCGTCGTCCATTGATCTCGGAATGCCCCCGATTTCCCGCCGGAGCAGCGCTCGCCCGCCGACGAGCCCGGACTGAGTCGCCCCTGCTTACTCTCTCCCGCCCGCACGCAGCTCCGACTTCCCGACCAAACACCTGACCGTCGCCCTTTTTCTCTTTCCGCCGCGCCTCCGCTTGAGCGCCGCCTCCACCCGACCGGATCCCCTCCGGCCGGTGCCTCCAGCGCGTCACCATCCGCCAACCGTCGACCGCCCGCTCCCCGTTCTCCAACACCCCTCCGCTTCTCCAATCCCCATCTCGCCTCCTTCCGCCTCCGCGGAGCGCCCACCGCGTGCGCCGCCCATCTCGAGCCGCCCATCCCGCTCGTCTCGCTCCGCTCATCCTCTTCCTCTCTTCTCTCTCGAGCTCACTTCCTCCGCCCCCAATTTTTTTCTCCGGCTTCTTTCTCCCTCCTTTCTCTGTCATAATTTGAGGAACAGCAGCAGTCAACCGACTGCTGCATTGGGGTTTGGTACTTTTAAATATTTTTTTTGTGTATCGTTTCTTCTTTTTTTAGTAGTATTATTATTATTATTATTATTATTATTATTATTATTATTATTATTATTATTATTCTTATTATTAGATTATTGTTACTATTTTATCTATTAATTATCATTATTATTATCATAATCATCATTTATTATTATCATTAATATTTTTATTGTTACTATTATTATTATTATTATTATTATTATTATATTATTATTATTATTATTATTATTATTATTATTATTATGATCTTTACTAGTTCCAAGTTAAAAGTATATATATGGATCATTATTATAAACTTCATTGCTATTATTATTTATATTTATATTATATAATATTTTATTAAGGTATTCCAACTATCGGATAATAAAAGTGTAATTGCTAAATTTATTATACATAAAATATATATATGTTTTTCAAGTAATTTCGTAAAGTTATTTTTAATTAATGATATGGTTTTCTACCTAGAAATATTATAAAACTTAGTTTAGCCCAATTATTTCAACTTCTCAATGTATTATTTCTAACAGTTTATTTTACTAATAAAATCTAGATTTCCAAGTTGTAGATATTTTTCAAAAATTATATAAGTATTTAGTCAAATTCCCTTTGATT
>JANAVB010029816.1:9171209-9368583 GCA_029216955.1 Iris pallida | reverse complement strand
GCTCCATTTGGAGTGCCACCATTTCCTGTGCGTAGGTGGTATAACCCTCTTCCTGTCCCTTAAGTTTCGTTTCATTGTGAGAACGTTTGGTTGGTTGAATTTGACGCCAAAGTTGGCCGTCCGAATTCGTAATTTCTAACTTATAAAATTTCATTCTTGAACCCGAGACTCCAGATTCAATTTCTGACATCACTAGTAGACTCATGGCATCGTTCTGGCACAATTTTATATAAAGTTTGCTTGATTTGGAGGACGTGGGCCCTGGCACGCATTTCGGTGCAAAGCGGGTCCCACAATCCGAGTCAACGGGTTATTTTGAGATCGGTTCATCGGAATCCAATTTTGGATATACCGTTGAGTTCGTATCGTCATTCTGGACTCGTTGACATATAATTTGCTAAGTTTTGAGGACATTGGCTCTGGCACACATTTTCGTACAAACCGGATTTCGAATGTCCGGGTCAACGTGTCATTTTGAGATCGGCTCATCGGAATCCAGTTCCAAATATACCGTTGAGTTCGTGTCGTCATTCTGGACTCGTTGATATATACTTTGTTAGATTTAGTGGGCTTTGGCTTCGACACGTATTTTCGTGTAAATCGGATACCAATATCCAGGTCAATGGACCATTTTGTGATCGGGTCATCGAAATCCCATTTCGGACATACCGTTGGGTTCGTATCATCATTCTGGATTTGTGGACATATAATTTGCTAGGTTTTGTAGACTTCTATCCTGACACGTTTTTCGGTGCAAAGTGTGTCCAATGCGGACATTATTTTGACCCGAAATTATCATTTTGCCCATGTGTCCAAAATGGACTTATGGGTAGGCTATCCTAGCTAATTTGACCATTCGGGACACGTTGGTGATATTTATTTTATCATCCGACAACATATATAGATTTTTCTTGTGTATCATCCTTAAATTATAATTAATTATTATTATTATTAGTATATATTTATATGCTTGGTTTTGTGAAACTCTAAAGTGATCCTTGTGTTTCTAAGGACCCTAAGTGTTGGTTTAGATATAGTGTCACCCCACATTGGACTCTTATGTTAGGTCACCACTTAGCTAGTGTCCAGTTAGGAGTCGTGTCACACCACTAGTATAAAACTTAATCATAACTTAGAGACTGAGATTGTGTATCATTTTGACAGGACACCGGACATCTATAGCTATATATTCTTATCCTTGCTTTGCTCGAGGCGAGTACCCCTACAAACTCTATTTTACTGCATATGATAATGAATTGCGTATGAACCATGTTAATACAATGATTTAAACTGAAAACCATATCCTACAAGTTTCTATATATATCTAGCGTATGCTTTACATATTTTAATTATACTGCTCTCAGGATCTTTAACATGCTTTAATTATACTGCACTCAGGATCTTCCACATGCTTTAAACTGCTCTCAATACCTACCATGTTTTATACTGCTCACAAGTACCTACAATGCTTTATACTTCTCTCAGTATCCACCATATTTTATACTGTTCTCTTGTCTCTCACATGTTAGAATATGGGTTATAAAAAAACTGTTAGTAGAGTACGTGATCATGTCCCCTTCTCCGTATGTATTTACCGTACACCGTTACATTCTATATGCAACTTTGTCGTATGTCTGATCCCGCATTTTTGTATGGATATACACCGATGCCGTTAAGTGTACGTATGTGCACTTCAGAAAATTGATATGTACCACTGTACATCCTATTTACCTATTGACCGATCACGTACATGCTACAGTTTTAAACTTTTAAACAAACATATATCGCCATGACAAATGTATTCCTGACATGATAGATTTGTGATATGACATGATTGTGATACGACATGAGATATGACACGATTCTTATTTATTACATCTCTTTTCATTCTATGCTCAGTATGTTTAGTATGTAGAATCAGTACTTGCTCCCGTCCTGACAGGATAACGTTGTAGGCATACTTCTGGAGGAAGATTTGCTCTGTGATATTTTCTATGGACCCACTACAGAGGACCAGGCTTTTTTGCTCTCGAGGAAGTCCCCGCAGGGAACCTCGCATGGTAGTCTTGCTTAGATTATTTTTGGCTTAGTTACTGAACTGTTTAGACTATATCTTGTAGTCACTGGACTTTGTCTCCAGTTTGATACTTTAGAAGTGTATTATTAAGTCTGTACTTACTTTACTTTCGCTTATAGATGCTGTGTTGTGATGAACCTTTTAAATGTTATATTAGAACTGTTAGCAGCTTAGTTCCTTTATTGTCTATTCTTAGAACAACTTACTACGCTTTAACCAAGCGTAGGCTGGACATGGCTCGGCCCGGCCCAACAATTTGGGTAGCGGGTCGTGACAAGCAAGTGATTGGACTAGAGTAGCCCAATCTAGCAAATAAGTCAATGGTTTATAAACTTTCTTTATGTCTGCATCATTGGATACTTTCTACCGCTCTGGGAACTTCATATTTGCTCTCGATTATTCTTCCTTATCTTCATGTCCTTCCCATTTCAGAGCGACGAATAGTCATGCTTATTAGAATTTATCCACATTTCTTAGCTACTTGTGTAAATTTGTTGCTTGTTAAATTTTGGGTTGCTTGATAGATATGAGAGGACTATAGATGCCATATACAGTCGATATCTATTGGTAGAAATTTTAGCAATTAGTTGAAAGATTATAAAGTTTTAGCGACATGAGAATTGAGGGAGTAGTGTGACCAAAGGTGGGTAGAGAATATAAACTATTTTCAAGGAATTAAAATTTAAGGAGATTAAGGTAATAGTAGATTTTCTTTTTGAAATTAAAGAATAGTTATGAATTAGAATTTCGAGGACGAAATTATTTTTAAGGTGGGTAGATTTGTAACCCCTCTTCCCAAAATTTTGATAATATATTTTATTTTATTTATTTATTATTTGAATTAAATGGTGATTTTTAGAATTTTATAAATAATTACTTAATTAATTATTACGGTAGATGACTTTAGCCATCGTGGAGTTTTGGAGTACAAGATGACTAGAAATAGTGGCACGGATAGTGCAATGGCGTGCTTTGACTAGTGCATTAGCCAAACCAGGGAAGGCCCAGCCATGAGTGTATCCTAACTAGGAAAACCCGACCAAGTTGCGACTTAACCTTACCGAAGATTTATTTATTTATTAATTATATTATTGAGTTTTAGAGAACCCGGTTGTACCGAACTAGTCCAGATTGGACCCGAAACGAGCCCAAGCCCATGTGGTCGTGTAGTGCGACCAACGGTGTCCATGAGGATATAAAGTTGTGTATATAACCATAGATTATTTTATAATCTCGTGAATACTTTCTAGAAAGGGCAGTTAATGTATTTTTTTTGCTATTTATTATTTACATATTTTTTACTAGTCTTCAAAATGTGATAATATTGCTTGGAATACCATTTTTGGAATTGGGACATTTAACTAGGACAATATGGGTATATATATATTGTGTGTGTGTAACCCCATCTTCCCAATTTTTGAGAAATTTATAATTTCTATAATAATATTTTGATTTATCAAATTTAAATGATGAATTATTTTGGAGGGAAGTTGAATTGTGGCAAAGATGTAAATTGTAACCCATTTTCCCAAAATTTTGATAAAATATTTTTTATTTATTTATTTGAATTAAATGTGATTATTGGAATTTTTATAAATAATTACTTAATTAATTATTACAATAGATGACTTTAGCCATGGTGGAGTTTTGGAGTACAAGGTGACTAGAAATTGTGGCACAAATAGTACAATGGCGTGCTTAGCCTAGTGTATTAACCCTGATAGGAAAGGCAGAGCCATAGTGATGTCCTAACTAGGAAAACCAGGCCAAGTTACGACTTAACCGTTACCAAAGATTTATTTATTTATTAATTATGTTATTGAATTTCAAGGAACCCGGTTGTACTGAACTAGCCCAGATTGGACACAACCCAAGCCCATGTAGACATGCGGCACGTCCAATGACATCCGTATTGATATAATTTGGTATTAGTGTGTTGTATTCCGTTTAATGATTTAATGAATATTCCTTAGTATTCATAATTTAAATATTATAAATATTATTATTAGTGATATTCAGTAACTTTTGTATAAAATAGGTCCTCGTACATTTCGAGATTTTTAGACTGCATATAATGGTATATATACACCATTATTGTTTTATTAAAATTCATTATTATTATTATTTTATTGAGGTTATTATTATATAATATTATTTTATTATTATTGGTTATAATATTTTTGTCAATTAAATATTATTATTATTATTATTATTATATATATATATATATATATATATATGCTTATATATATATATATATATATATATATATATATATAGAGAGAGAGAGAGAGAGAGAGAGTAAATAAATAAAGAAAACAATATACTAATAAAGCAACAACAACTAAAACCACAACAGCAAACAAGTCCTCAGCTGACTAGGCCAAAGGCCCAGCCACCCACGCATAAAAGCCAGGCCGAGCCAATCACCCGCTCGATTTTCCTGAAGCAGTGTATACATAACGCGAGAAAAACCGAGAGCATTAAACCCCAAAACCCTAATCCAACCCACAGCATCGACCGCAGGCGAAGCCCTTCCCACGCGCGTCGCCGCGAGCGCCGCCGTCCAGGCGCGGGAAACCGACCACGCGCGTGAACGCGAGAAACAGAACAGCAATAGCGGCAGCATCCGACCCCCCCACTTCGCAGGTGAACCATTCTTTCCTTGTGCGATCAATTCTTGTTTCGTTTTCACATATGCGACCAAAAACTAACCGTCTAGGAAGCCTAGTAATTAGTATGGATCGATTTGATCTAGGATCGACGGGAAGTCGATGTGAAGATCGACGAAAAACTGTCAAAACGGGACAAAAAACTAGTTCAACTACTCTGGTTCGCGGTCAGTTCTCTCCCAACCCATGCACGATTTTGAAATTCTAGTTGAAGACACTTTTAGTCAATATATAGGAGATAGAAAACCTTCTTTCCTTTCTTGTATTTATGCATTGTGTGCCGAATAAAAAGTCTCCAAAGATTAGGAAAAATCTGTTTTAAAATATTAAAATTATTAAAAAAAAAACTCTTCGATACGACGTGCGTTCCGCCAATCCGGGCAACGTGGTCGCAAATCAAAAGCATCGAAAGGTGCGTAACGGCTTCGTGGACGTGTGGGCTTTGACGGAATTCAAATTGGTTGCGTGTGCGCGACGAATTTGATGTGTATCCGTCAAAATTTACCGTATCGACTCCTATGCAAATTTTTCAATTACTTTGTGCACGCTCGTCAGATCGAGACGAAACTTGTGCCAACAGGACCGTATCTTTTTTTGGTCCTGTATGCCAAGTTTGGTCCGATTCTGAGATAGTTGATTGGATCGTCGTTTTGTGGGCCCCACGGTCCGACTCAACGGGCGATTTTGTGCACGGGCTGTCGGAATCCAACTTTGGACATACGGTTGGGTTCGTATCATCAAAAAAAATTCGTAGACATGTAGTTTGATGACTTTAGAGACCATTGACTCTAGCATATTTTTCGTTACAAAGCGGGTCCAACGGCGGACACCGTTTTGACCCAAAATTACCGTTTTGCCCCTGTGTCCAGAATTGGACTTAAGGACAGGCAATCCTAGCTAATTTGACGATTCTGAGAACATTGGTAATGTATATTTCTGCATCAGGAGACTGTTGTACGAGTTTTGACTATTGTGGCACACTGATTGGTTTGGATTGTCGGTTTCACCAGCAACGGACCACAGGCGAGTACAGTTTATTGTTTGTTTACAGTATTGATCTTTACTATACATCATTGTTAGTCGATAGAGATATAATTTCAGTCTTTATGTTGTTTTTATTCTTTGTGGTGTCGGGGGAGGTGAAATATCGAAGATATGTGATCTGACCTTAGACAGTGTAGACAGTAATTTATTATTGCAAAGTAGACAGTGCAGACAGTGATTTATTATTGCAAAGTAGACAGTGTAGACAGTGATTTATTATTACAAAGTAGACAGTATAAACAGTGATTTGTTATTGCAAAGTAGACCGTGTAGACCGTGTTTCTTTATTGCAGTATTTCGTGTAGACCGTGTAACTTTAGACCGTGTAGATCGTGTCGCATAATTGTCCCGAGATCGATCACATATGAAAGATACTTCAGTCGGTCAGTTGGTGAGTATTTTATTGTATTTTATTTTCTGTTCTTAGTATTTAGTTTTTATTCTGTCTTTCTTCATTTTATTTTATGAATCATATGTCTAAAGGCTAACCTCTATCGTATAGTCATTTTCATATATTGAAACTGCATTCAGTGAATTGTACTCGTTCCATTCCTGACTGGAAACTAATATTTTTTATGTTAGCCGTCGATTCACTTAGCATTGGGAGTTCGGGTGTACTTGCAGACAAAGGCCTAGAGACTAGCTAGATAGTTGAGTTGTAGTCTTTCAATATATTTGTACAAGTTTATATTTTACTGCAAATGTAAAACTTATGATCATTGTAAATTAAATTAATTTTATGAATGAGCATTACTTGTGATTTTGAGCATTGTGGCTATACAGGGTTCTACCGTCGATACTGCGGCGTAGGCTGGCTTGGACACGTCTCGTATCCCAAAAAAATGGGTGCGGGTCATGACATAAATTCCTAGTTAGTTATAACAAACTTTTAGCGATCCATGTGCTTTAATATTAATTTTTAACTAATTTTTATCAACTCTTGTAATTAATGAAAATGCAAGGGGCCTCTCTGCTTAACTACCAAGAGCGGAAGGGGTTAAATGAAATATTCCATCCCTGTTAATTCGTAGAAGGAGAGAGGATGAAGAGTACTGTGCTCATTCTTCTCTCCCAAATACTCTAGATCAGAACATTCGTTTCCAACCCTTTTTTTCCCAAATCGAAGCCCTAACCCTAATTTCTGAGGAGATCCAACCAAGGAGAGCGGCGATGCTCCATTCGTCCCGAGCGACGGCGCACACTCCTCCTCCGTCCCAGTCGACCACGCCACTCCCGACAACCGACGGTGGAGCCACCTCCTCACGGTGGCCAGACGAAGGCGATGGCGATGGCACCAATGGCGAACAGCACTTCCACCAACGACTTGTCCTTTCCAGCACCACAGCAGCAAGGATCGATATCCTCCTTCGATCAACGCTTCCTCTTCGGCAGCACAGGCAACCCAGTGATGGCATTCATCGGTGATCTTCCGTTCCGACGTTGTTTGACCATGGAGCTTCGATCGCAGACGAATTGGTGAGTCCTTTTTGATCATCTGCTCTTATTTGTTTCAAATTATGAGTCGATCGGCCTTTCAGGATCTGAGTTCTTGCGGGTTGGTAGAAATTCCTCTCCATGAGCAGGAATACGCTCGAGATCGCGACACAACACCGGATGAAGATGTCCAAGGCTGACGTTGTCGATCATAGTTTGAACTGCATATCGAGTTTCTGTTCCAGAAGTTGGATTGGATTACTGCGTTTGGATCGGGTTTTATGATCGGTTGGTACCAAACCATCGAGAAGCTCCAGCTCGTGATCGGACATAAGGGACGTGCCGACTCCTCAATCGCGTCTTCATCCAAGATCCGATACTTCGATTCAGGTAATGATCTACTCTTGTGTTGGAGACACTTTATTTTATGTTTGCTTTCATTGTCAGATTTGAATCGGGACAGAGAATGCTTTTCTGTTCGTGTTGTGTGTGTTTCTCAGGGTTGTCCGTGTCCAACATAATTGCTTGTGTCTGCGACTAGTGTGTTCAGTGTTGCGTGTCCAGGTATCGTTGTGTTCATGTGCCTGTCTTGTTCGTGTCCAGATAAGGGTGTGTATCCATGACGTCGTCTGTATCAAGTATTGATCATGTCCAGAGATTGTGTCCGTTGATTCGTGTCCATTCGGGGAACGTCGAGTACAAGGGGTCGACAGGCCGAAGTAGCCGTTGACAAGCCTCGGGGAATTTGATTCATTTGTAGGGAATTATTAATTTTGGTTTCATATTTTTTTATCTATATATGTAAATTCCTGTATAATCTGAGATTACTTGTATTAATGTTGGGCCTTTTTACTAAATCTGAGATTGTATAGATAATGTTGGTTCATATGAAATGTTAGGTCGAATAGTTAAAACTGAGATTGCAGTTTCCTATAAACCAGGTTCTCTATATATATCAATCAAGTTGCAGATGGTTACCTGGGCATATCAGTGGGCCTTTGCTTAAAAATGCCTTAACTGATTTATTTTGATTTTCACCTGAAACTGAAAGTAGACTGAGCATATGTCAAGAGATGGATTAGGGATTAAGACTATGATGTTTTCCACTTAGACTTAACCTGAGATAACATCTGTATAGTGTTGGTTCAGCCTGGGATTTATTTTAACTGCAGTATTTGCTTTAGTTGAGAAACCTAAACCCACACTTACAATATTGTTTTGGTTTAGGCTGTGAAGACTGGGTTTATCAGGAGCATCAGTTTTGGCTCAGTTAACTGCATATGCAGTAGTGGCAAACCTGGGAACCCATGTTGAACCTGAGACTTACCTATCAGTGTCCAGGTTCAATCTATTGAACCTAAGATGCATGCCTATCAATGTTCTGATTATTTGGTGAACCTGGGAACTCATGTAATCCCTGAGACTGAGAATTCATGTGGTGTATATCCCTGAACCTGAGAACCTGGTGCAATGTTACATTAGACTCTGTTCTCAGTCTAAGTTTAGTGCAAATTCATGGGTTATGAAGTGGTCAATTCTCTTGATTGGTTCTTTAAGTTCCTTGAGCTTTAATTTAAACCTAGGAATTGGTTAGGTCTTTAATAGGAACAAGTACACCCTATAACCTGTTGTAAGAAAACAACTAAGGGGCCACCTTTAAAGCATGTTTCACCTTATCAATTGGTGCATGAGAATAACATGACAGCTAGGATGGATCTTATATAAGTCCATCAGTATCATTATGAACTGAGATGTTCCTTTAGCCTAACTCAAGGCTAAAGTAGGTAAAGTTGTCAACTTAGATTTATTTCTCTAAACAAGGTTGGTTATTAGTTTAATGTTTAATAGTAATAAATGGGCTGAACTAATATCATATCTTATAGATAGCTTATAGTTAGACATGTTTAGAATTCAAGATACCAATTTAGAGATTGTATAATTATTGACCAACTTGTACTTAATAAACCAGGAGGACATCCAGCTCTATTCATTGTCCTTGATCACCCGGAGAAAGGCAAGTACATTCTATGGTCTTGTACATTTCATTATATCATGTGCTTCCTTGTTGACACACTGCGACACGACATATTTTTCTGGTGCTCATGTTCCTTGTTCTTATTACTTATACCTGGGGAGGGAAAATATACTATTTTTATGTGACCAAACCCAAGAAACAACTCAGGTGTGTTTAGCTTAGGCCCTGCATCGTGCACGCGGGTCCTAAGTCGTACCATTCATGTGCTTTCATGTGCTTTCATGTGCTTATCCCTAGCCGGTCACATACTTAGTTATATTTCAAACATTGTGCACACATGTTCAGGAGATATATCTTATACCTAGTTCCTGTGTTTTCTGAGCTTATACCATGCGATATCATATTCTTTCATATTCTTACATACCATGTTCTTTCATGTGCTTATACACCATATTCCTTCTTGTGCTTTACATACCATGTTCCCCTTGTACTTTTATATCATGATGTCTTGTTCATTACCTAGAACTGTACTTTATTTCGCTCCTGACTAGGATGTGTTGTAGGTGTACTTGCAGAGTATTGTTCTACTTTATAGGCCAGAGCCCGGGATATTAGCTGAGCAGGATGAGACTTAGCTTGTGGCTTCAGGTTTAGACTGTTTTGCTTTACTTCTAGATATTGTTCTTAGAATTCACAGTGTAGTTCATTCTTGTTGTCTCTAGTACATTTATGATATATAGATTTGTGGATTATGGTGATCTTTGATTCTGGGATACGTTTATAGATGCTGTAATTTCATACTTGTTCATGATTATCTGGATAGATTTTCCTAAATTGGTACAGCTTACTACGTTGAGTCTTCCAACGTAGGCTGGACGTGTCCGACTCGTGTCTGATTATTCGATATATATATATATATATATATTTTTTATTCGATATATATATTTTTTTTATTCGATATATATATATATATATATATATATATGTATATATATATATATATATATATATATATATATATATATATATATATATATATATATATATATATATAACTAAACATACTCAGATATTTATATATACACTAAATCTCCACAAAATCTAAATAAATATTTTAATAGAATACAATCTCACTATATGTACTTATTTAACAAGGTATTGCATTGTATATTTATATATTATATATATCTTCACATATCACGTATATATAATATGTATGAAGGAAAGATTGATAATAATAATAATAATAATAATAATAATAATAATAATAATAAAACCCAGGCAAAGTCCAAGCCACAGCCGAGCATTCCCGAGCCCAACAGGGGAGCCAACCCAACCTCTGTACACACACAGCCGAGAGAGAGAGACCCATATATATATATATATATATATATATATATATATATATATATATATATATATATATATATATATATATATATATATATATATATATATATATATATCGAGACCGAGAGAAAAGAACGAAGCCTCGACAAAACCTAACCCTAACCCCTGGCGATCTTTCCCGGCGTGCATGCGGCCGCTAAGAGACACCGCTGGCCGGCCGGAGCCGCCGCAGACGCGCGCGACAGCACAGCAGTGACAGCAAGCAACAACAGAAGTTGCGTCAACGGTGCAACTTCGCGAGGACATTACTCCATCCACGTTCGCTCGTTTCACGAACGAATTTCTTCAGTATGTAGACAACCCTACTGACTCTGTGACACTTCAATTAGTTTAAGTTTATATGATTTAGAACACCCACAAATTTGACTCCAAAATTGGCGAAAACTATTTCGAAACGAAACAGAATGTTGTTTCTCGACCCCAGTTTGGAAGGCGAACTATCGCCAATCCATAGCAAATTTTTGAAATATAATTGAACAGACCTATAGACAACCTATGGAAGATGGAAACCCCATCATTGGTTGAAATTCTAGTTGTGTATCCAGTGAAGGAAATTATAGGAAAAATCAGGAAAAATGTCAAATTCTGTTTTTTTTTAAATAGAAAATTCATCCACACGACGTTCGTCCCGCTAATTCGGACGACGTGGTCGCGAACCGTAAGCATTGAAAGGTGCATAATGACTTCGCAAACATGTGGGCTTTGACGGAATTCAAATTGGTCGCGTGTGCGCGACGAATTTGATGCGTATCCGTCAAAATTTACCGTATCAACCTCTGTGCAAATTTTTCAATTACTTTGTGCACGTTTGTCAGATCGAGACGAAACTTATGCCAGCAGGACCGTATCATTTTTCTGGTCCTGTATGCCAAGTTTGGTCTGATTTTGAGACAGTTGACCTGATCGCCATTTTGTGGGCCCCACGATCCGATTCAACGGACAATTTTGTGCACGGCCCGCCGGAATCCAACTTTGGACATACAGTTGGATTTATACTATCAAAACAAATCCGTAGACATATAGTTTGATGACTTTAGAGACCATTGACTCTGGCACGCTTTTCGGTGCAAAACGAGTCAAACGGCGGATACCGTTTTGACCCAAAATTATCGTTTTGCCCCTGTGTCCAGAATTCGACTTAAGGATAGGCAATTCTAGCTAATTTGACTATTTTAAGAACATTGGTAATGTCTATTTCAGCATCTGGAGACTGTCGTACGAGTTTTGATTATTGTGGCACACTGAGTGGTTTGGATTATCGGTTTCACCAGCAAAGGACCACAGGCGAGTACAGTTTATTGTTTGTTTTCATATTGAGCTTTACTATACCTCATTATTAGTCAATAGATATATTATTTCTGTCTTTTATGTTTGTTGTATTTTGTCGTGTCGGGGAGGTGAAGTACCAAGGATGTGTTATCTAACCTTATACAGTGTATACAGTATAGACCGTGATTCATTATTGCTTTATACAGTGTAGACCATGATTCATTCTTGCTTTATACAGTGTAGACAGTGTTTCTTTATTGCAGTATACCGTGTAGACCGTGTAACTTTATACAGTATAGACAGTGTTTCTTTATTGCAGTATACCGTGTAGACCGTGTAACTTTATATAGTGTAGATAGTGTAAATAGTATCGTGTAATTGTCCCGAGATCGATCACATATCAAAGGTACTTCAGTCAGTCGGTGAGTATTGTCTTTGTGTTTATTTACTGTTTCCCTTGTTTAGTTTTATTTTGTCTTTCTGTATTTATTTTTCAAATCATATATTTAAAGGCTAACCTCTGTTGTATAGTCATTTTCAATTATTGAAACTGTATTCAGTGAATTGTATTCGTTCCATTCCTGATTGGAAACCAATATTTTTTAGGTTAGTCGTGGATTCACTTAGCCTTGGAAGATATACGAATGTACTTGCAGACGAAACCTAGAGATTAGCTAGAATAGATGAGTTGTATCATTTCAATATTTGTAAGAGTTTATATTTTTTTTGCAAATATAAAACTTATTATAAATTAAATTAATTTTGTGAATGAGCATTATTTATGATTTTGAGCATTGTTGGTATACAGCATTCTACCGTCGACACTGCGACGTAGGCTGGCTTGGACACGCATTCGTATCCCAGAAAGCGGGTGCGGGTTGTGACAGACCATAGGATTGGGATGAACATCGTGCAACAACTTTGTACGATGAACCAAGAACTTGACTTGTAACTATGACCTTGTGAGATGACCTAGCGGATAGGTGGACAACCCTATGCCGAGTGATTAAACCTGTGTGACCGAGTTTAGAGCATCGTTTGGACGGACGATAAATCTGGGGCAATAAGACTTAGAGTTAGGACGTGGAACTGGGAGTGTGCATTAACGACAATAATACCAGCCCCAAACGAAGTGAATAAATAAAATCGATGATGCACAAGTAAAGTTGTAATAACGAAGTGAATCATTGCTTGGAAGACGTAATTCATGATGGTATAATACTTGGTCTTGAATCGAACAGAAATTTACTTGAACTTTGGTCGACTCCGCTAGAAGAAATCGTATCGATTTCATAAGACGGGAACGCTTGAGAAACGAATTGGGCCATCTCGATAATCGAGATAGACGATAGTGGAACGAACTAGAGTTCGATTTTAATCGAGTTAGTAACACGACCGGCAATTCGAAACTATCACGAGTAATTGTCCGACTTCGCTATCGCTAAGCTTGGCTGAAATATATGTATTCGGAGGACGCCTTGAATATGTGTACGATCCAAACACAGCGATATAATGAACTCAAATGCAGCTGCACGTGAATATGTTGAGATGCGCATGGATGAATGGATTAAGCGAGTTAGTCTCAGCCTATGACCCTCATGTTTGACGAAGTATAACACACCTTGTGTGACCATTATAGTCCCACGATGGGGCACAAGAGTAACCAAGTCATAGAAACATGACGATTGAATAAGTGTCATCAACTCTCAAATGAGTGAAAAGTCATTCAATAAAATCGACCAAACGCGTGCAACACGAAACTTAGGAGGATAACCGAGTATAGTTCAATGCCATCGAAGGATAAAGTCTTTTAATAGAAATTGTCTAAGATACGCACACGACATGAGTTAAGGAATGGTAGGACGACGTGCACTCGGGAAAGTCTCGAGGACGAGACTTGTTCTGAGTGGTGTATAATGTAATGACCCATTCCGCCCTAGCGGAACGCCGATTCAAACGGCAAGTGCAACGACTCGAACCCCGTCTTGCTTAACGAAATGACTCGCTTAAGGCAAAGGCAATGGACTTTGCCCTTCAGGAGAATCTAGACTTAGACTTTCAAAGGCGCGCTCGGAGTATCGCTCGGCCGATGCGATTATCGCTAAGGTGGGTGGCTCCGATGAACCTGTCTTTGCTTAGCCTAGACACATAATAATGCGAACAATATTGTTAAAATCGCTAGGCGATAACACTGTGCATGCTAACAAAATGACTCAACGCACCTAGCTAAGAGAATAATCCCATCTTGTATGCTTGTGTAGAACATGGAAAAGAACTTGGAAAATTATGCGAACTCTCACACCGCACTCCACGCCCGTACAAACGCACAACTTACACTTTGTGTAGATTTACTTATACGTTTAATAACGAACGAAACACTAGAATCACACTTGAAACATGAAACAATGAATGGTTTACAACAATGAAGCAGGAAGACTATCTACATAGTCGTTTCGAGTAGAGTATGGAAACATTGAAGGGCTTCGGGATCGATGGGTCGCCAAGGCGGTTCCCGCACAGGGAGTTGCATAATGTATGAATAAATAAATGAACGAATAAGTGAATGAATGAATCAATGAATGAATGAATGAATGAATACGTGAATGAATCAATGAACGAATGATCAAGTGAAAGAAAGAAAAAATGAATGAATGATAAGAACGAAAGGAATGGTTAGCGACAGGTATGACGGAGACGTGCAACGGGACTCACTACCCGCGCTGCACGGACGTCGCCGCCAACCTGGTCGATAATGCATTATGGCTCACAGACAGCCTATGGCTCAAAGACAGCTATTAGTTAAAAATGACAAAATACGAAATGGTCGCGGACAACTCACTCGTATACAGGGGGAAGAATCAAATAGCGATTCCAAGGCAACGATCACGACATCGTAGCCGACCTAGACGGAATCATGGCTTATGGGCGGCTTGTGTGCAGGCTCGGGCAGACAAGAGACGTAAGGTCGAATATTGCGTAGACTATCAAGGTGTACCAGCCATCACGCTTAATAGAAGCAAATACAAAGAGGAACATGTCCAAATGGCTTGTGGTGCCAGCAACCGATGTATATAGATTAAGTTGGCTCGATTGTGGCAATCCGCATGCGAGACCTTGCATTGAAACGAGTACATTTGACTAGCTGAACATGCTATGTTACTGAATGAAACATATCTAAACAACAGTTGAGTACAACACATCCTGACAACTTGAGTAAGCTGAACAACTGTGGAACTGAACAAAGCGCCTTCTGAACAGGCTTGAATATAACACAACAAATGAACTAGAGTACTTCGTACAAATGAGTTAGAAACACGCCTACGACGTGCTACTACCTGAGGCAGGAACACGCCGTTGACACTTTTGGATATTTATGCAAATCTGTCAATTCATAATGCATAATATGTTGGCTAACTTGGTTTACTTTGGACAGGGACGATCATACGGTAAGTATGGTAAGTTGTGCATGTTTTACTTATGCGACACTTGAAAATGATAACACAGGATAGGCTTTGAATGCTATGCCATGAAACTGATCCTAAGGCAAGAATAGTAAGACAATAAATGATAGATGGTGTACAAAAATAAATTGAACATGTTTGGTAATGATGGCGAGTGGACGAGCTAGCCTCCCCACCAGTGCATAACAATGTACAGATAACCACATAGATTGTATACAGAATACGGGAGAACTACGTCGGGTACGGAGACTTTCCTCGAACGTGCTAAGGCGCGGAGCTAACTCTGGAGTCTTGGAACATTGCAAAGGAACTGAAGCACCATATACGGGACATAATATATTGGAACATCGCCATGAATCATTCCATCTTGTAAGCCACTTGGCACGCCTTTTATGTTTTGAAAAAGAGAGCCTGAGAGAATTGTAATCTCGGTATAACGCCGCTTGTACTACTTCTTGAATATCAATAAAGACTATTGAGTTTGTTTCAAATTGTGTTCATTTACTTTTCGCTGCAAATGGGGACACTCTGTGCGACTCTGTGGCCTAGCTTCAAACGGTCATTTTTGGACTTGGCCTTGTACGAGTGCAACCTAGGCTCGTGCAGAATCACGCCTTAGCGAGGACGATCGGTCCTACGGGACTGGGGCGTGACACGAGCCACCACACCACTTTTCTGCCCTCGTCCTAGCCGCCTTCGCCTTCTCCGACCGTTCCTTGTACCTAGGAGCGTCAAATCTAGCCTTCATGGCAGTCCACTACTCGGGCGTGATCCAACCTTGGATCAGTTTTCCGAAGCGGTCTTGAGCCTTCTGGTCGTCGATCGCATCATGGATCAACTTGACAGCAATGGCAAAAAATTGCTTCTCGATCGTCTCAGCCCGGTGTAGTGGATAAACATATATTTTCTACAAGAATTAAATCAGTTAGTTATATAATATGCATAAAAGATGATTTATACTAAAAAAATATACTTTAGTTACCTTGAAGTGGGTAAACCAGAATGCCTTCCTCTCGTCCGAGGCATCCGAGTAGTTGATCCAAGGGCCCTCGTAGTTGGACCTCAAAAATTGCCCCAATGCCCTCTGAACTGACGGGGGGCGATATCTACACAACGATAATTAAATTCATGAATATATAGATATAAGTATAAATAAATGTTAACTAATTAACTTACTTTGTAGTCCCGTCGGACCAAATCTCCATTTTCTCTCGTCCGAAGGGGCGCATGGGAGATCGCTCGGATAATATGGAGACGGCGTAGGTACGACCTCCTCCACCTGCTCTTTCGTCTCCACAGTGCCGTCCGTAAGAGGAATGCTACTGGACGGACTAGGATCAGGCCTGGAACTGTCCGTCCCAGGAGTACTGCCATGTACCGTCGACGCAGACGGTGATCTGAGTGGCTGGTACACTGGAGTACTAGGAGACGAGGGACCGGCATCGTCATCAACTAACGGAGTACCACTCCATCCACCAGTGGAATCTCTACCTCCACGGGATACTCCTCTACCGCCACGAAGGTACGATCCTCTGCGTCCTGTCATACCTGATAGAAATAGATATCTACAAGATAATAACCATGCATTTAACATATCGCAGTTTATAAAAATAGATCCGGTTGAAGTTCTAGATAATAATCATGCATTTAACATATCACAGTTTATAAAAATAGACCCGGAGCAACCCTCCGTTGAATTTCTAGATAATAACCAAGTCTAGATAACATCATCCAAAAACATCCAAGTCTAGATAATAAACCATGTTTAGAAAATAAAAAATATTAAGAGTGGTAAAAACATCCAAGTCTAACCCAGAAATAAGTCTACCAGAAATAAATTCGGTCAAAAGTCATATCATACTGCTCTACCCTCTACGCAGGGGCAGAGAGATCTTCCTCCCCAGCCACTGCGCATAAGTAGGATCCACGCCAGCAAGATCAATATCCATAGGAGCTGGATGACTGGAACTCTCGGTGCAACTGCCTTCTAGTGCCACCTCCTCCTTCACAGCTATCTCGGCTTTAGGAATCACTTCCTCCTTAATAGTAGGAGAAAGTTCTTCCTTGACCTTCATCTCTGTTTTAGGTACCACTACCTCCTCAGCAGCAGCAGGAAGCACTATCTCCTCAGTAGCAGGAGGTACCACTACCTCCTCAGCAGCCATCTGTGCCTCTCTCAAGCGACGTGCTCGGGTCATGGTTGCCCCCTAACCCCCCTCTACTTTCCTGCTTCTCATTCGACTCTCTTATCCTCCTATTCCACATCATATAATATCTACCTCAACCTCAGCCTAGAGAAGTGTGGCTGTATTAATATTAACCAAAGTTCACAGTATCGATATTGGTATCAGAATCGATATCATTTACTAACACCAATCGAAATCTTTTTACTTCTGATGTTTTGAATATGAAGCTCTGCTTCACGTTTGATTTTACATTTTGCTCTTCTAGAAGAAGCCATGAGATTCATGATATCAATCGTAAATGATACCGATTTCGATACCGATATCGATACTGTGAACCTTGGTTAATATTAATATTATCATACTTCTCTAGGTTGAGGTTGAGGTTGAGGTGGATATCATATGATGCGGAATACTCGGCTAAATGACCCGAATGAGAAGAAATGAAGTAGGGAGGCTCACTCTATATATACACTCTAAGATACTCACTCTATACACTCTAGGTACTACGATATACTACTAGGATACTCACTTTATACACTCTTACTTATGCAAGCCTTTTGAGGCAATCAGCGTTATACTAAATTTTTGAAAAAAATCTATAACTCTAATAGGCCCAAAAGGCTTGGCATAAGTAAATTTAATTTTCAGATAATATCCTATACCTTAGCTAATAGGTAATATCCTATAGATTAGGTAAACAGTCGCTATACTTCGCTGATAGGGACGTTCAGCGACGTCATTTTGATACGTCGATAAATGCAATAGCGACGTTTTTAACCAGAGTCACTAACACGGATACTTAACATAAGAGATAATGATATCTCTGTCGTCATGTGATCCTTGTGAACCCACAAGGAAAACTTACCTAGCTAGCACTTACCATGAAATACTTGGTGATACCTAGCTAGCACTTATAACTATATATTTCTATACCCTTATATATGTATCTATCTATATAGATTATATATTAACCCTCACTAGCTCACTCTTTCAAGTAGTGATCTAACAATTTCTAGTCCAAGAGCTTTGATACTTGGTTATTAATAGGGTAATTTTTGGAAAATTTTAACGATACTTGGTTATTCATATACCTAATTTAAATTCTAAATTTCCAAATCAAAGTATTCACACACACAACACACACACACACACACATAATACATAACATGTGTGTTGTGTCAGTGCCAATGTCAGCATTTTGTGTGTCGTATCCATGTCAGTGCCTGTGTCAGTGTGTGTGTCATGTCTGTGTCAGCGTGTGTGTGTCTGTGTAAGCGTGTGTGTGTCGTGTCAACGTGTGTGCGTGTCGTGTCTGTGTCAGCGTGTGTGTGTCTGTGTCAGCGTGTGTGTGTCTCGTGTCTGTATGTCTGTGTTAGTGTGTTTGTGTCATGTCAGGAAAAGAGAGATAGGGTTAGGGTTTACCTGCCTTGGTCGGGATCGGGGTCGGGTCGGGGTCGCCGGGGTTGGAGCAGCAGCGGAGGGGACTGGTCGGGTCGACGTCCGAGGGGAGGGTGGTCGTCGGAGGGAGGGGGTCGCCAGAGGAAGGGGGTCGCCGAGGGGACGGGGTCACCACGGGGAGGGGGTCGCCGAAGACGAGAGGGGGAGGGGAAGAGAAATTTGGGGAGAGGGAGCGGGAGATGAAAATTTGGGGTAAAAAAATGAAAAGTCGATCGGCCAGAACCCTATATGAAACATTTTAGCGACCTCGGGAAAGACGCATCGCTAAACATCGTTGTTCTTTAGAAAACAGGAGACGTACTAAAGGAGGAGTCGTGAAACGTCGCTGAATAAAAAAATCAACGACGTTCTACGAGTAGACCGCGGCATCTGCTTTCGAAAATATAAGGCTTGTCGCTAACTGTCGTTGATAGTGACGTTTAGCGACGTCATTATGAAACATCGCTAAATACACAAAAATTAGCGACGCATTTATCCGGAGTCGCTAATCTCGTCGCCAATATGATTTATTTTGGTAGTGTTGATTCATAGAGAAAGAATGTAAGCCTTCTAAACTGGAGAATTTGTGAATGGAGAGATTCCGTCCAAAACCAACGGTCAACGCTTTTGACCGATAATTTTGGACGAAAATACCCTCCGAAACCCAAGCCCAAATCATGCCCCCTCCCCCTCCCGCTCCGCTACCGCGCCCCCGCCCCGCCACTGCCGCTGCCGCGCTCATCACCACCACCACCTTCATCATCACCATCACCACCACAAGCACCTTCACCATCATCATCTTCACCAACACCACCATCACCACCACCGTTGTCCCCCTCTGCCGTGCCCCCCCCAGCTGTCATCACCTCCACCACCTTCACCATCACCTCCACCACCATCATCTTCACCACCACCACCACGGGGAGGGGGACGGAGCAGCGGCGAGGTCGGGGTGGGGGTGGCAGCGGCGAGAGACACGGGAAAGAAGACAACAGATCGGGGGTATTTTTGTCAAAAAAATTGGATCAACCCAGTTGACCGTCCATATTGGACGAAATCCGTCAAAAGTGGGAGGTAAATTACAATAGTGTAAAGTGGTGGGTTGCATCTTAAATAAGCGTAAACAAAGTGGGGTGTCACTCAAATTTTCTTTAAAAAAAATGATGGACGAAGTATGTGATGGTGCCGGAGAATTATATAAAAAAAATCATGTTGGTCGACGCCATATGTGATGGCGCCTAGTCCCAAAATGATGTTGGGTGTCATATAGCACCAAGAATGAACTTTTTTTTGACTCCATCCTCTTTCAGCGCCAAGAATGAACTTTTTTTTGACTCCATCCTCTTTCATGTAAATTTTCAAAAAGTCTCCTCGTCAACGTAACTTTATCCTAATTTTCTAACCCTATATGAAATTTTCTGTTCATTTAATGTATTTCCATGGTAGCAAATTTTTGTTAGCATTTAATCTATAGTTAAAAGTTTCTAAATAAAGCTTGGAATATTAGAACAAAGAATTTTTTTATTGTTGTAGGAGAAAAAGCTAGTGGATATAACAAGGAAATTGGCTTAGTTAAGATAATTGGCTTCTAAATATTGGTAGGAAGAGTTTGTAGACAGTTTGGAAAGAGTAGAAAGTATGGAAAGAGAATGAATTGTAAGAGAGTTGAAAGAAATTTGAAGATAATATAAAGAGTTTGGAGAGAATCTAACTGTTGTAAATATTCGTTGTAAATAAAACTGTTACACCATTTTTTTTACTTCTTTTTTCACTTTTGTTTTCTAATACCCCCGAGATTGCCACCACCCTCGCCCGCCTCCACAGGTGGCTCATCCTGTGGAGGCAGCCCTCGGCTGCTTCAAGAACGAGATGCTCCACCTCCTGATGAAGAAACGCATGCCAGTCTGCCACCACAACCACCACCGACTGTCAGGAGCCGCCATATGGCTGCGATGGGTTACCACCACCCCATGGAGGGCAAGGAAGACGCAGTCCAGAAGATCAAGCTCGGTCTCTCCCGAGCCATTATGCAAGATACCGGTAACAATAAAGGCTGGGCTATGATGGGGTCGACACCAGAGCAAGTCGATGTGCATGAAGGGATATGTGACCTGTATCCGACACGGTGAAGGTTTCAGATACTGCAGACCATCATACGCGAACGATGCAGAGGGCTCGGCGTGGAGCCAGAGCATGTGCACAGGCAGCACGGGAAAGGAGATGGCGACGAAGAGGAGGTTGATGACAGACAGCAAGGACCGAAGAAAAGGGGAGTGTTTGTCTGATGATCTCATTAATCCCATTGCTTAAAACTTATAGCGGGCCAAGTAAGGCTACAAATTACAAAAATAATCTCATACGAAAAACTGATAAATGGAAATAACTTAATTTTTGTAGACTGGTATTGACGCATATGTTTTTTTTTACACAACAATTGATAATGGGATGTTACAATATCTCGTATAATTTTAAGCAAAGTATGATGAAGAGGAGGATGTATCTGCCAGGACCTGCATTCATGAACAAAGTAAATATTAATGCTAATAGGAAAGTTCCGAATATTTTAGGTAATAATACAAAATGAAGACAAGGTTATGAGCATGCCTCCAGTTGATCTTCTGTGAATGAATCCTTCTGGATGTTCCAGGTATCCGCGTGGGTTCGCCGAAACTCTGCAACTGCTTTCGTAACTGTAGATCTCACAGAGGATGGCTCACTGATGAACCGTGCTAACAACGTTATATGATCCGGAAGCCAGCTGCAACAATTTGGAACGATTACAAAATTTGGAACCGAAATGCTTACGGTAGATAGCAAAATGAGTTCTTTATACAAGGTACTAAAATCAAGTGAATATTACGCCAATAAGTTTGTGAATGCAAATCTTTTAGCTACAAAAATTCATCTGCCTATACGAAACAGATTTAATGGCGAGTCAAACTTGTATAAATGTAGAACTAGAAAATGATACATAATTTCTTAAGAATTGTAATTTAAGAGTCTAAGAGATTCAGACTATTAATATAACAACAATTTCTTGAGAATTATAATTTAAGAATCTAAGAGATTCAGATCCCAGAAACCCAAAGGTATCTTATTGCTGCAGGAAATTATCATTGATACTATTTGAGTTGGTAACCATTAGAAAACATTTTGAATTTCTAAATGCAAGTAAAAGGATTTGAGAAAAGAATTATTCTTCTAATAACACTTGTCCAGACAGCCCACAACATATCACTACCTGGCCTGAGTAACAATTTAGCCAGACTACAAGATCTATCACATTAAAGTAATAACATCAAGCGGCACGCAAGTAAACATTCTGAATTTCTCAATGCAAGTGCCCCATTAACAATGATGAGCATCATATTGCATCAGACTAAACAGAAATTTATCAGAAAGAGTGGCTCCTGATAATTCTACGGCAGATAAGCTAAGAATCATCTGACATACCTGGGCATGTCATAAGGAACTGACAATACCGAAGCAGCCAAAGCAAGAACGGCACCATGTACAGAAGCTATAGATTGCTCAGAACAAAATTTTCTGCATTTAAAGTCCGTCAGTCAAGTTCTTCACATAGTTAGTCCGATGCGATTTGGATACATTATTGAAAATACTGACAAATATGCAGCGGTAAAACGAAAAGGAAACAAAGTAATGAAATTTTGACCTCTGCTTTCGTGTCTTGAAAACTGATTTTGCATCAGAATAGGCTCGAGCACGAAAATCCCTAGATAACTCCTCATCCCCACCCCTCAGTAAGCTTGCAAGAACCCCGGCAGCATGCTCTCTAACCTGAACTCATTAAAATTTGAAATGTTCATTTATAGTAGTGACTGCCTACTAATTTACATATAAACAACACTCAACCTAATTAGTCAATTACATACAGGTAACAAGACCGTATTTAGTGATGCTAATCAGTTTCAAATCAAATTCCAACAACACCACAAACCTTTATCCCAAAATATTGGGATCAGATCAAATTCCTTGAACGTAAGAAATATATGAAACTAACAAGATTTTTTTTTTAAGAATTATACATACATAATCTAAGAAATTACATTAATATAAGAAAACTTTTATACCAATATAGATAAAATAAAGAACAAAGATACCTTTGGCATCTTATCCTTTTTATATGCTTGCTATCACTAATCTCTTCATTAAAATTAGAGAGAAAAAAGAGGATTTGATTCCTTTTTTAACTCCTTGTGCTCTTTCTTAAAAATTATAAATGAGGGAAACAACATTCGGAATAAAAAAAAATGATTCATAATCAGGAGTCTTAAAACCAAACTTATGGGCTTGCCTCAACTTGGTTGTCTACAAGTAACTTCTCAACAGCTTTCCATATATGTAGTTTCTCCAAGTCTGAAAGAATGAATGTGTGCCTGTTGCAGAGAGTCAATAAGTCAGTACCACAAGATATACGACTGTTTTTTATAGAAAAGTGACTGAAAATATTTCACTTTTACAGCTCTACATCTACAACTATTTTAAGTACAAATGGAGTCCAGCACCCAAACTTCCTAATCTTGAATCTACACGCTAATATGGCCACCAATAAAGGCTTTTATAATCAGATGACGTGGGTAATTCGATGCCCCACCAAACATTCACCGATAGGGTTGCTCGAATCCATGAGGTGAGTTTTCCTCGATACACGAGGTTGGTCGAATCCACGAACTCTTGAATCAATCAGTCGAAGAGAAAAATCTATAGAAGTTTAATAATAACTTGATTGTTGACTGAAACTAAATACAAAAGAGGCCTTTAAATAGGCTTACAATATTTCTTGATAAAGAAATAAAAATCTAATCTAATCTAAACATTGAGAGCCATCTTTACTTAAAAATATACAAGAGTTGAACAATATACTTCAAATATATATAAAAGTTATAACTAAAATCATAATCAAATCCACGGCATGCCAGAATCAGCTGAATCCTCCAGTTTCAAGTTTTCAACCGGAAATATGGTCAGATGACCAAAGTAATACTATTTGGGCCGGTTTTGGCACGGATTTCCGGTTTGCTGGGCCAGTCAGGTTTGGATTTTTGGTGCTGGTGGTTTCTCCTGCATCTGAATCCCCACCTTGGATATAACTCGTCCTCCACTTCAGCTTTAAAAACTACAATATTTTTTCATAAGAACAAGTACTTTTGAGTAGATTTTCTCATTCAATTTCTTCCGTCCAGACTTCATCTCTATGATCTCTTGGACTATGCCCCTGACTTCAATCCTCAACCATTTCTCGAATTCTTCAGAAGTACATAGGAGAAAACAATATTCATAAGCAATGGCCACATCTTGAATCACGTCTTTGGTCTTTCATTAGGAGAAAATCTCCAACCGTGTCTTCTTTCATAATGACCTCAACTCTCTACAAAGTATAAACTTCTTCCACATGCTTCTGAAACACTCATACTTTGCTCAACTACTTGTATTTATTCAGACCTCTTTTTCTTATTCTTCAATCACTTCAAGCTTATCTTCCTTTTCTTCAATATTTGCTGATATGGTTGCTCGAATGCATGAGGGGAGTTTTCCTCGAAACCACGAAGTTGTTCTAATTTATGAACAATGATAGGCCTCAGCTGAACAATGACAGACCTCAGCTGGAGTTTTCCTCGAAACCATGAGGTTAATAATCCATGAACAATGACACCCAAGGTGGAAATCCAGTTGCCTTTAAGTCCATCCAATCTCTACATGAATATCAAGAATGGATTTGTCGCCTCCCAAATTCAAGTCAGGATAGAAATTTTTAATTCAAAAAGATCATAGTGTGTATATAATTATGTATATGGATATGTCCGACTAGTCTTAAAACATAGATACGCTTGCTAGAGTATACATATATGCATAAATAACTGTAATCTAATAAGATATACATATAGATATAACTGTACTCCAATTAACTTACATATTGATATAGATACACATTTAGGGTTAGTATTGCTCCTGTTTGAAATGAAGCTTTTGCCATTTCCACCTACATATTGGCCAAAATGGCAAATGAAATACGATTGATTACCAGCGTTTGTCATTTTTTGACATACCAAAAACAGTCTAAAACGATAAAGCACCAAATGCTAGATGAGCCACTAGTTGGCATTTGACGTTTGAAATTGAGCTTTTTTTTGTTTCAAATGGGAACCAAACTGCTCCTCAAAATGAGGTGAAATAGTTTTAGTGGATCCTATAATCAAAAAATACAAACTAAATACAATGAAAGCTACATTGCACGTACACACGTATAACACGTTAAGGACAACGTGCCAAACGATCGAGCCACTAGTTGGCCTTTGACGTATGAAATTGAGTTTTTTTTTCCACTTCAAAAGGGAACCAATCTGGTCCTCAAAATGAGGTGAATTTTTTTTAATGAATCCCATAACTAACAAATAAAAACTATATACAATGAAAGCTATGTTGACCGGACATGGTTGCGACGTGTTAAGGTCACGGAGCCAAGGCATCTAGTTTGGTGTGTCCTGGTGTATTTGGGACCGTCCAGGCTATGTCCAAAAAGGCCCATACTTTTGGAGTGTTTGTTTAACCTAGAATAAGAGTATATAGATTGAAAAGATATATATGAATAAAATATTGATTTGGCATTCCTTCTGTGTTGTTCTTTATTTATTATATTATTATTTCAAAAAAAATTATAAGCATAGAAATTTGATATTTAAATTATAGTTAAGAAGATAGAATTATTAACCCTCCTTTTATTTTTTTTTTACTTTTGTGTCATCATTGTCTATGAACTCTGGAATCCACCAACTGAAGAGAGAAATATCTAGAGTTTTAATAATAACTTGAGTGATTGATTAAAATTGAAATTGAATACAAAAGGGACCTTTTACAACTAATCTAAAATTTAAGAGCAATCTACATAAGAAATAAAAGATTTACGCAATCTATTAAAAAATTACTAAAATTCTAATCCTAATCAAATCTACGACAATGTCATAATCAGCCGTTCCAACCAGAAATCTGTTAGCTGACTGAACGATTCGGTGCACTATGAAGCATAGGTACTCCATCTAGGAAGGCGTACTCGTACTAAGTACTTACCAGGTACTGGTACTCCTTGGGTACTCCTGGATATTATCGCAGAAGTACCGAATTATATTTATTTGTATTTTAAATTTAATTTTGGGTACTTCCTGTCAGAGAGTATATGGAGTCCAGTCCCTCCTCGGATTGGAGATGTGCCTACCCGAGTGTTAGTGTATATATATACCATCGGCATATGCCTAATGATCATCCATTTTGTTTCTGATCATGGTATCCGAGCATTATCCCCTCAATCCCCAAATTCATCTCTAAACCCTAATTCTCATTTCCATTCCGAAATTCCTTTCTATAAAATTTTCCAAACTGAACCTTAGAATTAGAAGTAGAACATATAAGAAGATGTACCCAGTGTAGTCAAAGGATCGCAACAAGGCGCACCAATTGCACCTCACACCTTACTAGGCGAGGTGTCTTTCTCTAGGCGCGCCTCACAGCAAGGCGCTAACAAGTAAATGCGCGCCTAGACGTCTCTTCTGTATTTGTTCTTTATTTTGGCTTTATGGGCTCACCTGAAAAAAATGATAGTGGTGGGAATATTGGTGGTGATGATGATTCGATGAAGTTTGATGAAGATGGATGATATCATGATTGTTCTATTAGTTCTGTTATTATTTTATAATTTATGTTTCTTTCATTTTACTCTTATTACAGAACACAAATTTTTGTTAGTTTTGTTGAATGTTATTGCTACTACTACTCTGCCAGTTCACTTGGTATATTTTAACATATTGGTTTTAATATGTTATTTTGTTTTCTTTCTTACACTACTAATTTATATATTTATTTATGTTTTTTTTTGTCTTGCTTTGCTTGGGCACGCATTTAAGTGCGCCTTGAGCCTAGGACGACGTGTACTCTTTGTGTCTCGAGTGCGCCTTGTGCCTTTGACTACCTTGGACATACCTAGGTATTGATCTAAGTTGCTCGTCAGCGAAGTTCCTTGCCGGAGTAGTATCTTCTCCAACCTATGCAATTAAAGCAAGGAATAGTCAGATTACGTTGTAGCATCGTCTAATTTTCCCATAAAACTCTGGTAAGAAAATCGACCCTTAAAAGGCGTCGACTAGTCACCGATTTATGACGCTTTTTATCCGTTGTAAGTCGTCAAAAAAATGATTTTTCAAAAAAATATGTTTATTTTTTTATTATGTAAAAATTGTGTAATATTATAATTGTCTATGATTTTAGTTTGCATTCTAAGAAGTGTAATTTCTTTTGCAACAAAAATTGAATTATCTTGTTTTCATTGAATACAACAAAAAGCTAAATGCGCGCCTAGACGTCTCTTCTGTATTTGTTCTTTATTTTGGCTTTATGGGCTCACCTGAAAAAAATGATAGTGGTGGGAATATTGGTGGTGATGATGATTCGATGAAGTTTGATGAAGATGGATGATATCATGATTGTTCTATTAGTTCTGTTATTATTATAATTTATGTTTCTTTCATTTTACTCTTATTACAGAACACAAATTTTTGTTAGTTTTGTTGAATGTTATTGCTACTACTACTCTGCCAGTTCACTTGGTATATTTTAACATATTGGTTTTAATATGTTATTTTGTTTTCTTTCTTACACTACTAATTTATATATTTATTTATGTTTTTTTTTGTCTTGCTTTGCTTGGGCACGCATTTAAGTGCGCCTTGAGCCTAGGACGACGTGTACTCTTTGTGTCTCGAGTGCGCCTTGTGCCTTTGACTACCTTGGACATACCTAGGTATTGATCTAAGTTGCTCGTCAGCGAAGTTCCTTGCCGGAGTAGTATCTTCTCCAACCTATGCAATTAAAGCAAGGAATAGTCAGATTACGTTGTAGCATCGTCTAATTTTCCCATAAAACTCTGGTAAGAAAATCGACCCTTAAAAGGCGTCGACTAGTCACCGATTTATGACGCTTTTTATCCGTTGTAAGTCGTCAAAAAAATGATTTTTCAAAAAAATATGTTTATTTTTTTATTATGTAAAAATTGTGTAATATTATAATTGTCTATGATTTTAGTTTGCATTCTAAGAAGTGTAATTTCTTTTGCAACAAAAATTGAATTATCTTGTTTTCATTGAATACAACAAAAAGCTAAAGAAGCGGTCCACAAAGAGGAACAAGTCTAACGATCCTATTGTCCTGGGAGAAGTTGATGAAGAGATGATTGGGTGATTCCTACTAAGGAGGTGCTCCAAGAATATGTGGATGCATGTGATAACTGTAAGCATAAATCTTAATTCGAATGTGTAAATCTAAAACATGTAAATCAATATAGGATCTTGATCATATAATTAGTCACTATAAATCATAAAAACATACTAGAATCCATAGTTTGTTTTGATGTGAAATTCGCCTTCTCTCTCTTGGTCTATATTTTATGAGTTGTGTTTCTTAAGATGACCATAACGATGGAATTTGGATTCATATATTAGGCAGAGAGAGGGAACGGATTTCCCTATTCATACAACCTTTCATCAAAGGTACAACCATTCACCAAAAGTTGCAACCGTCCATCAAAGTTGCAAATGGTAGAAATCTTCTAAATTAACCAAACTTTTATTATTCAGCAGTTACCTAATTTAACCAGGATATAGAATATGGGCCACATATTCAAGAAATGTTTATGAAATTACATATACACAAATTTCTAACAGGCTCCCACTTGGTCGATACAACAATCATATTTATGGTTTCATATAGGAGTCATAAGGCGCACATAAATGCTGAAATAACATACTTAAAAGGTTTGTCTTAATTATCTTAGTTAATTGAATCATTGATGAAAGTCATAGCGGTTCCAAATTAATTAAAGAACATGGTCCCTTCCATGTACCACATACCAATAATCTACTTAACCAAGTCTGTACAACGAAGCAATCATATGTTCCCTTAATGTGTTAATGAAAAGACTATTTCTGTTATCATTTATCCATTCACATAACATGTACATAAATAATGGAAACAGAAAAATTCAGAATTTTCAATAATGAATTCTCAAAAATGTCAAAATACAAGCACATAATAATCCATAAATAAGAAAAAGCTATTGTTTACTCTCAAGACCCATCTTTCCAACATGCTACTTAAATGTCTTGGGTGGTAACCCTTTAGTTAGCGGATCTGCTATATTAGCATTTGTTTTATTATGTTCAAAATGACACTCGCTTATCCCGTATTTCTTCCTTCACTGACAAGTATTTCATCTTCATGTGCTTTATTCCTTTAGAATACTATCATTCTTTAAAAAGAATACCGTTGCGGTATTATCACAATAAATTTTCAGTGGTCTGGCAATAGATTCCATAATTCTAAGTCCTGAAATAAGATTTTGCAACCTTACTCCCACTGATCTTTAAGTATATACACTGATCGACAATGTTTTCAATGAACCCAAATGCTAATAACGAAACAAGCATGGTATCTATGAATATCCTATACTGGCTTAATTACAAAAATAACCAATGTCCTTAATGTTTATTTTACTAATAATATATGGTCTACATGTGGGTAAAACATAATTTAAGTAAATAAACCAACGATGATTTTACTTAGTCGAACATTCAATGCATAATTTGAGTCCACTGTGGTGAACACCAACCAATAATATGAATGTCATAAAATGATAATAATATAATTGAAACCACTGTGGTGATTATCAATTCAATATAATACGAATATTGTAGTTCAAACCATAACATATACAGAATATATCTACAATTAGGCTATACAAATATATTATTTCCACACACATTTTACTACCTATGTGAATATGCCATATGTACAGTAAATAAAAAAAAGAACATTCTTTGAACATAAGTACACTCTGGCATCTCAATAGGCTATAGGCAAATTCCCTCCGTCCATTGTTCCACCAGAATCCAAACTTCGATGGAAATTAGTTGCAGAATCCATATATAAGAAATTGGATCTTAATTCCTTCTAAATTATTCTTTACATAGAACTAAAATATGATCTAACAATGCTCTGATACCACATGTAAACATAAATTTTAATTCGAACATGTAAATCTGAAACATGTAAATCAATATAAGATCTTGATCATATAATTAGTCACTATAAATCATAAAAACATTCTAGAATCCATAGTTTGTTTTGATGTGAAATTCGCCTTCTCTCTCTTGGCCTATTTTTTATGAGTTGTGTTTCTTAAGATGACCCTAATGATGGAATTTGGGTTCACATATATAGGCAGAGAGAGGGAACGAATTTTCCTATTCATGCAACCTTTTATCAAAGGTACAATCATTCACCAAAAGTTACAACCGTCCATCAAAGTTGCAAATGGTAGAAATCTTCTAAATTAACCAAACTTTTATTATTCAGCAGTTACCTAATTTAACCAGGATATGAAATATGGACCACATATTAAAGAAATGTTTATGAAATTAGATATACACAAATTTCTAATAATAACCACCTCTGGTCTGAAGTGAGAAGCGGACATGGAGGTGATGAAGAAGTAGGATCAAGTACTAGCCAAGGTTCAAAGTATCGGTATCGGAATCGGTATCGGACTATTCCTATGAGTATTGGTATCGGCGATATCGGTAGTATCGGCGGTTTCGGATCGGAGTATCGGATTTTTTGGTATCGGGGAACAAATAATTATTAATAAATTATTTACATTTAAAAACATATATTTTATACATTTAGGCATAATTTTAAGTATTTTCAGTGTTATTTCTTAGTAGTTTTGAAATTAAATGAAATAGTAGTCACCCTTACCGATTGGTTTACAAACAATAGATGTGATTTTCTTCAATTGATGTGATTTTCTTCTTTTACATGCTTCTACAACCTTGTTATGCTTTAAACCCTTGTTGATTTGTCTTTTTTGTTTAATTTTCTTTGTCGAATTGACCGGAACAAAGACCCCCAATGTCGGTATCGGTCAATACTTGGTATCGGTCGGTATCGGATCGGAACATGCCAAACCGTATCGGTATCGGCCGTATCGGATCGGTATCGGCCGATACTTTAAACCATGGTACTAGCAGAAAGAGACAACATTATAAAGATAAGGATTGGGATATGGACGAAGAAAGGTTAGGTGGGCAAGATGTTGAGGATCCATTTGTAGGTGTTGACTTAGATGTTGATATTAAGGACGTGGATTAGTACCTCGTTTACAAGTTTTAGTTATGATACCTTTATGTTCTATCCTTTTATTATCATGGACATGGTTTGATGTTGGTGTGTGACTTTTTGTTCTTTTTCATTATTATGATTATGGACACAATGAGATGCTTTGTGGCTCTCTTTTTTATTGACATGATTTGGTATTAGTTTGTTTTACTAATACCATTGGATATTATTATATAGTATTAGTAATGGTATTAAAATTATCGGGATATGTTTTTTTACTGCTTTTTGACGACTAGTTCCGACTAGTAAAAAAGTGGTACTCGACGGCTTTGCTACCGCTTTAACTACAGTCTCCGACAAGTTGAGCTCTAATTGGAAAAGCTTTGCTCTGAATCTATATGGTTGTCAGTGATCAATCACCAATTGTCGTCAAGCCACTCCATCCGTCGACGAGACCCTCCGATCGTCGTTGAGTTGTCTCTGATTGTCGTTGAGGTTGTCCAATCCTCCTCAAAAATGGATCTAACTATGGCAAGAAGTTTTGATCATCGATCAACTTCAAGTTATTCTGATTGATTTCGACTTCGAGCTCTGGATTGAGGAGGGCGACTTCGAGCTCTTGATCTTCTTCTTCTTCGTTGTCAACAATAGTTCGAGTCTCGATCCAAAGAGTAAAACATAACCCTGATTTTCTTCCCATAGTAGAGAGGAGAGATTGAGAGTGATTTCTCTCTCCTTCTAATCAGAGTGGTAAATACAACTTCTTGATCTTAGACACGTATCTTCATTATATCGATCCTACGATTTTCTTGCTCAATCCTGACCGTAACATGATCTAGATTAGAGATCGGACGTGTCACAATTTATTTGTTCAACACTATTTTGGTTGGTGAATCATGACCATCCGCAGTTATTGTGAGTAATGTGGCTTCATCTAAGCCATTCACCAGTTTCTTGACTTGATTTGCTTCAGTTGTACTTCATTTCCCACCCAATTCTTGTGTGTGTGGATTAGATTTATGTTCTCATATAATAGTTGTTTTGCGGTCGCTCAGTTCTTTGCATGAGTTGTATCCGAATCCACTAGCTAGACTAATTATGAGAGATCCTTATTATAGTAAGTTTATGACACTTATTAGTGCACCATGGCCCGCTTGTCAGTAATAGCATGTTTTAGTTGATTGCTTGAGATTTTGAGATCAGTTTTTCTCTACGATGGCTTCTTCAGATTCGTCTTTACGTATCAAATTTAATATGAACATTTTTATAGGATTTGATAGTGTACTTCATGCTAGTAGATCCTTGTTTGCATATCAGGGTACTTCTCATGTTGTTATCGATTATTCATCTATTATTGGTTCCTCAGGCTATACTTCTCGATCATCATTTGCTCCTCAAAGGTCAGTCATGACTTGTTGTTCATCAGGATCATCCAGATCTTGTTCCTGGCGTTTCTTCAGATATTTTTGGTTCTCAATATCGATAACAATGGTGTGTTTGGCACAAGCATTATAGTACACATTCTACTCAGGAGGCTTGGCACAAGCATTATAGTACACATCTAGCAGGTCTTATGTGCAACCACAGCATCAGCAGGTTGCTATGGCTGATGCGACTACTTTCACCTTGTCCATTGCCAACAGTCCTTCGGTAGCTCCACATCAAACACTAGTTACAATCGATCAATTTTAGCAGCTTTAAGTCTGTTTCGATTGTCCAGGCATCCAGTTGTTATATCTGCTAGTTTCACTATTGCCGACCCTCAGATAACTCTTCTACTTCCTGGATTCTAGATTATGGTGCTTCATGTTACATGACTAGTGATGCTTCTAGACGTAGAAGTATTACATAAGTTCAGTCCTCCACGATCTATTTGCACGACAGATGACACTTTATTGTCTATTGTTGGTCGTGGCCACCTGAGTAACTTATCATACTTTACCATTCAATGTTGCAGAAATTGTGACAATCTCCTGGTATATCTGGGGCTCACAATTTCTGAGTGACGGGCAGCCATGTCTAAGAAGTTATGAGCTTGGGAGTATATACATACATAGGATCTTGTACCCTTACGGATTGGCACACGTCTTATTAGCTGCAAGTGGGTGTACAAGATCAAAACTATGACTGATGGTACTATTGATAGAAGATCAGGCTAGTTGTCCATGATTTTTCTTCAACAATATGGTGTTGATTATTATGAACTCTTGTTGCGATTTGCGAAAATGACTATAGCTCATACTCTTCTAGTTGTAGCTTCTTATCATACTTGGTATATATCTCAGAGGAATGTAAAGAATGCATTTCTTTACGGTTATTTATCTGAGGACATCTACATGAGTCTTCTTGGTTTACCTCATTCTATTGGTCATGTATGTCATCTCCGCAAGACCTTATACGGCCTCAAGGAGCCACCTCGGGCATAATTTTCTAGATTTAGTATTGTTATTCATGTTGTTCGATTCTCTAGAAGTTCTTATTTATGATCATGTTATATTCATCCTTTTATGACACTACTTCTACTCTATGTTTATGATATGATACTTGTGGTGATTTCACATACACTATGCAAGTAAAACAACACTTGCATATCCGGTTTGAGATGAAGGATTTTGGCTCTTTCCGTTACTTTTTTTTTGTTTGGAGGTTGATCATTCTCCTCGTGAGTACCTCACATCATAAGTCATTGGCGAGATACTTGAACCTGAAGATGTGTTCTGATGATGGTAATAGTCTCCCAAATTCGTCTTAGTGCAAACAATTAGTTGGAATGTTAGTTTATCTCACCATTAGCCGTCCTGACTCATGCAGTAAATTTTGCCAGTCAGCTTGTTTCTGCGCCATGTACTACACACTATGATGCACCGCTACGGATTCTTTAATACATATGGTGCACCAGCACTAGGTCATTTTTTTTTTCTTGACTACTTCGTCTTTGGATCTTCATGATTATTTTGATGTTGATTAGGCTAGTGATGTTATTGATTGGAGATCCACTACTGGATTTTGTGTGTTTCTTGATCATTCTTTAATTTTCTAAAAATGAAATTAAAAAAGGATGATGTGATCTCCAGATCTAGTGTTAAGACTTGAGTATCAAGCTATGGCTACTACTACTACTACTACTGAATCATTTGCCTTCGTTGGCTTATTACTGATATGGATCTTATTGTTTTAGGTCTACCCGTCTATATTTGTAATAATATTAGGTATAGTGAAGCACGGATAGAGTTTATGGTCCGACCAAGTTGTTGCGTTCCAAATATAGGCCAAAAGGGCAAGCATGAGTCGATAAGTTGACGTCGTTGACACGAGAAGGGTCTTGAGGCAAAGTATAAGTAAGTTGTTGGTGTAAGGCACGGTGATGGTCTAGAGAAACAAAATAGGCCAAAAGTCTGTCTTAAAACTGATCCTAAGGCAAGAGTAGAAAGACAATAAAAAATGGTTATATTGCACAAAGTAAATGAACGTGTTGGTTTTGTACAGGTGGACGAGGAGCTCACTCCACCAGTACAGTTGAGTACTGACACCCATACAGTTTCCATGTGCAGGCACAGTTAGAAGTTCGTTGGCGCGGAGCACGCTTGGATGCGTCGAGGCACGGAGTTCCTTAGCGTTTCGAGGTGTGCGGCCGCATGGAGTCAGAACTTATACGGGACATAATATTTGGACATCGCCTATCTGAAGCATCCGCTGGCTCGTCAAATTGTATTAAGAGATGAGAGAGAGCAGAGTAACTTGTAATCAGAGAGAAAAGTGAGCTTAAGTGATTATAATCTTGGCTACGCGTCTTTGTAATCTTATTTCAAGTATCAATAAAGACTCTGATTTTGTTTCAATGCTTGTGTTGTCTTGTATATTCAATGTTTCTGCTTGGAACTTCTGTGCAACGACCCCGTCGCAAGCTGTTGTAATCGGTCGTTATGAAACTGCCTTGCACGAGCGCAATTTAGGCTCGTGCGGCATCACGCCTTAGCGAGGACGATCGGTCCTACGGGACCGGGACGTGACATAATGGTGTTGTTCAGATTGTCTGCAACTCTGTTTTCATAAGAGGACAGAACACATAGAGGTACTATGTTAGACAACAATATCTTCTTGGGACCGTCTCGCTACCGCATGTTACTTCTGAGATGCACACTGCGAACTTCTTCACAAAGGTCCGTACAATTCAACGACACTCCTCACTCGGAAAACCCTTGATAGTTGATCCTCGTGATTTTGAGAGGGGGTGTTAATTTATTGTTGTTTGTAGTTGTTTTTCATTTGCACTTTTCTCCTTTGTCAAACTCACATCGTCTACTGTCGGTTTGATGGAGGTGTTAGAGAGTACTTGGAGTCTAGTCCCACCTAGGATTGAGATGTGCCTCCCTGATTGTCAGTGTATATATACTCATCGGCACATCGGCATATGCCTAATAGATCATCCATTCCATTTCTGATTAGAACACTGTGCGGTACTTTGTGGGTACTTTTTTACTACCAAGGCATTGGATACCTTTTAAATATATATAGATCAGGTAAATTTGTGTTGGAAATCAAAGCTTTTTTTAAAACTGAAACTACATAGTTTCTAGACTTCAATTCATTTTATGACTATGACAAGTAAATTTAGACTCTGTTTTACTCTTACGAAGTCATGAAGAACATTACTAGTACTAGTAATATGCACGTGCATTGCATGTGCGAAAAAATGTCAATATATATATATATATATATATATATATATATATATATATATATATATATATATATATATTTATTATAAAAAGTGTCATTCCTAAGATTTGAACTCAAGCAACCAAGAAAAATGCCTCTCACCTTAACCACTTGAGTTATAATTATTTAGTTATTAATAAATCATATTATATAGTTAAATACTTAGTTAAGTACTCTTTAAATAATTTATAGAGTAGGTAGTTGTTTAGTAATTTTTTATTTTTTAAATGGATGATGATATACATATGGCTTGGACGGCTCACTTTTGAGCCGTTTTCAAGCCACATTATGTAGTAAAAGATTTGTGTGCGTATAATACACACACCGTACCCGTACTCGGATTTGTAGAAATTTCTGTATCAGCGTATCAGGTATGTACCGTACCGGGTACTCGTACCGGTACCCATGTTTCATAGGCACTAGGTCACCACCAGATTTCCAGTTTGCTGTCTGTAACAATCCAGTCAGGCTCTGATTCTGATAGCAGTCTTTTCTCTTACATCATCAAACAGGATATTGACTGCTTATTGTAGTTTAGTTACATGCAAGATGGTCAGAGATTCATAGATACATGTTTGCTCTATTCAGTTACCACGTGTTTAATTATCAGTTTTCAAGTCTTGCAGATTTACTATTAGGAACTTAATCTGCATACCTGTTAAGACAAGGTTCCCATGTACCTAACCGGAGCTTGTGGTCAGTGAAATCGGTGGCACTACAGCTCCAAAATACAAGGAAATTAAGTGTCCAAAAAGATATGCAGTCTCGCAAATACACAGTTGAATCTCCCCAGTGCAACAGAACCTTAAATTTTCTTCATCATCTTTTAGATCTTACTAAATGGCACAGAATATAACTACGGGATTATGCAGGTGTGGGCCGTGTGGCTGTCTCATAGACAACAATAACAATTAAGGGAAACCATTCAAATGGCAATGAAAGTAATTAAAATGTATAGATGCTAGAATTGAAGGATTAATACTGTATGATGATGATATAAGTAGCTACCTCTAAGAATTTTGCACCAACATAGGGGTTGATGTCAGGTCATCGGTCATAAAAGACTGTCAGTTCTTTTATGGAGATTATTTATGCTCCATAGTAGACCCCATTCTGATGGGAAAAGATTAGATGATAATGATAGTGATATAAATGGAGCTACTATTACAAATAAATAAGTACAAAATTGTATTTTGAAGAAAGTCTGAGGATAGAAATGTCAACCTGTACATGAAGGTCCGAAGATATGCTAGAGATGCAGATCTGGTTCTCCAATTGGGGTCATGTACCGAGGAAAGGATCACTGGGACTGCAGTCTCTAGGAAAGACCGTGGTAAAATCCTCCACTTTAGCAATTCAAAAGCTGCTTTTGCTAGAGTTGACAAATCTTTGTGTGATGTTTCCTGCAATAAGACAGCATAACTCAGACTAAGGAGGTGACATGCAAAACATTCTTTGACATGCAAAAATTAGCAACTAGAGTATGTAGTGATCCTTCATCATTTGCATTTTTGAGTTAACTTATTAACCAGTCATAGATACGTCCTTTGATATTTATATTGATTCCCCATTTTCTATGTGCTTATTTAATTCAGTAACTAATCCTCGATACCCCATTTCATGTGCATTGATTCTTCATGTTATGTATGCATACAGATCCAGTTCATTAAAGACCTGTTTGGTTCGCGGATTTTTCAATGAAGTGGGGTGCTTTTTGCAGAAGCCTGCATATGCAGCCCACTTCCTATGTTTGGTTGCTAGCATGGAAGTAGGGGTTGAAGCGTTTGAAGAGACGTTTACTACTTCCTGTAAGCGTCCACTTCACTAAAAAATCTCGGATGTTGGCGTGAGATGGGCAATTTCGCTTCTCCGTTGGATCCGAGCAGAAGTTGTAGGAACTCCTACCCCTGCTAGAATCCGCCCCGTCATTTTCTGTCTTTGTAAGTTTTCATTTTTATAGTTTTTCCTTCAAAATTTTCCGATTTTCAGAATTTTTTGAATATTCAGTGTTCGATCGGTGTAGATCTTGAAGTTTTAGATGATTTTCTTAAAGGTATTTATCTATTTCTTAGATGTATGCTTTTCCCAAGAAAAATAATTCCTTCATGTTATGTTCTGATTTTTCTATGGTAGTTGTAGATCTGGAAGTTATAGATCTATGGTTTTTGTTGAATATTTCCTTCAAAATTGGTTCTAAATACTGTAGATCTATGGTTTTTCCTTGAATTTGCTCTTAAAATTTGTAGATCTAAGAATCTTTTAGATCTACGGGATTAAGTCTATGGTTTTCTCCTTCTCCTTGACACATGCACGAACGACACAAGTATGAAGGATCTAGGGGTTTCTGTTGGTGTTAGATATATGTTTTTGTTGTTGTTTATTTGGTCATAATCGATTATTTCTTCATGTTTGATTCTGTTCTTGAACATGCTGAAGGATGTTGTAGATCTAGGGTTCTTGTAGATCGAGGGGTCCTCTATTTATTTTTTCATGTTCGATTATGTTCTTGAACATGCATGTGGGTTTGGCCAGAGGAAAATAAATTGCTTTCCCTGTTGCATATGCAATAACCAAACCGGCCCTAGATGCATATTTTGGAAGAAATCAAAATACTTTTGTTGTTGATACATGGTTTGAGAGAGAACAAGGGTTGGTTGTCACTTTAATTGTTTGGTTAATTAGCAGTTTCTTTATGAACTCTACATGAAGTCTACATGCTTCACGAACTCTACAAGTACAACCTTTAATAATGCCATTGAGGTTTCAAAGAAGCTAAATACCATAATATGGTGTTTAATGAGGATGGAAAATATTGCTACATGTTCATAAGTTATGCATGGAAAGTATAAGATTTTATTTCCTGCAAATAGTATGAAATAGATGACATTATTTTGCTCTCTTCATGGTCATAGGAGAACAATTTGGTTAGTAAGCTTGTGATGTGACATGTAAAGGAAATAGGGAACTACTACTACTCACTGTGCATGTCATATATTAAGATGTAAAGGACAATATTAAAATTGTTTCAAATGAATACCTCTCATTGCTAATGATGTTCTTGGATTTAATTTGGCCTACACCTGCTAGTATAACTAAATATTAATAAGACTAATATGGGAGTGCTGCAAGTCTGTACTTACTCCTCTTTATATTAGCTTCCAGTTTTATTAACAAATAATGTTATTGGGTTTCAGATTCTTATGAGAGTGCTGCAATTTCTAAACTAAGTTGCTTTTGGCTCAATTTTTCTATAGTGCCAAATCTAGTTTGATGGCTATGATCACATTAGACATTACCAATTGAGGACTGAAATCATATTTTCTGTGCAAACTTAAATAGCTTGATGTATTTAACTAGAAAGATATTAACTGATTTATTTATATCCTTGATTTTAACGTCTGTTTTGACCTGAAAAAATATTAGATGTAATTCTCCCTTCTTGTGTTCTTTTTTGAATTGTTTCATTAGTTGTGTTCTTTGTTTCTTGGCCCGTCTTACAAATTTTGAAGACACGTTCTTCTGGATTTTGGCAGTCCATGTTGGCTGAATTTCTATGTATCCAAGCTTATTCTTTTGCTGTGCTATTCTTTTGATGTCCATGTTCAGATTTTTTTTATTTTATGAGCCATTTATTATGTATCAAAGCTTGGGCATTTTTGATGTTTTCATTTGCACATGTTCTTTATGGCTGACACTTCTGTTGTGCTCTCTCTATATTTGTTGTTCTATTTTTGTCGCCACCCCATGTGGCTGTCACGAGGACTTTAGTATGTGAATGTACGAACGAAGATGGTTTGGATGTGCTGCAGTGAAGATAGGTTAATCCTCTGAGTGCAGGTTTCTTCGAATTCAATATTCACCAAGAAATGCTTTACTGCAGAGGGAGGAAATAGTTTGAGTTATTTCTTGATTTGGCTTATCATATTCTGTTTGAAGAATATGTATATAATTTGTAATGTATGGAAATTAATTAAAGAATTCGTTTGTAATATTATTTGAGTGTCATGGACTAGATTTGATCATATATAATATTCAGCAAGGATTTTTTTGTGAATTTTTTTTATAAATTTGAACTATTGCCATTTTTTAGTGTGTTTGCAAGTGATTTACTACTTAGTATGGGGTGATAAACGTACCACTTTTAAAAATGGGTGATTATAACACTTCCCAACCGAATTTCACATTTCAACCAAACAAAAGAACTACCCACGTCACCACTTCCAAGTCCACTTTTCCTTTAGAACCAAACACGAGAACTAATTAAAAGACCACTTCCAAGGGGAAAATAAACCCAACCAAACACCTTTTTGCAACTCGGAAAACTTGCGGATGCATTTTCCGGATTTTTCACTTTACCACTTCGGTGTTCTTTACCGAACCAAACAGGCCCTAACTATATTTAATCTGTTGGGGTGTGGAGGCATAAGGTCCGAGTGGGCGATGGTTCGATTCCCGGTGGGAGCGATCATGGAATAATTGTCTTCTTCCATACATATATGGAAGAGGTAATTGTTCATGTTCCCTCCACGGGGATTTGAACACCGACCACTCGGGTTTTATGTCTCCACTCTAGCCACTTGAGCTACCAAGTTTTGACTATATATATATATATATATATATATTTGGAAAAAGGTAAATTTTATTCCAAAGCAACACAGTAATCGTACAACATACATTCAGAAGTGGGACTCCCACTCATCAAGACCTCATAACATTTACATCAAATTCGATGTTATGAAGCATGCCCACCAGAGGTGTAACCAGTCCCTCGAATATTCGGCGGTTTCGTTCCCGCCAGACATGCCAAACCGAAGCAGCCAGACGAACCCTGGCGGTCCGGAACCAGTCCTCCCCTCGACCTCTACTATCGCGGATCACCGTAATGATGTCCCCAATACTCTTCCCGGAATCGCATCCTCCTAATATTCTACTCTGCTCCTTCCAAACTTGCCAAGTCAGGTCACACTCAAAGAAGATGTATCTTATAGATTCTTGCTCCAGGCAGCACAACACACACTTAGGATCTGGGACCGGCACTCCGAAAACTCAACCGATCTCTAGTAAGAAGACGACCCAGAAGGAGCTTGTAAATGCAGAGCTGCATCTTCCTGGCCAGGCCCTTGCACCATACGAACTCGTACTCAGGACTCTGAGGAAAAGCGCGACGGATGAGATTGTAGCAACTCCGAAATTGAAACTCCCCCGTCCTCGGGGACGCACCAGTCGGCTCCCAAATCCACCGATCTGCAGGCAAGGCCGGATCTATGGGAATAGTGCTAATGATCTCCCCCAGCTCCCCGGTAAATCGATAGGACTCCAGCCTCCACTCCCCATCGCGAATGATCCGACCACACGTCAGGCCCCGCCTGTCCTCCTGGTGTGTCTGAGACCCCCTAATGTCCAATAACGAGCACCGATCTATCCAGGGATCCCGCCAGAGGTCCGTTCCAGACCCATCCTTCATGACCCTCCTGATAGCAGACTTTAGAATCCCCATGTGTCTCAGGACAGTCTTGAACGTGACGGAATGATTGTTGTCAGTAGTACACGTCCAAAAGTTGCCCTGCTTCACATATCTGCTATGCATCCAGGCCGTCCAGAGAGACCCCCCATTAATGAATTTCCATGCCAGCTTAAGTGCGGAGGCCTCCCGAATCTCCAGCAACGGCCGAATTCCCACTCCTCCCTCCTTTCTGGGACGACAGAGCTGTTCCCAGGAAATCGCATGCATACCCCCTCTCCAAATGAAATCTGCACAGATCCGATCCACTTTCCTGACAGTGGCGATAGGGAGGAGGATAGATTGTAGCCAGAAATGAGCTACAGCTGTAATCACGGACCGTACCAGCTCAATGCGTCCACCAAATGACAATCCCGAGGCTTGCCAACCTTCCACTCTCCTCTGTACGTACTCCACCAAACTATGGCAATCCTGATCCCGCGTATAGTTGACCGTGAGGGGTACTCCTAAATATCGCACCGGAAGATCACTCCTCTCGATACCCAGCACGTCAGCCCGCTCCTCCTTCTGGGGACATAAGGAGTTGAAGTACACCCGGCTCTTCTCCCTGTTCAGCTGGAGGTCCGAGAGGGAATGCAACTCACCCATAATCTCTGCAAGCGTCTGCATACCCTCCGTCGTCGGCTGGATAAACACCAAGAGATCATCAGCATATATGAGGTGGGTAACTGGGGGATCCACCCTCCGGAACAGTGGGACCAGCCTCCCACGGTGTGCTGCTAAATCCATCAGGCATGTGAAGTATTCCATAACAATCGTGAACAGGAAGGAGACAGGGGGTCGCCTTGCCGAAGTCCACGATTACTCTGAAAATACCCATAGGGGATGTCCTGTATGAGAACCAAGAAGGTGGAGGATGTGATGCACTCCCAGATCAGGCCAACCCAATGGTCCCCAAAACCCATGGCGGACATCAGATGGCAAAGGAAGTCTCGGTTGACCATGTCATACGCCTTCCTCAGATCCAACTTCACGCAAGCCTTCTCCCCTCCAGGTTTGTTGAAACCTCTCACCATCTCATGGGCCAGGAGGCTGTGCTCAGCAATCGACCTCCCCTTGATAAACGCAGCCTGGTTCGGAGATACCAAGTCCTGCATGATCCCCTCCATACGCCGGCACATAAGGTGCGTAATAATCTTATAAAGATAATTACAGCACGCAATAGGTCTGAAGTCCGCCAGCGATGTCGCTCCCTCCTTCTTAGGCACCAAGGTCAGGAATGTGTGATTCAGCTCTTTCAACAGCCTCCCTTTGTTGAAGAATTCCTGGACCACCTCCAGGACCTGATGCTTCAGAGTGTCCCAGTGGCGTTTGTAGAACCCACTGCTAAAACCATCCGGGCCGGGAGCCTTGTTGGGGTCCGCCAGCTTGACAATGGCTTCCACCTCCTCCAATGTAACAGGAGCAAGAAGGATGCTATTCCCGTATGGAGTCACCAACCTCTTCGTGATAATCTCTGGGAACACGGACAAGTAGTCAGTCTGGAAATACAACTCAGAGTAGTACCTGACCGCCTCGTCCTGAATCTCAGCCGGCTCCCCCACAAGATTGCCATCCACATCCAGAAGCCGGGAGATGTGATTCCGATGCTGCCTGGTCCGGATGACGTCATAGAAGAACTTGGAGCACCGGTCGCCGTCCTTGAGCCAGGAGCATTTGGCACGCTGAGCCGTGCTAATCTCCTTCTGCAACCGCAAGATATTGACTTCTTCAATCAGCTCCTTCTCTCTTGCCGCCAAGTCCCCATTGAGCATGTCAGCCTGCATGTCTTCCTGGATAGCCCGCAATTCCACCTCCTTATCTTCTAAAGAAGTCTTCGGCAACCCCTTCACCCATCTCCGTAGAGCCTGCTTTGTGGCCTTGAGACGACGGACCAATCTGAACTGAGCCGTCCCCTCCTGTCCACTATCAAGCCCCTCTGTGACAGCCTCCAGGTAGCCCTCCGAGAGATACCAACTGTTGTTGTACCTAAAAGGACGGGACTTTCCAGGAGTCCGACAAGTGAACCCAACCCTGATGGGGGAATGATCGCTCGTCCCAGCAGCCAGGCCCTCCGCCGAAGTGTTAGGAAAATGACGGAACCATTTCCCATTACCCAGAGCTCTATCAAGCTGGCACGCAACCCTATTCCGAATAGCTTTGTTATGCCAAGTCCAGAGGAAGCCAGAGCGAGACAATCCCTGGAGCCCCGCCTGGAGGAGACATCTCTGAAAATCATATAGGATAGAGTCTGGAACTGGCCGACCTCCCACCTTCTCCCCTCGGTACAGAAGGGCATTGAAGTCTCCGATCAACAGGAGAGGAAGGGCCGACAAATCTGCTACGGCTGCGACCCGGAAAATGTCACTCCAAAGGGATTTCCGCCTCCGTCTGTCATTGTGGCCGTAGACTGCCCCCAATAAGAACCGAAAGCCACCCTTGTTTGAGAAGGAAATGGCAATTAGTTGTTCCGTCATCATGAGCAGATCTCCATCCCAGCTCTTCGAGTTCCATCGAACCCAGATCCTGGCCATGCCACACAGAGCCAGGTTATGCAGTTGGGCCCAATGAGATGGGGTCCTACGAGTAAGAGTCTTTTCACCTTTAATCTTCGTTTCTAACAGAACAGAGATGTCACATTTCTCTTTGAGAAGCACCCCACAAACCTCTCTCCACCTCCCTAGCGAACACGCCCCCCTCACATTCCAGGCTATAATAGCCATTAATTAATTAGAGGAAGGGTCCCCTGAGAAACACCCGGATCGGCACCTGGGGAGTGCGCCGCATCCGTCGCTAAAAGATCCTCCTCCATCCCAGTCGGAATGGTCTGAATGGTCTGCTGTGGGATGGCCTGAGAGAGAACCAACGCTCAGGAAGGATTGTCAACACACACAGCCTCCTCTCTGTCAGAAGGATGCATCCCCTCCCTGGGAGGGCCGTCACTCAGCGGCCCGACAGCACGTCTCTTCCTGCAGTAAACCTGTCCCTCAGCCGAACCTCCACCCCCTCTCACCACGATCTCCGACGCCGCCATGCCTCTCGTAACTATACTACTCTGCCTCTGGGGAGTGGACAACGCCCCACTCGTGGGAGCCAACTGGAAAGAGACAATGAGGCTCGTCCCACCCGCACTCGCTGGAAGAGTATCCTCTCCCACCAAAGCCTCCTCTCCACTATCAACTCTGAAATCCATGTCACAGGGAGAGTCTGGAGTCTCACTCAGGGGGATAGAAGGCTCCCCCTGATGTCCGGCCGCCGAACAAGCACTGGCCAGATATCCGAAGCATGCACACCGTGTACAGGTAGGGGAAACCCATTCGTATTCCACCCTCTGAGCAAGCACCTCTCCTGATGGGATCTCATATTCCACCACCTTCGGTAGCTCCCCCCAAGCCCGAATCTCCACAAAAATTCTGGCGTACATCAACCTGGTCCGGAAGGCCGTAGCTTCATCCGCCTTGATCGAGGTGCCCACCAAGCTCGCCAGCCGCATCAGCAATGGAATACTCCAGAACCGGACAGGGAACTCAGGAAAGCGAATCCATACTGGTATGGCATTCAGAACTTCCCTCTCACAACGAAGCTCCGGGGTCCATTCTTTTAGAATGATAAGTCTGCCGTCAAACGTCCATGGGCCGCCCTGGAGGATCCTAGCAACATCCTCTGCAAGCACGAACTTCACATAATAGAAGCCGTTCTCGCGGGCAAAGAACTTCATACTCCCCTTAGGCTGCCAGACCCGCACGGCATAACCCCGGATCTGTCCGTAGAAAGGCTTGTTGCCTAGGACGTACAGAACCAGAGTGTTCTCCCAGTATGCTGTCACCTTCTCTATCTCCTCCGCTGGGAACGAGGCCCGAAAATCCCTCCCTGTTTTGATTGGTGGCACATACTCCATTGAAGTGGGAGTTTTCGGCCCTACAGGTTTGCAGATGTCTGCCCAAGACCGTCCAGCCGAGCGAGGTAACACCCCCTGAGGCCTGGGGACACCCTCCGGAGGCGCAGCCCCCGACCCCTGACCGTTGAGATCCACCGCCTTGCTCTTCCCCTTATCCGTCGCGGTCGCCTTGGGCCGCCAACCTACAGATCTCCCGGCAGACGCCACATGGCCACGAGCCGATGACCGCACCCCTGAACCTCCCTGTCGTCTCTCCGCTGGGTGACGATCCCTAATATGGCCCTGTTCTCCTCCAACCTTCCCGCCGGTCTTTGCCACACAACGACGTATAACCGTAGTCCATCCTCCTCCCTCCATCTGGCCCCCCGGAGAGCCGGATCCTGCCCCGAATTCGAAAGTCGGGGCGTTTGGACCACCCCGCAAGATCCGAACCCCATCTGATCCCCTCGTCGGATCTGCCGTCATCGAACCCGACACTCCCGTCCCCCCTCCACCTCCGGGGGATGTGCCGCCGCCTACCACGGAGCCGCCCGAGCCCCCCACGCTCGATCCTGCCCCCCCCCCCACCCCCGCCTACGGGGATGTTGCCTCCGGCCACCGACCCGGGGGGTCCACCTGACCCCCCCCCACAGTTGTTCCCGCCCCCCCCCCCCCCACCGCCTGGGGGGGCGTCGCTGACATCAGCCGGTCGGGGGGGTCCGACCGACTCTCCCGCTGCAGATCCCGCCCCCCCCCCCCCCCCCCCCCCCCACTCGGCCTTGGAGAGAGCCGCCGCCGGCCTGGGGGGGGCTGCCCGGCCCCCCCCCCCCCCCTTCCTTCCGATCATCCTCCCCCCCCCCCCCGCCGGCGAGGGGGTCCGGCGGTCGCGGGGGAGGGGAAGCCCTAGCCCTAGCCTCCAGTTCGCCATCGCCCGCAAGTCGCACGCATACAGGAGCCATTTATATATATATATATATATATATATATATATATATATATATATATATATATATATATATATATATATATGATTACATATTTCACGCATTGATTAGTCATGGACACCTTGTCTGGCGGGGCCAGCAATGAAGAGTATGCATTGAAAGTTTGAAACTTCATGCTAATTCATTAAATAGTTCCAGATACCTCCTAAACCCCAGATATCTCATTTGATATTTATATGATTCTTCAATTTGTTTATGCTCAAGTCATTAACTAGTACTGGATGCCCACATATGACGGAGTCTGTACCTGTATACCTCATTTAACATTATCTGGAATACCTTGAAATCTGAAGGAAAGACTCGTACTAGAAGAAATTTCTTGCCGAAAGCTTAAAAGTACTTCTGATGGAAAAATTCTGGAAGTTGTTGCTCACACACTGAGGGCAAGCTGTTGAGGTGATTAAGTACTTGTAAAGTATTATGCGGCTGTAAAATGTCCCTTGAAATGCGAAGGAACTTTGAAAGACAAATAAAACCAATGACATGCTTTTGTTAATTCTAGGCAATCGAGGAAAACATGTACGAAAGAACTAGATTATATGAGAATATTGAGTGTGAGTGGCAATACAACTAAAAATAGGATATTCTAGTAGGAAGTCAGAGTTAACTCCAATTGAAAAGTAAAATGAGGCAAATTCATCGAAGATCTGTACTGCACAACAGAACAATTGATGCACCATTTGGGAGCGATGAAGTCGTAGATGAAGGAGTTCAAGTACTAGGAATAGACCAAACAAACATCGGTTGTTTTGTGCAAGGACATGTCAACATGGACGTGCAAGAACACAGAAATGAGATACTATGGACATGTCAACATGGACGTGCAAGAACACAGAAATGAGATACTATGGACATGGCAACATGGACGTGTAACTACTTACCCAAGTTCATGCATATTTGATGCTTCCACATCATGTTCAATACGGAGACAATAGACACTGAAGGCACAGGCATGGCACTAACATTGGAGCATCCATGTTTTCTAGAGTATATCCGACTATTTTTGCTATAAAAAATGTATGAACCTAAGAGCAATTCAAGATGTTGATATTGCTCAAGCTGTGAATAAGCTGTTGCTGAAGAACTATTCAGCAAAGGTTCAAGAAACAATAAAATAGAACAACAATCCAACTTTTATTAGTAAAGAAAAAATAGTCCTCGGACTTTGAAAGATGCTCCACCAAATTGAAGGGTGGAAACACACCTACTTAGGTTTCCCTTAACATTTGGATGACACAAACATCCTACCAAATAAAGGCCAACCCTTGAGCTCAATGGCGGCATGGAGTCATCTTGAAGCTCTCCAACATTGTGACGAAATATGTGCACAATAGTCAGAGATGTGTCTCTGATCCTTCGTATACAATCTACTGCTTAAAGGAGAACCTAACAGTATAAAAAGAGCACAAAAACGCACATCCCCCAACCCCACCCGAAGTCAGTGATGGAGAAGTCCTTCACATGTCTACCAGCAGGTACCAATCATAATAAGGTCCTAATACTTGTAAGAAGAGAGCACTTCCAAGGCCTTGCACCACTTCCTCCACCCACCTTCCTCTCCTGCCGCACCTCATGAGGGGAAAGACATTAGGTTCGGTCTTGGCAAGCGACAGTAGCATGGGCCATGGTCAGTCAATATAAAGGTAGCAACAGACGAGGGGAAGGGAGATAAAGTATTTATGTAATAGATGTCCTTTGTTTCCGGAAATAAATATTTTGTGTAAAGATGAACTTCTGGGACTCGGGCTACCCCAAAAATAAAGTCAAGAAGGAACAGGAAAATCCCAAATGTGTTTCCTTCACATTTTCCCTTATCCTAATGATAATCTTTGAGATCTGACGCCATAAAAAAACAAGTATGTGAAGGCATTCTGATAGGTAGGAATATGATCCTAGGTGGGTGGGTGAGTGGGGGGGGGGGTGTGTTTGGGGGTGGGGGGAGGGGGGGGGGGGGGGGGGGGGGGAGAGGGTTCTGGGTGGAGTCATAAGGGGAGTGCTTATGGATGTTTTGAGTGCTTAAATCATAGTATGGCATATATTTGATTATCTAAATGTTCTAAATTAGAACATTCAAATTAGATTATGGAAATTTGTCGTTCTTGTGACCACAAGCTTCTTCATCAAGATAAATTAGTGATGAATGTAAATCTATATTGTTCAAATGAAGTATAGATATAATACAATTTAATATAATAGTTCATCATAAAGAGCACCAAATTCCGATATTAAAAGTACAATTTCTGCTGGACTAACATACCTGCAAGGAAATAACAGGATAAAGGAGTCCAACAAGTATGTCCAACAAATATGAAGACCTTCCAGATTTTAAAGATGAGATAACAAAGTGAAACGTCTGCCACAAACAAAGGAAAGGAGAAGAAGAAGAAGAAATTAGCTCAATGACTGGGCAAGTTATTGTAAGAAAGCTTAATAAGATTAGGTACCGTTTCCATCCTTCTAAGATCTGCTTCTGTCTCGGTGTTTATAGAGCCATTTTCATGAGTTGCATCTGCCAATGTCTCCATAATCTCAGAATGATTTGCACTTTGGATATTCAAAGCAGATTTAGAAGCTGTTTCGATTAATAGCTTAGCCCAATTTTCCCTTTTAGGTGACTCCACCATGCAATGACCAGCTTCTTCCGAACTTGTATGATCAAATGTTGCAAAAAGCCGCATATTCGAACATAATACAGAAAGAGTAACACCAATCACCTCCCTTACCTGCACACATTATATATATTATGTATCTAACAGTTACAAAAAGGTAAAAACTCGGATATGTTGTGGATATCCAAACAGAAGAGCCTATTCAATGTTTTAGGTTCAAAAAGATTCGTACATCTATAAATCGTATGAATAGAAACAAAAATGCCGAATTTAATTTGATGATAACTTGAAGACACAGGTTAAAGTGAATTTTATAGAAGAAGTTTGATAGAAGATATATATAAGGATGTAAGTGCATGATTAGGTGACCCAAAGGAGAGATGAAAAAGCAGAATACTAGAACATATATGGTGATAAATCTTCAATCGGAAACAATTATCAGTAAACAAACAGTGGTTAACAACTTAGCAGAAATCAACTATACACATAATTGATCTCACAACAACATCAAAGCCTTTATCCCAAATACCTATAATTGATCTAAGTGACAAAAACATCTATACTTGGTTGGATGGTAAGAAAATGTGCAATAATGTTGTAACTCTATAACACAAGCCAAACTTGTATTGAATAATTGCAGAAAAAGGATATTAACTCAAAAAATTGTTCTACAGTCTGACTGGGCAAAAATCTTAAATAAGTCAGTCATTTGTACAGTCTACATAATATAAGGGCTTCTTTGTCTAGAGGCAACTGAATGTATAGGTGAGAAAATGAAGGTAAGTGCAACAGATTTCCTTCCCATTTTTTGTTTGAATAATAAGTAATTGAGAAAGTCACATTCCAGTTTGATCGCACCTAGGCTCTCTTTCTGTTCACCTTCTAAACTCAACCATTGAAAGTAAATAGAAAATGAAAGGAAGTGTAGAAGATCGCCTCTTCTATGATTGTTAACTGCATGTAAAATTAAAATTACAATATAAGGTAACCTATGCATTAAATGATGCTTTTCTACCTTCAATCTCTCTTGAAACAAACAAGAAATGGATGTTATGAAAGTACTTTCCTCCTTTCATAGAACAATTGGAAGGAAAGTACTTCCCCGCCTTCATTTTAGCTTCTTCTGGCTAAATAGATCGTTAAGCATAATGCAAATTGTGTCAAAAGGAAAGAATTTAATAGAGTTCATCAGCACTCCTAAAAATTATATTGATCCAAAAGAATTAGGAACACATATCAAACAATTAGGGAGTCATCAGCACAGTATTTTGAATACATTGTCCCTAATGCAAGAAAACGATTCCTAAATAAACATATAGGGCAATAAGCAACAGTTGTTGGACGAAAATAATTTTCTTTGACAAAATCTTACTTGGGCAGATGAGTGAGTCATGTTATCTAATAACTCCACCAGGAGTTTATCATGGTATTGGACCTCTGCAATAGGCATCTTGGCTGGAGAGATTTCAATGAGTGCAGCTGAAAGAAAAGCATACCTCTTGGCCACTATACTAGTTGCTGTTGTTTGAGGTAAAGGTATTGCAAGACAATCAAGAATTCTTTGCCTCAAAATGGGGATTCTCGCACCACATTTTCCTTTCCCTGTAACAGCATAGCGTATACAAGCTGCCCACTCAGGCATAGAATCCACAGATGATGATAAGATGACCTTCTGCAACTGAAGCATAATCCAACTGTCCCAGGCTTCTATAAGTCCAGTGATATCGGAATGAAGTAGGCCAGCCATGGCTTCAGAAGCAACACATTGCTTTGACCTCTCTTTTGCACTGGAGAAGTCTTCCAGAGCATTCTGGAGAACATGTAGAACTGGTGTACCACATTCTTGTATCAGCCGTTTAAAAATCCTTGCAAAGTTAGAGTAAAAAGTATCGTTTCCCAACAAAGATATCCAAGAAGGCGTGCGTGGCCATGATGCAGAGAAGTCAAAATAGAAGAAAGTGATTGCTTTATCTGCCAGACTCTGAAAGGACGAACTTCCATTGTTCATCTTAGAACTCGAACTGTCATTATCAGCAATTATATGAACATGTGAAAGACTGTTCATTGTCTCACTGAAAAACCCCTCCTCATTTATTATCTGACTCAAATTTCCTTTGACCGAAGAATTTTCTTTGAGATGATCTGACGAAAGTGTCTGATCCTGCCCCAAATTCTTATGAGGTGCTCCTTGTAACAGGGTATTTAATGCAGAAATGGCAAGCATCCTTGACTGAGGAAGTTCACTTTTTAAATTTCTTAGGAAATGTCCTAATTAAAAATGAACCTTCTTAGAAAAGAAAATTAGCAGAAAAGAATTCCAATTTGGCAAACACTTAGTACAAGACCGTAAAAGTGAAATCATTGAAATGCAATCATCCAAAAAGCTTATCAACTAGATAATAAGGATGAGAGCTAATTACCAGCAGATTCCCCCAAAACTTTTGAAGAAATGCTTGAATCGCTTCTAGAAGCCAAAGTTAACAAAAGTAGTACTCTGTTAGCCATCAAATTGTACCTGGCAAAGTCACAGGAGTCTGTACTTCAGTTATCCAAAACTAGGATAGCCACATGCAGGTGAAGTGAAGAAAAAATGTACTTTCAAAATTACATTACGTAAGGAATACACAAGTTTATGAAGTAGAAACGCGTAAGTTACGTGATGTAATTCATGTAATGCCGAATAAGGACACTAGTGATCAAGAAAGAGAAGCAGATAGAATCTATACCTCCAGTGTAAGCCATTGGTGTCAAAGCTCAAGGTAGTGATTTGAGAGACTAAATCTGCAAATTCTGGTCCAACTGTGTGGCCATTGGAACTTTTGAAAAAACTCCTTGATATTCCAGAGAAATGAATATTGTACTTAACAAACAGCTGTTTGAACCAAATGATATTAGAAAATTTTCCAACAGTAAACCAAGTTAGGCTGCTTCATAGGCATTACATCAACAATAAATACCTCAGTGATAGCTTTCTGAGCTTTCAATGATTCATGATGGGAGCTTCAATGAAAATCATAACAAAAATGAGCCTTCAATCTCAAATTTAGTTACAAGCTCATGATAGGAATGATGTATATAACTGGATATGTAGAATACAAAGCCACAAATATACTTTACCTGGCAAGAAGACCCATGATAAATGAAGAGAATGATGCCGCATCCTGGTTTAATGGAGAGATATTACAATAGTTTACATCTTTACAATCAAGCAATTATAATAAAGATTAGTTACCGTTGTCAAATGCCTAAGAATTGTTTGTGTTGCGAGAACTGTGCAAGATCCTAGGACTACATGTTCTGGTGTTTTCGGGTCATGCAAATTCCCAGTTAAGGTGAGTACACACTTAGAAACCAATGGTGGCCATCGTTTGAGCATCCTTGAAAGTGATCTTCCAGCAAGCCTAGAGGTTTATTCAACCAAAATGAATTGCTCAGAATAAAGAAAAACCAGCAGCATCAAATTTCCTAACTTTCCAATGGTGAATAAGTAAATCATAGATGTTAATACTAAATTGGCAGGAAAGATTGACCCTAAAAAAACAATATATAATTATGAGAAAAACAACAAATATGATAAATTACTTTAGTTCTCTAGAAAAGATTTAGGGAAAAAAAAGGAAATCAAAGGTACTTGCTAATCATTAACTTTGGATGATTGCTTGTATTTCAAGGCACGTTCTAATAGCCAACAGACATTGTTAACAATAGGATGTTGCATCCTCACAAGTGATCTGTAATGCTACAATACTTACGAGCGGACTGTTTCATAACTGTGCAAAGAGAGATCTAAAAGATCCTCAACTAGAAGAACCATGTGCTCTGATGGAGACAAATTGTCATCTGTGCGGAATCTATGATAAGATGATTGTGATGCTCTCCAGGTATTATGCATGTATGTCTTGTCAATAAGTGCCCACCTAGGCCTGTTAGAAGCAAATAAGCTCAGAAAACTAAATGTGGACTTGAAACTCCGTGTCGGAAATATAAAGTAAAAGGAAAGAGGAAACAGGAAAAAGAAGATAGAAACACTGGACAGTACAGAATCTAACCTTCTCTTTCCTTTAGCAAATGAAGATACAATGAAATTACATGGAGGCTCGATTATGGCAGCAGATTCCAATTTCCAGGCTTGAATGTGATTGGACCATTCTTCATATTCCAAGCTTCCTGCATTATATATTATATGCAGAACCTCAGTAGGAAAACAATAAGATCAGAAGACAAAAGCCGTAATGATTATCATCCAGCCTTGTGAATAAAGGTAAAATTGTTCTCATAACCGTACCATAACTTCCTAAAGCATCCATGATACGAATAAGGAGTATTAGAAGAATGCTATCATCTGATCTTTCTTTCAGTAAATATCTGCCAAATGTTCAAAAGCTCACCAGGTTCAGATATAGGGAAAAAACGTTCATTCTTGGAAAAAAAATCAGAATATGTACAACATTACTTGCAAGCTGCATGTATTTGCTCAGCAGCCCTTTCCCTCATTTCTGAACTACCAATGGGTGAACCAACTGCTCCGGCAATCAGAAAGTGATTATCATCCAAACCTTTGGCCCCTTCATTTTTACAGGATGGCCGCATGTCAGGCAAACAAGACATAACACCTTGCAGCGAGGAATAAATTCGTAAAAGTGTCACTTTCAGGTGTTCCTTTTCGACTCCTGCAATGAGTTACTTTTGATGGTCAGCAAACCACTTTTGAAGAAAAATAGTCTAGTATATACCCTTTGACACTAGCCACCTTGAATGCTACGAATGAACCAAGAAATAGAAATATAATGTAACTTGCAATGAAACATTTCCAATATAGGTACACCTAGCAAGTATACCACCAACTCCGGCAGACACCGAGGAAGCACATTAAAACTCTTCATGTCCTTATCTAATATTATGATGGGAGGATAGGGTAGTCATTGCTGAGTCCACCTAAGCTTGAATCAGACTCTCCTCCTAAGTAATATATTTTGGGGTGAAGGTGGTTCAGGAATGCCACAGAAGAAGATAGTACAATATTTTTCCACTAATCTACAGTAGATTGGCTTTCAACTGGTAAGTATGATTTTTAAGATGGGCGAACTGTTATACAGGGCTGTCTGTTTATATAATACCACAAGGCCATGTAACAACTTCCGTGTGGAAGCTTACGGACTGCATAATCCATCTAAAATATATATCATTCGGTAAACTGACACGGAAAGATCATATGTGATGAAAATATACCAAGTTATAGAAACATATTCTATAGTTACCCGCATCAGTATGCATTTTGGTGTGGCAGATTCTGAGCAGATCATCCAAAGCAGATTGAAAATGGAGATCCAAGAGCTCATTTGCAAAAGAAAGTTCATCCTGTGTAGGAATGTGCCATTTAGGAGGAACACTGAGATTTCCGTTCTTTCCATCCTCATAATTCTTTGAGCAACCCCAATCTTCTAATACAGAAGCAGCAGGATGAAATGATAAAGTCCTGGTAATCAAGAAGTTCTTGTCATTGTAAATACCCATAACCCAATCACTGGCTGAAGAGCATGTCAATTATAAAAAAGATACAAAGTCATACTTGTACTGTTCGGCTGGGTAATAAAAAACAAGGCTTCCAAGGAGAGATCGGAGAACATGATCACCGGCTCCATTGACCTACCATTGGGGAATATTTTAAAATTTGCTTAGTTAAAAAGAAATGCTGATGAACAGTGAAGATTATCGAATTGAATTTACTATTCATCAACAACAAAAACCTTCCATGAAGGGGCCTGAAAGGCAGATGCAATTGCTTCTTTCATCTCGTCCTTGTAACGAAGTACAGCAGGACCCCAATAACTGATGGCAATAGCTAGTACTTTTAGATGGTACTCAACTGCTGTTTCTAGAGCTGGAGAAATTGTAGCCTGCATATAGAAAAATTTTAATATAGGGCATCCATGACAATTAGAGACTTATTGGGTATAGGAATAACCTTTGTTGAAAAGGATGCGTCAGAAACTCTTCCACCAAAACTTGAAACTGTCGTTCCTTCTAAAGAGGAGGTTATTGCCATTAAGATAGGCTTGATAAGATGGATACTTGCTAATTCCGGATCCGCATGGACACAAGCACAACAAAGAAGCCCAACCTCAGCAGTAGCCCCAGGAAGTATATTTGAGTTGACAAATTTGGAAATTTTCTTCAATGACTGGAAAGTTCAAAACAATGGCCATAAGAAACATAAATAGAACGGAAATGGTGATAACAAGAAGCAAATAAAAGTAATTGAACAGATTGGCATTGTGCTATGATAACTGAAAACCTGATGAAATAAAGGTTGGGACAATTTTCCAAGCAGGATTTCGAGCACACAAAAATAGTACGGACTGTCCTCAACAAGAAAAGTCGCTGATGTGGTTGAAGTCTGGAGACCATCATTCCTGCAGAGTAATATTATGTATGAAAATGTTCCATTGAGATGATATCCCAAGTTATGAATTTGGGAAACATTAAAAGAGTAGAAATAGAGAATTTGGAATAAAGGCTTTGTTGTTGGTGGTGGTGTTGTTCTTGATTAAAAGAGTGGAAATAAAATCCAGGCATCATGATGCATCTACTCACATGACACTAGTTGGTTCCAGATGTTGAAGCAAGGAAAACAAGCGACAGAAGAACTCGTCCAACCATTCTGAAAAACTGACAGTTTGCAGGAAAGTAAACCCATCATCATTGCCACCAACTGTAGCTAACTATACACAGATAAACAATAACTTCAGATATATAAGCCGTTATCAGTACTAGCATGTGAAAACTCTCAGTGACTTACACTGGAAAATATAGAGCCAATTAATTGCATGGTTGCTAAGGTTTTTGGGGGATCATTGGCATCCATACCAAGCAATGCATTGGACAGAGACATTACTAAAACATCCATGAAAGCATCAGCATTTACAAGATCATTACTAAGTAGTGGAGCAGAAATAGAAAAAAGGAGAGCACGCCCCGCATAAGCCACTGACGTGACAGCCGTTTTCAACTGGTGTGTAGCTGTCAACTGTTCAGAAACAAGAAATTGAAGAAAGCAACTATAAAATGATGGTAGAAACTGAAAAGAAACAAAAACAATATTCTCCATATTATTATTTACACCTCCCAAAGATACTTTTGATGAAAGATATTTGAGAAGAGAAACCATGAATATGTGAAGAATTTGACATAAAAAGTTTATCAACTACAGAACATATAATGAGAAATACAAAGTCAACTGATACTTACAGTCTCTAAGGCCAGTTGAAATCGAGATGCTACAAACGGAAGGACCAAAGAGGGCTCCACATATGACAAAGCAGAAGTTGCAACAGCGACAGTTTCAGCTAGAGATTCATTTTTGCTATACTGACCACGATCAATTAACTTCAGTACCACTTTGACAAAAGAAGCTCTTTCTGAGTTTCCCAGAAAGAAATCGGCGTGTGTGTTATCGTTTGAGGAACTGCATGAATAATAGATTTTTTTTTTGTAAAATGATATGTTCCAGCAAACAATGAAGAGTAATAAATCATTCATCGATATGAATTGCATTTCTTACAGCTGCTCATGTTGAAGGCGCTTTTGAAAGCAAATTACCAAGTACCGCAAGAACCGCTCCAATGAGTTAGTCCAGCGACCTCCATTAGAAGGATGGTAATATCTAAAAACAACAAATTATCAGCAAGACAAAGCCACCATAACAATAAGCTGCATCATTAGATTCATAACAAAGACTGAACTGAAAGAAGCCAGAAGACTCACTGTTCTAGTAGATTTGCTAGCCTCTCAAAATACTCTTGTGCCAAACCACCAGGCCTTAAGAGGTACACCTGCAAAATGATGCATAACATAATAAGAGATTCGTAAGGATCTGAAGGAAATGCAATCCAAATTCCCGGCATAAAAGTATTTGCTAGAATGAAACCTCACAATTGAATTTGCTATGGCCTTTGCAGGTGTGCCCATTTTGCTGGAAAACAGAAATCTTGTATTTCGGGGGACCTCCAAAGGGAAAGGGTAAGATCCATTCGAACTTGATACAGGGACCTGAGGTTAGCAAAACAAAAACACTTTATGACAGAAATACCGAAGTCTGTAAAAATATCTTAGAGTCAGAACTGCCTTAATCAGATCATAAATCGAACTACACAGTGAATTAGTATTGATCCATGTATCTTCATACTTTCTTGGAATTCCACTCATACTACCAATGCGAGGACAGTTAACTTTTCTCACCTCAAACATGTTCAGATATCGGGCAAAAAGTTCTGGCAAGAAACATTCCCAATCAATTGACTTGCAGTGCTTTATACAACGTGATAGGATAGATGCCCACTGAATATCCCAAAACTGGCAATTTGGCAAGGAGACCCACAGATTGAGGCACTGCCTAATCCAATCACTGGCAGCCAAAAGATTGAGAACATAAAGGCAGGATAGGAACAGCATGAGGAAAAAGGTACAAAGTGCTTTAAATAAATAGTTCCTTTGTTGAAGAAATGAATAGTTGTTATAAGCACCTTGTGAAGTAACTTTGGTTCTCAGTGTTCACTGGAAGAAAAAGTCTAACGAATCCAGAACCTTCAAAGCACGAATTATGCCATGGATTTTCCATTAAAGCCCTACAAAATACATATGTTAAACATTTAAATCAAAAACAGGATTACAAAAGAAAAAGTAAAGAAGATTTGACAATGGAAGATAACAACAACAAAGCCTTTATTCCAAATTTTGGGGTCGGCTGTTTGAGTCCTCTTTATCCATTCAGCTCTTTTAAGGGACTAACACTGACAAGAACCATATCATTCTTTAAAACTTCAATCCACGCTCGTCTAGTCCTAATAGTTCATTTAACTATTATCTTATCGCTCCTTACAGGAGCATCCATTGATCTTTGTTGCACATGTCCAAATCACCTAAGACGATTTTCTCTCATCACGAATACACTAAATTCTTATCCTTTAATATATCGTCACTCATCCATCTTTGCATTCTCATTTCGACTAACATGTTGTTTCTTAATTGTCCAATACTCTTATTCGTAAAAAACGGTTGGTAACCATCTTATAGAATTTTTCTTTCAACTCCTGTTCAAAGGTATGTTGCGATCACAAAAGAACTCTTCATTTCAACAATCTTATTTTAATTAATACGCACAAAATCCTTCTCAACCTCTCCCTCAAGAGGAATAGTTGATCATAAAAATCGAAAAGTATCACTCATAGGTATATCTTGTCCATCTAAATGTACTCCCTCCTTATTTCTCTTTGACTTCTGGTTGAAGTTACATTTTATATACTATGTTTTCGTCCTACTAACTTTAAAACTTTTAGATTCCAAATTTTCTCAACACTTCTATTTTAGCCTATAACCCTTATTTACTCTCGTCCATACTTCTATTTAGCATCTAACCCTTGTTTACTATCGTTGACCAACACAATATCATCAGCAATCATACACCATGGAACCTCCTCTTGAATATGCGTAGTAATTTTATCCACAATTAGCGCAAAAAGGTAAGGACTTTTCATCCTTGACATAAGCCAACGGTAATAGAAAAACCGATGGTTCACACGAGTGGCGTAACTATATTTTCTCTAAGTCAATAAAACCTATATTTAATTCTCTCTAAATATTTCATTTATTCTTCTTATAAGTAAATAACTTACGTAATAGATCTCTCTTGCCTAAAACCAAATTGATTATATGAAGTTCTAGTTTATTTTCTTAACATTTGCTTAGTAATTATCTCTCATAGTTTCATGGTATGACTTATAAGCTTAATTTCTTGATAGTTATTACAACTTTGTATATCTCCCTTATTTTTATATATGAGTACTATAATACTACTCCACCCATCAGGTATCTTCTTAGTCCTTTTGGTCGAATAAATTAGTAAGCCACACTAGTCCTTTCTTAACTAAACATTTTCAAACCTCAATAGAAATATCACTATGTTCTACCCTTTTCCATTTTTATTCTTTTAAGAGAATTCTTGACTTCAAAAATTACAAATTTACGACAATAGCAATATGACCAATATGTTCTACCTCTTTCCATTTTATTCTTTTAAGAATTTTTAACTTCAAATTTTCTAATTTTACAACAATAGCAATATGATCAATCATGACCTGTAACAAAATTAAGCTCTTGTAGATTGCTCTCGTTAAAGCCAACTTATTCCATTAGTTTTTATCTAATCAATAAAGATTTTCTTTTATTTTATAGCAAATGCATGGATTTCCTTTTTCATTTATACCCAATAAAACTCACAAATAAACAGAAAGATCAACATATTTTTGAGGGTTACCACAATAATTCTCTTCTAGCTATGGACTAGGCTAGGCAGAGTTTTTGTGTTGCAAGATGCAGTATAGTGGGACTCCTATTGATTTTTCAACAGGTGAACCATTCAATCAAATATGTAAACAGATCGTACTCTTAACATACACAAACGAAAATTCAAAGAAAAGTAAAATGAAGAAAATAGGTACCTGAACTCTGACCATATTTCAGAAGCAGAACCTGCAGGGAAGAATTTTCGACAGGATTGTATAAGTGATGTCACTGCCTCAAAATGCCGTTGTCTCAACCTCCATCCTTCAGGGCCTGTATTTCTGTTTCAGTTATGAAGACACAAGATAAAAGAGAAGATAAGAAATAATCTGAATCAAAATATTCAATTTCATGCCAACCCAAAAAATATGGGATGTTGTTGTTTTAGAAGATTCAATTGCAAAAACAAGGTTGAGTCAATAGGTTCTTTTACAAACCAAATTCAATCAAGATCAATTACAATATATATTCAAAGAAAAATACACAGCAGCTAGAACCTAAAGAAATAGACTTATCAAATTTTACAAGTTAATAATTAAAAGGATTAGTCAACAGCAAAAAAATAAACACATGATAGGAAGGTACAGTTTCTGAGAAATTCTCTGATAGAATAATAGTCCACATTACACGGAGTAATTTACTGAGACTGATTTTAGTTTAAACTAAGTATGAAGGCTCTCCTTCCATTGATGCAGTGATGTTAAGAAAGTTCAAAATGTGATGTTCGTTGGGCACAATACCCCATAGATGTCACCGTAAGGAGGAGTGATAATATAGTAGCTAATGGAGTCGCTATGACTAACGATCACTGTTGTAAAAATCGCTAATGGAGTCGCTATGACTAACGATCACTGTTGTAAAAATCCGACTAGTCGGCCGACTAGTCGGTAGTCGGCCTTCGCCGACTCGACTAGGTGACTAGTCGGCAAAAAAATAGGCTCAAGCAATAATCGGACCTAGGCAGCCGACTAGGCGGCTAGACGGGCCTAGTCGGCCGACTAGGCCTCGGTTCCAAAAAAAGGGTAAAGAAGATCAAAATTCGACCCGAAATTCAGGTCTTTCAAAAACCTAAAAGCAACCGAGAGAGAAAGAGAAGAAGGAGAAAGAAGAGAAGGAGAAGAAGTTTTAGAAAAGGTGTATACCAAGGACATATTGCGTATATATTATTTTGGATACTTAAGTTAATACTTTGATGACATATATATATATATATATATATATATATATATATATATTTATTTTTTTGGGGAATAAGGGTAAATTTTATTCCACGCAAATCGCATTAAAGGTATTACAATACACTATTCTCACATCTTCCTCCCCAGTTAAGGGGCCATTACAGTTACATCGAATTCTATATTATGTAGAATTCCTACTGGCGGAGTAACCAGTCCCTCAAAGATACGCCTGTTGCGCTCCCTCCAGACATGCCAAACTGATGCTGCAAGTCTAACTCTAGCCATCTTGGTCCAACCAGGATCCATGCCTCGGCGGTCTCTGATCCAGCTGAGGATCCTATATATATATATATATATATATATATATATATATATATATATATATATATATACTGCACACACACACACACATATATAATTAAAAAAACTCAAACTGATTAATCTGATTAGTCCCCCGATTAATCCGATTAATTTCTAGTCCCCGCGAACCGACTAACGGCCGACTAGTGATTTTTACAACATTGCTAACGATGAGCCTAGACTAACATGGTTTGAAGTGTTAAAAAAGGATATGGATCTTGGTAGCATTACAAATGACAGCCCTTACCAGAGCCGACTGGAAGAAGAGGATTCAAACAGCCAACCCCAGAAATTTGGGATAAAGGCTTTGTTGTTGTTGTTGTTGTTGTTGTAGTATTGGGCACAATACCTTTTATTTGAGTTGGCACTGCAGCGGGACAAGATCAGAGCACTTTACAGGAGGTTATTATTCATAAGTATCACAAACTATTCTCTATATCTTAGTTGATCGCCCTTTTAAAACATGACCTTACTTCCTGGTAGAGTTTGATGTACATGTGCACATATGCACGAACAAATTAACCATAGATAACGTATATTAGACTCTAATGATTTTGGCTTTTGTGACAGTTGCTCAGCAGCTTAAGGAGAGAAGTACAAATGTCCAGAGGAATCATGTTGGTACTTGGTATATAACATTATGATTCCATACAATATCAGCAAGTGGAACTCTAATTATGACTAGCTCTTAGGTTACAAATAATGTCAATGCTTGTGAGTTGTGATAGACTAAATAAAAGTGTTTATGCTTAAGAAATTCAATTCTTATCTTTCTTGAAGGAAGTCTTGAAAGAAGAAAATATTCACCTTTTAAAGTGCGTTTGCATCAAAGTGTTATAGAGGGGTCTCCACTGAATCTTGATTGATAAACTTTTCCCATGCTTCTTCAAAAGTTTGGCTAAGATACTGCCCCATCTAACCTAATTGATATATTTAATTTTCAGAATCACAAAAGAGATGCAAAGTAGAATTATTGGTTTCTTCAATATGCCACTAGAAATAATCATGCTAATTGCTCACCTGAGCATAGAGTTTGTCCTGTGATGCATGAAACAACTCCAGACCAAATTCCACAAGCACCTTCACATCTTCTGGAGAAAGTTCACTTTTTGCTTTTATAAAACTTCAAACAAAAGAGAAAACAAAGGTAAAACTCATCCAATCAGAATTCAAACGCAGCTACAAAAAAGATAATATTAGCAAGTAGGCAAGAATTACTGTAAATTAAATTACAAAAGGTAGAAAGCTGCAGAAGATTAACTAGATGCAGTAAATTTATCCCTTTCTTTTTCTTAATGAATTAGATAGGAAAAAAGATGGAAACAGGAAGTTGTAACTGGGAAACAGTAAATATGTGCCTACTGATCGAACAGAAAACACAAAATTGATAGAGAATGAATTCCCAACCTTTCTCATTAATTAATTTAACTTCAGAAATATTTATTAGCCTCTCATAATTACCTTTTGGCTATAATATGACTTTGTATATGTTAGTTAACTAAGACTGCGGAAATCTAGTAATTGAGCTTAATTGACCAATAGAAGGAATAACGTAATTTGGTCGTCCTAATACTAGCAGGAATTCAAACATTTTTTTCAGACAAAAGGGTAAGTACTCAGCCAGGATCACCAACAGACCAGTTCAACTTATTACGAACTGCAATAAGTACCATTACAGGTTCAAAGCAAAACATATAACTAAATAACTACTAGAAACTCTTGTCCAAAACTCTAATCCTCTCCTTGCATGGGTGCACCATTGTGAGACTCGTCTCACAGTATCTGTATTTGTATACGGATGCGTATTTTATATTGTATTATGTATTTTCTTGACTTCCGGTGAACCGTAGGAAAAATAAAATTTTAGAGACTTTCTCCTTGACCAGCATACCGCCGGTATACTGGCCAGGTGATATTTTCACTTTCAGATATTTTCCATTTTTCGATATTTTCGTGAATAGTGTTTTGATATTTTCATGAATAGTGATGATACATTCTATTATCCAATAGATACTTGGTTTTCTTTTAGACGGATGAGATTAATCCAGATCGAGTCGCGGATCGAGATCCGACGGTCACGATTAATTCACCCCTTCTATATATACCCCCTTCGATTTATTTCAATTTTTCTTTTTTACTTTCTCTCTACTCTTCTTCTCTCTTCGTTTCCTCTTCATTTTTCTCGTGAGCTAGGAGCTTGGTCTCGATGCCTCAGAGTGTGGTTTCTGAGCCCCTCTTGGTGGAGTAGAAGAGTTAGACTGTGAGCTATTTTAGGCAAGTACATCTTTCCGCACTACTGGACGAATATTGTTTTTACTGTTGTTTTTGTTTCCTGTACCATTGATAGTCCAATATTGCCTAGTACTTGCTTTATTAAATATGTTTCCCTCGTAATTATCGTCTTTTTGCCCGTCTCAGAATTTGGTTTGAACTAGGTTTCGATTTCATGTTAGGTTTTATTATTTAATAGGTAGGAAAACTATGTATCGGAAACAATACCGAGTGCTCGCCATGAGACTTAGTATATATTCTATACAAGACCGTCCTCTAGTTTTATTTCGTGGATATACTTGGTTAACTTTCAAAACGATATTTGGATTCCGGAACTTCTTTTATGCCCTTAGTATTGATGTTCGGGCAGAAACGACATACCGACGGTATACTCCATATACTGGAGTATACCGATAGCATACTGGTTTATGGCATCTTTTTAGATTGAAAACCTGTTGTGAGAAATATTGGCATACTGTCGGTATACTGGTCTGTACCAACGATATACCAGTGCGGCACTAAAAATTTGACAGAGAACTTCTGGCAATCCCAGACCGGCATACCGCCGCTGGAGTATACCGCCGGTATACTGTCATGGTACCCAACTTTGTTATTTTTTTACGTTGTTCCAGTTTTCCGATTTCTTCATGTTTATTTTTTTCATGTATATGGCATGTCATGTTTCATGCTACGTACTGTCATGCATGCCTGGATTTCTTGTACTGTATTGTCTAGTCCTGAATATGATTTCTTGAGCACGTAGTTGCTATCTTGCTTATCCTGTATATGTATTGTCTTGTCTACCTGATAGTGGTCCGTCGTGGCGCACTTTTGATTCTTGTACTGTCTAGTCTGATATATAGTGGCTCGTCATATATAGTGGCTCGTCATAGCGCACTCATGTTCTCGATACATGTATATTCCTGTTGTGGCTTGTTATAGTGCGCTCTTGCTTGTCTTGTCCAGTCTTGCATGTATCATGTCTAGGATGGATTCTACGGAATGCCACAACAGGAATCCTGTCAAAAAATGTTAAGGACTAAACAACTAGCTTGCTTATCTAGATGCATTAGGAGGGAAGATTTTTCCGGTTGCTTGCAAGCTCTTTATTTCGGCCTTTACCATGGATTTGTAGCTCTCTGTCATGAGGGATTTCTAGCTCACCGTCGAGTGGGACAATTCCAGTATACATGATTACTATATTTAGCTCGTCGTCGTGTGGAGCTTACTCTTTAGGATACATGTCTCCTAGGCGGTGTATCTACTATATATATTATTACGTTCGCGACCTGGATAAGTTGGGTAGTCTGCAAGGCGGACAACCGAATTGGATTTCTCAAACTGCATATGTTAGTAATTAGGATTGTGATAACCCTAGTTACCTAATGTATCAAGCCGTACTCATTGCTTGGCCGTGATTGATGGACGGAGTCCAGTCCTGTCTAGTCCAGACTTGTCTTGTCTAGTCTTGTTCCAGCTTGTTTATTTTCTGTATCTAGATCCCGCATGTTGTTACACATGTTTACTACTTTTGTCATGATCACATGCTCGGCTTCACTTACATGTTTACTTGCTCGGATTCACCTTACATTATCACATGCTTGGCTTTACTTATATACTCATATGCCCAGCTTCATTACATGTTTCCAGTTTTCTTTCATATATATTGTGGAACCTTTACATTATTTCTGCTTGCTTTTACTGTTTTTACTTCAGTGATGTTATGATTTGCATGCTGGTTTTAGTTCATAATTTGGCTTCCTTTGTAGTACTTGCTATCTGGGGGTCTGATTCCACTGGTTTTGTTTGGCCAGAACTGATAGAGGAGCCCGAGAATCTTCCGGACCTTCCACTTGATGGTGACCACCCGGAGCACCAGGGTGCCTGAGTGAGTTTTCTTTCCTTCACCCACTAGCCTTCTGTATATATTCTTTTGAGACATTTAGCCACCGAGCACGTATTTAGTTCGTGGTTTGGACTTTAACAATTTATCCTACGGGCATAGACATGATTTGTATTTACTTGTCTTCAGCTAGAGTTGATCATGTATGACTTATACTCTTGCTAGTTCTTAATTTTGTATTACTATCTTCATGATCATCTATGTATTATAGTTTGGAATGCTTTACTGTCTTCTATGCCTGATGATCATACTCTTGTACTTTACTTAATTGTCAGTGATTGAGATATTAGGATTTGCTTGACCTAGGATTGACTGTTGGCGTGTAGTAGTAACCCTCATCTATACAGTTTTGACCGTTTCTTGGGGTAGTGAAGTACTCCGGTATACGTAGCTGGCCTGGTCCGTCCCTACCTGTCAGTATTCTGGTTCTGGAACGTGACAACCATCACAAGACGATATTTGAACGACTGGAAGCACCATATTAGCTTTTCTTTTCTTTTTTCTTCCTTTTTCTTCTTTTTTTTTAGATATAGCACATGTCTAAATTTTGCACAAAGAAAGAATAGTAAACAATACACTGTTAGCAGTATTCTTCCTTTTTCTCCAAAAACCTTCAGATTACGCTCAGTCCATATTGACCATATAAATGCAGCCATCACTATGTGAGCCAATATCCAACCGCAAATAATAACACGGTCTCTCCATCTATGCAGTTAAAAACGGTTTTTTTATGATAACGGTCCAATAGAGTTATTGATATATCACCGATATATCGAATTATAACGGTAAATATCAGTTTGCATTTTTAACATAATTTTTATATATGAACAACACACTTAATAGTTATCTATTATTAAATATGCAAGAAGAGTTTCTTAAAGCATTAAAACTAAAATGTTCATACCCAAACTAACATTACAATATAGAAAGTACCACTTCAAAACGGTTCAACTAATATGAAAACAAAAAAGAACTCAATTCAACTTTCAAGTTTCAACATCTATTAATCATCATTAACCTCAAAACCGATATATCAGTGAATTAACTAAACCTAACTGTGATATATCGGTTTTTTTTTCTCTCTCGCACCCCTTTGTGTTTTAACTAAACCCAACTGTGATATATCGAATTTTTTCAAAACCAATATATTAGTATATATCGGTGATATCGGCCGATAATATCTTTACCGATATTTGACCGATTTTTTCCAAAAAAAATATCGGTCTCGAATCGATACCGTTATATATCGGTTATATAACCAATATATAACGGTTTTTAACTACATAGCTCTCCATTCCAACCACCAATCATTAATAGAAGATGGTGCATTACTAAAATTATAGAAACCCTGCATGGTTGGCAAATTTGAACTACAAAATACCACTGAAGAAAAAAATGTTCTGCAGTTTCAGAAGCACTTTCACAAAGAATACATGATGTCACAGTGAATGTTAGTTATTTGTAGCACATCTTTTGTCTGAAGTATGTTTTGTGCTGCCAAATTCCAAATTATTTTACTAAAATACTAGAACAATTAAGAAAATCATAAAAGATTTAACTAAAAAATACTAGATGGTCTCTATCTCGATTTATAACCAACGTCATTACCAAGTACAGCTGAATTAAGCAATTCCATCAACTCCATAAAAGGAATTTTAAAATTAAAATCATCACTTTCAGTATTAATAAATCTGCAGCCTTGAAAGGTACTTATAGATGTCAGTTTAAGATTTTGGTACTTAATTTGACGGTCTTTACAAGTACTACTAATTTTCCAGATGGGTTTGATCTAATTTGGTTTTTATCATCGTTGGAATCTGGTTTGTAAACTGGAAAAGGAATAAGAGGGTGATTTCAGTCATATAAGGAAACGTTTTCTAATATATTCTATGAGGATCCATTCCTTTTATATATATGTATATCAGTCTAGCTTATTTGTTAGTCTTTCATTTGTTTAGAAATCTTCCGATATCTTTAAATACTGTGCAATTCCAAATGTCATATATCAAGGATCACTCATACCTCCTTGAACTTAGTGTGAGTTTCCTCCTATTTTGTACTCCTAAATTCTTTTTTCGCATCCACTAAAATAACCCTCCTACCTTATAGCTCAGAGCAAGGCATAAAAAATGGGTTGAAAATATTCACATAATTACCATATTGGATGAGATTTGAGAAATAACTTCCGCAAACAAGTTAAAATGGCTGCTAATATTGGGAAGAATTTCCGGTAGTATTAGTCCATGTTACCAGAATTAGCTACCTATGCAGCAATACGTTTCTTTTACCCGTTCCATGTACACATCCCCATTTGATATGCACTTTTGAACTTCAATCAGCGCACAACGTACCCTTTTCCATTTCACATTCTAAACCGTTCCACGTTCCAGGTAAACATGGTCTTAGTTTGTAAGGAAAAATCTCATATTCCTATGCACTTAAACTGGAACCATATTAGTAAACCAATCAAGTATCAGCGTATGCACCTGAAAGTTATGACTAACTACTCAATACAGTAGTCGTAAAAGAGAAGAAAAAAGATAAATAGTTGTATGTCAAAAACATCAACATAGCCATTCTCATGGGTCAGCAACATGTTTTTTTTTTATCTCCGTTCAGCTTTATTAAAGGCCAATATGCCTATGCCTATTAGCAACTCTCACATCCTTATAAATCTCCATTCAGGTCAGTTATTCTCTTTCCTAGTTCCTAGCACTAGTGGCTCTTCCAACATGCACACCATCTCTCTGTTGCTTGCTTCCAAAGGCAAATGTTAAGGGCACTACGGAGTTTATTGTGGAGCGACACGGGGGGGGGGGGGGGGGGGGGGGGGGGGGGGGGGGGGAGGGGGGGGGGGGGGGGGGGGGTAGTCTTTTTTTGTTAGGGGCTGTCAAAAATTTGAGTTTTCCTCTTTCTTCCCACTTCATCTTTCAGTTCCAACCCTAATTTTATGTTTATGGTTCGTCTATGGGTTTTTTACGAAGTTTCGAACCGAATTTTAGGGGTTTCGGACTTCGGTTTTCTACACATACTCGTTTGGGGACGACACATAACTGTCAAAAGCGTATGCACCTGAAAATTATGACTAACTACTCAATACAGAAGTCGTAAAAGAGAAGAAAAATATATATATAGTTGTATGTCAAAAACATCAACATAGCCATTCTCATGGGTCAGCAACATGTTTTTTTTATCTCCGTTCAGCTTTATTCAAGGCCAATATGCCTATTCCTATTAGCAACTCTCACATCCTTTTAAATCTCAGGTCAGTTATTCTCTTTCCTAGTTCCTAGCACTAGTGGCTCTTCCAACATGCGCACCATCTCTCTGTTGCTTGCTTCCAAAGGCAAATGTTAAGGGCACTACGAAGTTTACTAGAGGGCGACACAGGACAGGGGGCAACACACTTAAGTCATTTTCTTGTTAGGACCAATCAAAATTTTGATAGGGGCAACACACATCAAAATTTGAGTTTTCCTCTTTCTTCCCACTTCATCTTTCAATTCAATTTTATGTTTATGGTTCGTCAATGGGTTTTTTATGGAGTTTCGAACCGAATTTTAGGGGTTTCGGACTTCAGTTTTCTACACAGACTCGTTGGGGGACGACACATGATTGCCAAAATTTTGGCAGTCCCGACTACAGTGAATTAGGACTGCCAACAAATTTATCCGCGCATCCTGTGCATTGCGACTCGCCAGCAAAGCTATAAATCCACACTTTATTCTCGCATTTTTACGGTATCTCAAAAAAAACACTATTTTTGCTACGCCATAGGGCTATGAAAGCCGCAACTGCTACCAATCCATCTCATAACCGGAAGCCACCTCTGCTCCCAACAAACGCACCAAATTCCCGCCTTCTCTCTCAACACAGCCGAGCCGTTCGCTCAGCTCGACCATCACAAATCGAAGCACTAAAATTTACTCCAACACGGAGCGGCACAGAATCAAACACTTGGCGACCATACCAAATCGAACCGCTCAAAAATTGAACTGATCACAAACCTTAAAAAAAAAAAAACCGAACAGACAAATTTACAGAGAGGGAGAAGAGGAATTGTACATGTCGATGACGGAGATCCACTTGAGGGAGGAGTAGACGGAGTCGGGATCGTCCGGGCGCCACGTGGCCCTGACGGATCTGACGACGGAGGCGAAGGAGTCGGACTCCTTCCTCGTCGCCTCTGCGACCGCCGGCGGGAGCCATGCGTTGTACAGATGCATACTTCTTTCTCTTCTTCGATTTCTGGGGTTTTTTTTTATAGTGGTCTGTGATTTTTATTATTTCTTGCTTTCCAAGACTAGGAATTATAGTTACTTCGAAGTAGGCGCAGCAGTCGCCATCTCTGAGAAACTCTGATCCTCCTTTTTTGTCGTCTTCTGCACTAGGAGAAACGAACCTGTGGTTCAGACCGTTTTGATCCGGCTGGATATTTCCTAATAACCAACTCTTTTTACACTGGAAAAAATATTGGCAAATTCTGAGGGCACTCTATCTTTTATTTGGGACTAGTCCTTACTTCATGATAGTCCAGTTTAGTGGAACTTTTACTCAGGACAATTTTAAAATTTTTTTGGGGCTGCCCAACCCCCAAGTTTACTGAGGACAGTCCCAAACTCTCCAGCGGCGGATGTCGGTGGAGGTGCGGGGACGCGGACGCCAGCGGAGGCGTGGACGCCCGCGGGGACGAGGACGCTCGTGGAGTCGGGGGGGGAGTGGACACTAGCGGGGGCGCGGGGGCGTGGACGCCCGCGGACGCAGGCGGGGGCGCGGACGCTGGCGTGGGGGCGGGGGCGCGGACGCTGGCGTGGGCGTGGGGGCGCGGTCGCCGGCGGGGGCGTGGACGACGAGCATATAGGACTGCCATGAAATAGGACTGGCAACTTTGTTGGCAGTCATATCTAAACTCTATGTTTGGATATAGGACTGCAGCAAAGTTGGCAATCCTAATTTATGTTAGGACTGTCAACCTTATTGACAGTCCTAACATAAAGTATGACTATTAATATTGTTGGCAGTCCTACTTGATGTTAGGACTGCCAACTTCGTTGGCAGTCTTGAAAGAAATTGGGCTAACCTCAAGTAACAAATGGGAGTGGCAAACTTTTATTTTTTTGGGAAAATTTTTGGGCTAGTTCCAAGTAAAACTTGCAGTACCTTTAGAATTTGCCATAATATTTTACCCGTGGGATGTGCAACTATAGGTCACGTGGCCAGTGGCCAAAATCCACTGGCCTCCTCTATTTGCTCTGTCCCACCATCGAAATCTCTGTCAATGGAAAGGTGACACGTGGCCTACGGTCATAGCTCGCGGTCACAGATCGCGCTGGCAAAATAGCAGCGTCCTTTTATGTTCTCATAAAAGATGAGAAAGAAATTTGTAACGATGGTATTGCAGGGTAAAACTTAGCTTAGAGGTGAAAATTATTATTATTATTATTATTATTATTTATTTTGGTATTTGAACATATTTTGATAATGGCAGTTGGTGTTTTGTGATAAATAAATATAAACAATTTTGAATATGTTAGTTTACCAAAATTATGTAGCAATTATCATTTTTTGACTTGCTGAAATATGATGTAACGCCTTTATATAGATTATCTAGGTTTTTGTTTACTGGAAATTGCTGAAATACCCAATTTCGAGGTGGGAGTTTATGAAAAACCCACCGGCAGGGTAGGTTTTATGAAATACCAAAAATTATATATTTCCACGTTAAATATTCCAATATTCTCTTTAGATGTTATGTATTTACAAAATTAACATTTTGATAATACCATAACTACCCCTTCGCACAAATTTGGTCATATATATGTATTTGAATTTACAAATTCAGATTTGGATTGCGATTTTCGTCTTCTTCTTCTTCACGAGAGATCTGAATTCCATTGCTCTCATCTTCAGCAGAGATCGCAAAGATCGTTCCTAATTCACTGTACTTTTTTTCAGTCGAACTCCGATCATCGTTCATCATCATCATCATCATATTCGTGGAGAGATTTGAAGTTTTTCGGCGATTAGGTCAATTGTGGAGGGAAGTGTCACGCCCCGCTCCCGTAGGAGCGATCGTCCTCGCTAAGGCGTGATGCCGCACGAGCCTAGATTGTGCTCGTGCAAGGCAGTTTCATAACGGCCGATTTTAGCGACTGCGATGGGGTCGTCGCACAGAAGTTCCTAGCAAAAATATTGAACATGCAGCAAAAATTTAAAGGCAAAACACAAGTTATTCAAAAGTACTCTTTATTGATATTGAACAATCAGATTACAATAGGCGCAAGGCCATGATTACAAGTCTCTCGTGCTCACTTTTCTCTCATTATACAATTCACTCTGCTCTCTCTCATCTCTCGATACAATGGTTGAGCCAGCGGAAGCTTCGGAAGGCAATGTCCATACATTATGTCCCGTATAAGTCCTGACTTCACGCGGCCGCACGCTTCGAGTCGCCAAGGAACTCCGTGCCTCGACGCATCCAAGCGAGCTCCGCGCCACGAGCTTCTACCTGTGCCTGCACATGAAAACTGTGTGGGTGTCAGTACTCAACTGTACTTGTGGAGTGAGCTCATCGCCCACCCATACATAACCGACACGTTTATTTTACTTTTGTGCAGCTTAAAACCCTTTCGATTGTCTTTCTAGTCTTGCCTTAGGATCAGTTTTAAGACTACGCCGCCTGACTAAACCGACGTGCGACGACACAGTCGTACTATAATGCCAACGTGTATTTCGATCGAGACAGTGCCTCATCGCTTATGTACTTGATCGAACTTCAACTCGGGACGGCAGGGTCGTACCATACTCTATTCGGGACTTCAACATATTCGAGACAGTGATTCGTCGAGGAGCAACTTATGCGAACTCGGCCGTGCCAAGACCTTTACTTAAACTCAAGTGCCTCTAGACCAATTCTCGTACCAACGACGTCAAGGGGACGACTCGTGCTGGTCGTGCCTCTAAACTTTGCTTAGACTTATTCGTGCTTCAAGATTGAGGTCGTGTCTCGCAACTTATCAAGACTTAGCCATGTTACCGCCTTGTAGCCTTCCTGTTCGACTTATGAACCAACTTAGACAACTTATGAAACATAGTGTCGACTTCATGAACATCCCGACGCCAAGTATCGTGCCAAGCACAGTGCCTATGCTGCAGCCCAATCTTAGGCCCAGACATTGTGTTACCGACTAGACCTGCATTCAAGTTCTAGACCCAATCCAAAGGCATACATGCGGTGTGTCGCTATTCTGCCGACCCATCTACATGAGTGGTCACTAGCAATGTCAAGCTATCTTGGATCTCGGCTCGGGGATATCGAACCGTCCCTACACGAGCAGCTAGCCCGGAGGCACCGAATCTCCCATGCGGTTATCCAGCATCCTACTTGAGCCTCACTCGCTTCTTCCGGGCCGACATGATTCCGGTGCCCCGACGATCACTCGAGAAGACCTAACCTTGTCGACAAGTTGTCCAATAACCATGCAAGACTCAACTCGATCTACCAAATCCTTCCTTAACATGACCATGCTTTCCATCTTTCTATCGAGACTCCCAAGTAGCGGGACCGATCTCGTGTGCGGGACTTATCGTGACTTAGCGAGACTCCCAAGTAGCAGGACCGATCTCGCGTGCTTGCTTATCCAGACTTATCGAGACTTAGCGAGACTCCCAAGTAGCGGGACCGATCTCGTGTGCGGGACTTATCGAGACTCCCAACTTGGACCGATCTCGGCGACAACCAGTCGTGTGGACTTCCTTTGTCCGTGGCATGCTTTTCACTAAACCGACCGTGGCTCGTGCCTTAGACAGACCTTCTTCTCTAGGCGACGCTATCGCTCAAGTCATATACTTTATACGACGAACCTTATTTTCGAAGGACTACGCGACTTGACAACCGCAGATAGAGCAGGACAGTGCTAGAATTAGCTCAGATTGACCGACACAACTTTGCCTAAATTATTTGCGCAACGTCTTGACGAGCAAAGGCTACGCCAAGCTTCGCATCGAGGGAACGTGTTGTGCATGCGTTCGACTTGAACGACCAAGTTCTCGGGTGCCTAGACTTAAGCCAAAAGTCGTGCAAGACGACTTAACCCACGGGACATGCGAAGGCTATGCCAAGCCTTAGATGACGGGACCGTGCATGCATTTTCAAGCATTCATGCGGGCGACGCCTATGACTTAGGCTAATTCGAGTGTTGGGGCAAAACGACAGGACCGTGCATGCTTTATTAAGCATTCATGCGGGCGACGCCTATGACTTAGGCTAATTCGAGCGTCGGGGCAACTTAGCAACTTAGGCCAACTTCCTTCTCCCAAGCTACGGGACGAAGGATCGAGTGTCATTTGAAAATACGCTGAGCCGACTTCTAAGCAGACCGTGGGACCATTTTTCTTGTTCTAAGACATTCCGACCCGTCGGGATTATTCCCTTAGCTATGTGGATGCGTCTCTTTTATTATCAAGCCTAACTTGTGCAAGTTAAAAACATGTGAGTTATTAAGTGAAGGCTAAGATGAGGCGAGTTCACCGAAACTATCCCACCTGAGCGAGGAGTCGCCTCGACCGAGCAAGCCTTCGAGCAGTCGTTGAAAGGCTAAGTTCGAACGTCGTCGGCGTTTCGATTCCTCCGAATGACTTTACGGGACGGGGCACTACAACATACACCACTCAGAACAAGTCTCGTCCTCGAGACTTTCATGAAGATTGGACTCAACCTTTCAGAGCCAGAGAAACCAGTTGCAAGTGTAGTCAGAGGTGAGAAGAAGATCAGAATTTGAGTCATCACTTAAACTCCTACTTCTTATCTTTTCGTTCTAAACTTGACTGATGCTGCTAATTAGCCTAGTTTTGCAAGCTATCTTTTTCAAGCTTGATCATGACGGTATTTTATTGGGTGCACCCACTAATATATTGTCTAATCAGGACCGGTGCATGATGGTCTGATCAACCTCGTGTACTTTGGTTCGCTTTTGTATTTTTCTACATGGATGATATCATAAATAAAACTTGTCCCTAAACCGTCTCATCCACGACTGCCTTGGAAATTCTTATTGTTGGACCTGAGTTACGGGCGTAGTACCCGTACCTGTTTGAATCTCCTACCATGCCTTTAAATTTCGAGGACGAAATTTTCTAAGGAGGGAAGATTGTGAAACCCATATTCTCGTAATTAATTATTAAATAGTGTTTTAGTGTTATTATTAGTATTTTTAAAAATTATTATTATTATTAAATATTTTTGGAGTGCAAATGATTTTGAAAATAATAATAACATGGACTTTTGGATTTCAGACCCAGACCCGAGTCCGAACCCAGACCCAGGCCTGAGCCAAACCCATATCTTTTCATTTCCTTCTTAATTCTGATTATTGACTTGGTTGAAAAAAAATATATAATTGTTTGAGCTGGTCCCGAAGGACCAGCAACTCACGTATGACCCAACTCTTTCAAACTATTTCTATTCTTTCTACTATTACTCTCCTCCACTCAAGAGCAATCACTCCAGCATTCATTTTTCAACTCCTTATAACTCCCAACCCATCAACTCCCCAACTCTCCATCTCCCACATACTCACAGCCACTCCCCTTTTTTATTCCCACTCTCCCCACTTCACAGCACATAAAGGAAATTAAAACTCTCACTTATCTCTCTCTCTCTCTCTTTCTGTGCTCAGAGTTCCCTCTCTGGAAACCCACTCCACCTTCCCAAACCCTTTTTCCTCTCACCCGAGCCCTAGATCCGGTGGAGCCAACGCCCATCCCCGACGAACTCCCCCGTGCGCGCCCATCCCCGATCTCGGCCGCGGCCCCTTTCCGCGCCGACTTCCTCCGGCGAAGCCGCGTCCGGCCGATCGCCCCAGCGCGCGGCCTTCCCGCGCCGCTCTCCGGCCATCCCGAGGCCGCGCCACCCGCGCGCGACTTCCTGTCGCCCCCATGCCGGCGAGCCCGTCTGCGTGGACCCTAGCGCCGCCCGACCCCGGCTGTGCGCCCCTTCCAGCCAGCGTCGTGCCCCCCCGAGCGTCCAGATCCGCGGCCTCCTCTCCCCGCGCCATTCTTCGGCGCACCCCCTTTTCCCGCGGGCCGACAGCTCCACGGCGGAGCCCCACCGCTGTCCAGGACCGCCCCTGCGCGTCCTCCTCGCTGTCCGCCGCTTCCCGCGAGCTTTCCCCCTCTGGCAGCGTCACCCCGACGCTGACAGTGCTGCTGTCCGCCGACAGCGTTGCCCTTCACGGGATCTCTATTCTGGCCAGCGTACCCTATTTCTGGATTTCCGGCGTTCGTCGTCAACGTCGCTGCTTGGGATTATTATTTTTCTTTCTATTATCATCTGAGAGCTCTAGCCGAGCATCCCGAGGTATAATTCTCTGCCCCGTTGCGTTTATTTTGGGTAGTCGATGATGATAACGGTCCCCGGTTTCCCTTCGGGAAATTCGGTTTAGCTTCGCGGTAGTTCGGTTAGCTTCATTAGCATTTTTGTGATATTTGTCTGCTGAGATGTTTATGCTGTTGGATGATTTCGGATTTCCGAATATTTTGGGAAGGTTCTGTTGGTTGGAAAATTATTTCTGTGGATATATTTTCGGTATAAAAATGGATTATTCTTTGGTTGGAACAATTGCAGGTTTTTGTTGGCGCATTTCCCAGTTTTGGGTTGTCCCGAAATAGAGGAAATGCTGCCTAAATTTTTACAAAACTTTATTTATTTGGATTTCAAATTGGTTTTCGGAAAATGAATTTAAAACTGATTTTCGGGCGACGACCGTACTGGTCTGTGGGCCCTAGCGAAATGCAAACGCACCGGTCCGACCGGGCGTTGAGGTATTAGCTGGTTGTGACGATGGACCGAGTCTGAGACTCCAAACTTTTGATTTAAATTATTTTATTTAATGTTTAAGTTATTTATTATAGATAATTATTTACTGCACATTTTATTTAGGAATTAAACAGTTTTTCTCTTATTTTATGTAAAAGAATTGTACAGGGCATAAGCCCATAACTCTAGGATGATTAGCTGTGCCCCTGTATTGCATAGCGTAGATTTTTACTTTCTTTTCTGGGTGGTTGATGTTGATCTTGGGTAGTTTTGGATTGTATGTATAACCGTAGTTAGAGCGTAATCATTTCTCGTATATAATTAATTAAGAATTTAAATAAATGGATAAAATATTAGTAGGATAACTAGTTCATGATTTGTCACTGGAAGAAACTATATTTTATAGATATATTATAAAAAAACACAAAGTTTTCCAAAGATAAATTGTTCTTGTTATTATTTCCCAAATAATCAAATTAATCGGTTAATCAACGCACATAGCTTGCGACGTAAACGGTAGCTGTAGCTTAATAACAACTTAAAACCTGACTAGGACTTGTTACTAGAGATTGCAACTGGCACACTTAGCTTGGTTATATAGCGGATCTAAGTCGAGTTCTCAACTGTAGGAACTCGAAGACATACCTGACGTTCCTCCTCGGTACCAACTCATCTCTCCAGTCATTTTCCTGAGGCAAGTATAGTTTGTGTTGGTTTTACAGTTATTTTAATAATTATTTTACTGCAAGTTTAAACCACGATGCAAACACGAAACTCTCTCGGAGAGTACTGACTGCAACTACTGTACTGATTGGGGACTGGAGGAGTAGTGTAATGAGTATGACCACATCCAAAACTGTATACTGACTGTGTTAGCTTACCCCTCATACACACGGGGATAAGCCATATCGTATCCATATGATACAACTGTACAATCCAAGCCGGTCATATTCATTGCCTATTCAAAACACACTGTTTTACTGCTGAAAACTGGTCATTTCTAAATTGTTTAAAAGTGCATAATTCTATTATTTATTTTAACTGTTTAAAATTAGCATGAATTATACTTTGCTCCCTCCTGACTGGAGACCCAACATTTTAGGTATCACTGATGAGGCTTTGTTACGCGATCCCAAGACGAGGAATTCGAGACTGATGAGCTGTTTGCCTAGAGTTTTCTTTTATTCATGATGTATGTAGAAAATGGTTTAAGTTGTATCTTTCATTTCATTGTAAAAGTTTAATAAAGTTTTAAATTTTCGAATGTTGAGTTGTGACAAATATAGTGTTGCTGTATGGTTACCTGCTACTGAACAGCTTACTGCCGCCGTCTCAACAACGGTGCAGGCTGGGCATGATCCGATTCGACCCAAAAAATTGGGACCGGGTTGTGACATGCATCGTGCATATACTCAAGCGTCCCTGAAATATATGCATGTCAGTCGAATCTCGTGAGGGGAATTCCTATATCCGTGATTCACACTATCCATCCATGCCAATCCCCAAGATCAATCTTTCGATTGCTAACTCTTGAAACAGGGGCGTCTCGCCTAACCGCTAGGCCATTTCTCAAGGCTAAGTCAATGTCAGGATTGGAATCATAGTTTTCCAACAATAATACCAATACTGACTCCAATCCTAGGGTCAAATCAAAGTCGGTAGTGCGAGATTTTTTACCCAAGCTCGCGTCACTCAGATTTCTAAACATCGAGCACGATCACCTAATTCGCATCAAGGCGCTAGTTGCGTAATTCAAACCCGTTCAATTCACCAATTCTAACCAATTCATGTATTCGATCACGAGGTCATCTAGCTCGACAATATGTTATGTCACAATCTCACGCGAGTCCGATTATCTACGGTGGTTCATGAATTACCATGCAATGCTCCCGCAGAATAATCCTTCTCATTGGGGCGTAACTCTTGTTTGAGTCTAGACTAATTCATTTTCGATACGCAGATTGGACCTATTCAATCCTCAAGTTCAATCGTTAAGCACATTGAATCATTCTCGAGTCCACCTTCGCATCAAACCACAAGTCGATGCAGACAAATTGCCACGCCATGCTAGTTCGATCACCCCCGTTGTATGAATCACCATACCAGCGCTCACGCGGAGTGATCGTCCTAATCGACGTGACGCATGTGCGAGGCTGGAGTTGTGCTCGCATAAGACAAGAACGTTAACTTTGTGGTTATCGTCGAAGAAATCCAAACATTTCATTTTCATCCAAGCCAAGTCAATTCGATAGTCCGTTTGTCATTCGTTCAACTAGAAAATCCTCAAGCCAAATCAATTCGATAGTCCGTTTGTCATTCGTTCAACTAGAAAATCCTCAAGCCAAATCTATATTTTCCTCGACGTGTTCCAATATCCTGAGGATAGCATCCAGCAAAACAATGACATTTTATACGATCGTCATTCCTCGAATCAGAGTACCCCCGAGTTATCGCACATCGATCTTTGATACGCCTCAATACCATCGATGATGTACGTAACCTGACGATAGTGTTCGCACTATTCTTCAAAATCTCGACGTAATCGCTCACGTCATCTCGACGTACTAAGTCGTTCACACTATTTCTCAAAATCTAAACCAATCTTCCACGTACGCCTAAGCGTTAGTCTGATAGTGTTCCTATCGATATACACTCTAAGTGTATCTCCGTTCCCGACCGAGCAATACTTAATATTGCTCGCGACTCGTTTGCACCAAAAGTCGAGGTGCGTGACATGCGACACAACTTAGCCAAAAGGCCGTGTGCATAGCCATCCCGTACGGACTATACTTCGAGTTTGCATGCTCATTTGCTAATACCAACGTAGGACTAATTAGGCATGCACGCGACTTGCTAACTTTAGCACATGTTTTCTATCGAGTCAAGTTTGACACCATTCAGCACAAAGGCCTACCGATGCATCCGACGATGGCCTACCGATGTGTTCGATTGAACACTTGTACGAGCTTTTAAAAATATTTAGACTTATTGTATGGACATGCCGCGGGACATTTGAGAGAGAGCGCACACTTCTTTAACAACGACGAGCTTTCAAAACTGAGAGATCGACATGAAGTCCAATGACGTAAAGCCGTGCTTAGATACCATTATGTCACGTTCCGCTTCCGTAGGAGCGATCGTCCTCGCTAAGGCGTGATGCCGTACGAGTCTAGACTACGCTCGTGCAAGGCAGTTTCATAACAGCCGATTTCAGTGGGAGCGACGGGGTCGTCGCACAGAAGTCCCAAGCAGAAATATTGAACATGCATCGGAAATTTAAAAGTGAAACACAAGTTATTCAAAAGTACTCTTTATTGATATTGAACAATCAGATTACAATAGGCGCAAGGCCATGATTACAAGTCTCTCGTGCTCACTTTTCTCTTATTATACAATTCACTCTGCTCTCTCTCATCTCCCGATACAATGGTTGAGCCAGCGGAAGCTTCGGAAGGCAATGTCCATACATTATGTCCCGTATAAGTCCTGACTTCATGCGGCCGTATGCTTCGAGTCGCCAAGGAACTCCGTGCCTCGACGCATCCAAGCGAGCTCCACGCCACGAGCTTCTACCTGTGCCTGCACATGAAAACTGTGTGGGTGTCAGTACTCAACTGTACTGGTGGAGTGAGCTCCTCGCCCACCCATACATAACCGACAGGTTCATTTTTACTTTTGTGCAGCTTAAAACCCTTTCGATTGTCTTTCTAGTCTTGCCTTAGGATCAGTTTTAAGACTACATCGCTTGACCAAACCGACGTGCAACGACATGGTCGTGCTATAATGCCAACGTGTATTTCGATCGAGGCAGTGCCTCATTGCTTATGTACTTGACCGAACTTCAACTCGGGACGGCAGGGTCGTGCCATACTCTATTCGGGACTTCAACATATTCGAGACAGTGATTCGTCGAGGAGCAACTTATGCGAACTTGGCCGTGCCAAGACCTTTACTTAAACTCAAGTGCCTCTAGACCAATTCTCATGCCAACGACGTCAAGAGGACGACTCGTGCTGGTCGTGCCTCTAAACTTTGCTTAGACTTATTCGTGCTTCAAGATTGAGGCCGTGCCTCGCAACTTATCAAAACTTAGCCATGTTACCGCCTTGCGGCCTTCCTGTTCGACTCATGAACCAACTTAGACAACTTATGAAACATAGTGTCGACTTCATGAACATTCCGACGCCAAGTATCGTGCCAAGCACAGTACCTATGCTACAGCCCAATCTTAGGCCCAGACATTGTGTTACCGACTAGACATGCATTCAAGTTCTAGACCCAATCCAAAGGCATACACGCGATGTGCCGCTATTCTGCCGACCCATCTACATGAGTGGTCACTAGCAATGTCAAGCTATCTTGGATCTCGGCTCGGGGATATCGGACCGTCCCTACACGAGTAGCTAGCCCGGAGGCGCCGAATCTCCCATGCGGTTATCCAGCATCCTACTTGAGCCTCACTCGCTTCTCCCGGGCCGACATGATCCCGGTGCCCCGACGATCACTCGAGAAGACCTAACCTTGTCGACAAGTTATCCAATGACCATGCAAGACTCAACTCGATCTACCAAATCCTTCATTAACATGACCATGCTTTCCATCTTTCTATCGAGACTCCCAAGTAGCGGGATCGATCTCGTGTGCGGGACTTATCGAGACTTAGCGAGACTCCCAAGTAGCGGGACCGATCTCGCGTGCTTGCTTATCCAGACTTATCGAGACTTAGCGAGACTCCTAAGTAGCGGGACCGATCTCGTGTGCGGGACTTATCGAGACTCCCAAGTAACGGGACCGATCTCGGCGACAACCAGTCGCGTGGACTTCCTTTGTCCGTGGCATGCTTTTTACTAAATCGACCGTGGCTCGCGCCTTAGACAGACCTTCTTCTCTAGGCGACGCTATCGCTCAAGTCATATACTTTGTACGACGAGCCATGTTCTCGAGGGACTACGCGACTTGACAACCGCATATAGAACGGAACAGTGCTAGAATTAGCTCAGATTGACCGGCACAACTTTATCTAACTTATTTGCGCAACATCTTGACGAGCAAAGGCTACGCCAAGCTTCGCATCGAGGGAACGTGCCGTGCATGCGTTCGACTTGAACGACCAAGTTCTCGGGTGCCTAGACTTAAGCTAAAAGCCGTGTAAGACGACTTAACCTACGGGACATGCGAAGGCTATGCCAAACCTTAGATGACGGGACCGTGCATGTATTTTCAAGCATTCATGCGGGCGACGCCTATGACTTAGGCTAATTCGAGTGTTAGGGCAAAACGATGGGACCGTGCATGCTTTATCAAGCATTCATGCGTGCGACGCCTATGACTTAGGCTAATTCGAGTGTCGGGGCAACTTAGCAACTTAGGCCAATTTCTTCTCCCAAGCCACGGGACGAAGGATCGAGTGTCATTTGAAAACACGCTGAGCCGACTTCTAAGCAGACCGTGGGATCATTTTTCTTGTTCTAAGACATTCCGACCCGTCGGGATTATTCCCTTAGCTATGTGGATGCGTCTCTTTTATTATCAAGCCTAACTTGTGCAAGTTAAAAACATGCGAGTTATTAAGTGAAGGCTTAAATGAGGCGAGTTCACCGAAACTACCCCACCTGAGCGAGGAGTCGCCTCGACCGAGCGAGCCTTCAAGCAGCCGTTGAAAGGGTAAGTCCGAACGACGTCGGCGTTTCGATTCCTCCGATTGACTTTGCGGGACGGGGTACTACAAGAAGATCTTCTTCTTCTCTATAAGAGTTAGCATCGTTTTGAAAGAAGAATGGAAAACTCTTGAATCTTTATTCTTGACAAAAAAATTTCTAAAAAAATAAAAAATTAGGTTTTTGTCAACAGTTATCCGTCATTTAACACGGAGAATGCCCATTCCGTGACTTTAACACGGAGAATGACTGTTCTCCTGCATTTTAACACGGGAAATGGTCATTCTCCATGATTTTAACAATGGAGAATTCATTCTCCGTGATTTTAACACGGAGAATGACTATTCTTCTGCATTTTAACACTAAAAATGGTCATTCTCCGTGATTTTAACACGGAGAATGACCGTTCTTCGTGATTTTAACACGAAAAATGGTCATTCTCCGTGATTTTAATACGAAGAATGACCATTCTCCTGCATTTTAACACGGAGAATGGTAATTCTCCGTTAATTTAACAAGGAGAATGGCCATTCTCCGTGATATTAACACGGAGAATGGTCATTCTCCTACATTTTAACACGGAGAATGGCAATTCTTCGTAATTTTAATACGGAGAATAAACGTTCTCCGTGATTTTAACACGGGAAGTGGTCATTCTTCGTGTTTTTAACAACGGAGAATGGTCATTCTCCATGATTTTAACACGGAGAATGACCATTCTCCTGTATTTTAACACGAAGAATAGCAATTCTCCGTCAATTTAACAAGGAGAATGGGTATTCTTCGTGATATTAACACGGAGAATGGTCATTCTCCTGCATTTTAACACGGAGAATGGCTATTCTCCGTGATTTTAACATGGAGAATGGCCAGTTAAAACTTTGGAGGGCCATAACTTTTGACTGGGAGGTCGAAACGAGGCCCGGTTTGTCGCAAAAGGAGCGTATTTTCGAGGAGCCTGAGATAAACCATTTTATCGTTTAACGGACTTTCGAAGTTTTGGAATCATAAAAAAAATGACATTTGGACCTCAATTTTAACACGGGGAATGACCATTCTCCGGTTTGTCGCAAAATGGCCATTCTCATGTATTTTAACACGAAAAATACCCAGTTGATGCTGATGATGATGATGAAGTGGGAATTGATGATGACGACATGGTGTGAAGATTACGAATGGAGAGTCACTAACAAATTTTTGAAGTAAGGTTTGAAAATTTTGGAGGAAAAAACCTAGATTCGAAAGTGAGCAGTGTATGGAAGAAAAGGAAGAATCAAAACGTTTTTTTTAAGAGTAGGTTTCGTGGGTGTTTTCAATAAATTAGAAGGGCAAAAAGGTTATTTCGAACCCTTTTATATATTTTTCGTTAATTCTGGATACGCGATAAAATGTTATTTTGCGGTGGATTTTTCATAAAACTTTTACGATTTTTGAACATTTCATAAATTTTCCCTTATGTTTATATATTAAAATTATAATTTTGTATGGTAAGCATAATTTAGGAATTTTATACAATGAGATGTCATTTTTTGGAAATTTATTTATGTACCTAGGCATGAATTATCCAGAAATAAAATGTATTATAAGGTAATACCTAATCAAGAATTAGTGTCAAGAAACAGTACTTTTAGAAATATTTTTCTCCAATAATAATACACTACGATTAATATATTTTTTTACCAGACGCCCCTATCTTGTAATAATTCTTCCTAAAAAGAAGGCAACTTATAAAGGCACTTCACATTTTGATCAGGGATAGCCCGGATTGGGGCTAGCCCAATTGTTTTTGGGTTTTACTCAGGACAGCCCATTTTTTTGATCTGGGGCTGTCCCAAAGTAACCCCCCCCCCCCCAAAACACAAATTTTATCTTATTTGGCAACATACTTCTCTCTCATCCTAAAACCCTAACTTCTCTCTTCTTCTTCCTCCTAAACCCTAAACTCTAACTCCATTCTCCACCACTAGCGTGTAGAAGCATGGAATTTCAGGACCAGAAATCCTATGCGCCAAACATTACATATGCCAGGGAGTCAGAGGAAGTACTTGGCACAGCAAAGCAAAAGTATAGACATTAAAAGAGGATTTTTATTTCATATAAAAGTCTATTACATATCTAAAAAAGAGCTGTACAAAAGAGAATTTCTACAAAGAAAAGATCCTAAGTCTACAGCTAGGCGCAACAACCACCATGCGCTCTCAAACAGGCGCATCTCGCCATGCGCTCTCAGCCGGGCACATCCCTTCAGCAGCTCAGTTATGTGCATCCTCAGTTATGTGCATCCCTTCAGCGGCTCAGTTATGTGCATCCCTTCAGCAGCTCAGTTATGTGCCGCCCTTCAGCGTCCCAGTCAGGCACATCATGAAGTGTCAGCATATGCGCCATCAAATGCTTCGACTAATGAAGCATTTACTGAGCAGAACGAGGGTAGCAATCAACCCTCTAGCTGGAGAAAGAGCTCTCCAAACCAAGGAAGAGAAGAGCACCGTAAATCAACATGCGGCTAAAGGAGCAGTTTCAACCCAACCAGAATGGGCAACACCCACTCTAGCAGGAGGATGAGCTCTCCCAAATCCCAAGAAAGATGATCGGGGCACCGTAATTCCGATCTGCGGCTCTTCCGGCATAACGAAGATGAGGCTCAAGCATCCCGATCTTTGGATGCAACAGGCACCTTCCGCCTGCCTCGGAAGCCCTCGACTCCGACTTTTGGATGTAACAGTCACCTTCAAGTGCATCAATGAAGACAATGTGTCGCATCTTCACCCTCGAGAGCATCTCATCAACAGAATGTGCTCGGGTAAACAAGTTCATTTTGGGAGGACGTGAGAGAACGAGAAGCAAACCCTCTCCATGCCACTATTTATAGGCCGGGCAAATCAAACCCATGTGCCAAGTGGCTGGCTCTCCGAATCTCGTGCAATGAATTTGCATTGAATGGTGATGAACCTGACGCTTTGAATTCAGCCAAGTCAAAAACGGCTATTTAAAGCACTCGAAGAACGTAACAGTCGGGCCCATAAAGACGTATAATGCAAGCGGATGTGCCGGTCAGACCGCGCATCATACAGACGCGCCCATCAACACCAAGCGCCTCATAAGGATGCACCCCCATGCGTCCCCATGCGCCTAGTAGAACGTGGATCGACACGTCCACTCAACAGTCCATCACCTGTCAAAGAACATTAAATACTGAAGTCTGACAGAGTTGGCAGCACGTCCCCCGAGGACTGAACGATTGACAGCATTTTCAGAAGACGAAGCATCGTCGACGTCAGCATCATCATTGCTTTCCTCCAGCGGTTACAAGCCTCGTGGCCGCCCAACCATCTCGTATGCGTCTCCGTAGCCATGTGCCTAAATCTTTACATGCGCCTCAAAAGCCGTACGTCTCAGACTTTTCTCTGATCCCTAAAGACAGAAGTAAAGTCACTACTGAAGCCCCGCATGCGCCTCAAAAACCATACGCCCCGACTGGTTCGTGACTCCTAAAGGTTACGAGCTAAAGTCTCCTCATGCGCCCAATCCCAGGCGCATCCTATTAGATCACTTCCCCCCAAATCCGAGATCTTCGAGCCATGGACCTACGACACGTGTCCTTTGACTTGATTCAGCCTATGAAGGGGTGCTAATCACCCAAGATCTCAGCAACTGAAAAATCCTCTCCATTGCTACGTGTCAGCTCGGCCGTAACCCACAAAGGCAGCAGGAAGGGTTCAACTCCTCAATCAGAGCGCATCGCCCATGTGCCTCCATCAGCAACCACCACGTGGCGTCCCCGCGTACAGGCGTATCCTACATATACGCGCATGAGCAGCCAGCCTGCAAAGCTATAAATAGAGGGATCACTTCCTTCTTACAGACACATCATACAACCACCGACATACATATACAGAGAGGCAGATACAGACACTCAACGTCTTCTTCCTCTCCGCAAGCTCCGGCACCCAGAGCAACTCAGACCTTCAGAGAACCGAGAACCGTCGTCAGATCATCAACGGAGTCAACGTATTACCACTCACTCCATCGGCACAAGGGACCCAGATAAACAAAAGTGTACTCCTAGGACTACGTCTAAGTCCTACATTGTAACACTGTTCTGTTTGTAATTGAAATTTGCAATCAAAAGATTTTAATGGCAAACAAGCTGGCGACTCTGCTGGGGACCTCTTTCTCCTCCACCGAGAAAGCTATATCGCAATCCGACGACGTGAAGGTGGGCTCCTCCCACAAGACGCTGGTCTTACGTCTCAATCAACAGACGTATGAGGAGTTCATCTCTGAAGGCAGTACGAGTCCTTCGAAGCGACTGCCGAAGCCGAAGAAGACTCGCCAAGTCTGGGTGCGCAAGGGCGACTCCTCTGGCACCACCACCGAAGGGGATGCGCCGATGCAGCCTACCCTTCCTGCTGACGTCCTCCGCAACCAAGATGCGCCCACCGGTGCAGCGTATCTCTCGAAAAAATGTGCGGCTGACCACATTCCCCAGCCATCTCCCTCTCAGGCGAGGAAGATGCGTCGACGGAGCAGGAACGCAGCTAATGCCCCGCACATCACCTCTGATGTGCCACAGAAGGTCTCTGTCTTTGACAGACTCACTCGTTGTAGTGGCGAGGAGAATTTGGACTCTAAGTACTATACGCCCCAGCGGGCTGGTACAAAAAAGTCCAAGGCAGCACGGGCCATGCGCCTCAAACGTGCTATGCCGGCAGTAAATCAGAAGCATGTGCTCACAATCATGCGCGCTGCTGATGGTAAGCTGTATAAGGTCGACTCGGGTGCTTCTGCGTCGGAAATGAGTCGACCTTAAAAGTCCTTGTCTCACTTGGGCGCATCTGTTGCATTCGCAACCAAGTCGAGCAAGGCAAACTTTGTGGTCTTGAACTCCCGTACCTCCACTGGTTGTGCGTCTGAGGTTCGTTCAAGTCACTGTAAATGTTGTTCCCCCACTACTGATCTGAGCGCCTGTTTGGTGTTGGATCAGGGGGCGCAACATTCACTTGACCACCCCGGCGTATGGCCTTACCATGTGCCTGATGGGGGTACGAAGGTGGCACTCTCCTCCAACGATCTGCGTAACATGATCACTCACAAACGCCGATCAGGAGAGTCAACTGACAAGCATAATGCGCCCCTCACAGGGCACACCTGTGCTGTAGTCACCATCTACTGCTATTGTAAGACAGCAGTTCCACCAAGACAGTCGGTGTTCCAGCGGCTGCAATCATCAACACCCCTCCGACGTCGCCTCGGAAAGAAGGTGTCAATAAAAGAGGAGCCACAACTAATGGTTGCTTCATGCAACGTAATCTCTAACTCTTCGTCAGTCCGAAAGGCGACTGGCAATTCCTCGTCCTCGTCCAAGAGCCAGCCGAGGAAAACCAAGACAACTGTCCCGTCCTCCGGAGTGTTTGAAGGCACTCGGGGGAGAAAGAAGATCTTGGAGGAAGCTGGGGGTAGTCAAGCCCTTGTTGATCCTCCTTCTGAAGACGAAGATTTCCTCCAGAGCACAGCTGGGGTGGATCTTCAACCTAAAGACGAAGTCAGCCTCCCGGACGTAGCTGGGGGTAGTCTGGCCCCTGTGGACCTGCGTCTCGAAGACGAAGAAGTCCTCTAAGATAGAACTGGGGGTAGTCAGGCCCTGGTGGATGCTCCTGAAGACGAGGATGTCCTCCAGAATGTAGCTGGGGGTAGCCAAGACGAGGCTCCGGGGGAAGTTTCTCTTCTACAAGAGAGTGAGGCCGAAAGCGAAGCCTCAACTGATCCATCCGACTCCAGCCGTGTCATGACAGTATACATGACTGGGGGTGATACCGAGCCTGATGCGCCGCCAGCAGACCTCATCCAGCACATGGATACCTTGGAGGGAGGACTCAAAACCCTCTCTGCCTCCATACAAACACTGACTCAAGCAGTGTTTGAGATACGGTCAGCTTTGGCCAGGGCACCGTCTACTGGTCCTGACCCTGGGGCCAATGGAGAATCAAGCGTACCCCTTCAACGGGTATCCTTGGATACAGATCGTCGTGAGGCACCACGGACGTCGGAGCCCTCAAATGCTCAACTCCAGGCGGTACCACCTTTCCCGACTCCCAGCTCCACGGAGGACGTGGTCGGGATGATCAGGGACTTGCGCGAGCGCTTTGAGTCCAAGAACAGACAAGAGGAGCGCCAAAAGATGGGGATCCCCCAACCTTATCCCCTCGAATGGAACAAAGTGGTTTATCCTCCTAAGTATAAACCACAAACATTGATGTCATACGACGGGAAGGACTCTCCGTGTCGCTATCTGACGTACTTCCAGTCTCAAATGGGACATCTCCCGAAGGAGGACGTACTACTCACCAGCATATTTGTCGGGGTACTGAAAGGAGTGGCGTACGACTGGTACTGCAGTCTCTCCGATAACTCCATATCTTCCTTCGACGATCTGACGCGTCTCTTCCTCGACCGTTTCTACGACGGCGGGAAGGACATGACAATGGCATCCCTCATAGAGATACGCCAGAAAGAGAAGGAAACAGTTCGAGTATTCATCGAACGCTTCCGACAGGCCTGCTTCAGACTGCCTCCGGGCATGCCAGAACACGTACTCCTCTCCTCCTGCAGCATGAATATGCTGCCTGTATTCAAACTCTGGCTCAACTCCACTCCTCCTCCCGACTGGAGTTCCTTGATCATCGAAGCCGAAACAGCAGAAAAGAAGGCGTCCAATGCTCGCCTTCTGGGAGTTAGTTTCCCTGCCTTTGAGGACAAGGGAAAACGGTCTGCAGCCAACAACCCCGGACGAGAGACGAAGGGGAAACAGGCGTTGACTGTCAATGCCTCCAAAGGTGCGTCAACACCTACTCAGAAGCCTCCACTTGCACCAAGGCCAAAGGAGGTTTATTCTTTCAACGATGAAGACACCCTGCAACTCTTTGAGATAATGAAGCAGGGTGACAAGATCAAATTGCCGGACCCGAAGCGTCCCGACGAGGTTAGGAAAGTGGACAATCCGAGGTACTGTCACTACCATCGGTTTGTCGGACATCCAACTAAGGACTGCTACGTCCTCAAAAACTATATCTAGTGCATGATCAATGCGGATGTTATCTCCGTCGACTACGAGGAGAAAAAGGTCTCGGCCAACCTGGTGTCACTCCAATTTAGTACCTTGCCGCCAACCACATCACAAGATGGCGTCGTCCCCATCCCTAAGGCGACAATGGAGGTGGTCAATCTACCACCTACCAGTGACAACGTGAGTGGACTCATCCCACTCACCATATCTCGGGGAGAGATCTTATGGGTTCACCCCGATCTCGTCTCCGAGGTTACTCAACCGGAGGTACGCTCTGCCTCCAAAACCAAAGGCAGGAAGATCAAGTCTTGCCGCATGGTCTCTTCCTCTGCGGAAGAGGCACTTCCTGTACAGACGCGTTCGTATCAGAACGTCCAACCTGACGAAGCTGCCGTCGAGGTGGTGCCTCCTTGCACCGTCCCTGCTGCCCAGGAAGAGGGCTGTAAGCCCCCTGAATTTCCGGGATTTATTTTCGAATTTTCTAAATAATTCATTCTCGATAATTAATTTTGATCATTAAATGCTCTTTACCGTGACTTGGAATTCTAGAGCATCAGGGATGCCAGTCTCTGGAAACTTCCTTCTTGGAGTTTGTAGTAGACGAGATTATCTTTACATTGATATTTCGTGTCCCACTCGAACTTGTTCCCTTGTACTCTTTTTGCTTCGCACAAGTTCGGGTCAATTTAGACCATTTAATTATTAAATGAATTCCCACTCTTTTTCTTGATCGTCATATGCACGTTACCGTGACTTTTAATTTAGGAGCACCAGACCAGTCGTTTTCTCAGAACCAACTTCTCATGAATGATCTACTCGAGACGCTCTTTATCTATGACCTTCGTGTCCCACTTAGACACTCCATTTTGTGCTTCATTTTCTTCGTACAACCTTCGGATCAATTTAGGCCAATTAATTATCCACCGTAATTTGTGACCTGACTTTCAATTTAATTTCGGGACCCGACATCGATCCAACCTAGTCGACCCCAAATATGGACATGGCCCACGTATTCGTACCCGTATATCCGGGTGCGGGTCGTGACAAGGGCCCGTCCAAGCCTCCAGCAGCCAATAAGCAGAATCATGTAGAGGCCCGTTTCGACAAGCCTCTACGAAAGGAGAAAGCTTCGGGGATAGCCAAGCCCCACAACTTCGACATACTGGCATAACTTGCCAGTACTCCTGTCTGCCTATCTCTGTTTGAGCTCCTTCGTCTTTCCAAGGACACTCGTGAAGCTCTCTGTGAAGCCCTGAAGGATGCTGAGTCCTTCATCAGTCAGGTCAAGCAGCCTGAGGATACTTCGACTACATGTGCGCACTGTCATTGTGCGGATGAGGTTATCCCCAACATAACCTTCACCCAATAAGACATGCTGGTCAAGCACAACCGACACAACATGCCACTGTACTATACAGGGTATGTCGGTTCCGTCAAGGTGAAGCGGATTCAGATCGATCCAGGGTCTTCCCTCAGCATCATTCCGAAGATGCTGCTCTCAACACTGGGGATCCCAATGTACCGACTGGCGCCTTCCAACACAACAATCAGTGGCTTCAATGCTAGCAAAAGCGAGCCGCTAGGCAAGATACGGCTAAAGTGTCATATCGGTAACCTCAGAACCGAGGTGACTTGCTATGTCGTGGATGCCGACGTCAACTACAACCTCCTACTGGGTCGTTCGTGGCTGCATGAATACATGATGGTACCATCCACACTCCACCAATGTATGAAATACGTGTCCACCAACAACATCATCCGGACGGAGTTCGCAGACATTGACCCTTTCAAAGGGGTCGAAGCCTACTTCACTGATTCTACCTTGTACAAGTCGCCCGACGAGGAGGAAGCCAATGATGCTGATAATGAAGCAGAAACTGCAGCAGAGCCTGACATGGAGCCAGAGATGATCCCTGACGCTCCTTTAAAAATTCGACTCAAAGGGAAGCCGCCTCAGACGTTGCCTCCCATGAGCATCAAGCTACCTGGAAAAGCGCCAACTGCTCCAGGTAGAACACCCACTGAAGCTCCCTTGAAGATACGGCTCAAGGGAAAGCTGCCTCAAACATCGGCTCCCCTTGTAGCAAAACTACAAGGGAAGGCACCAATCACTGAAGGCGCAATTGAGGCACCTCTGAAGGTGCGTCTTAAAGGCAAGCCTCCGCAATCATCAGTCTCATCCAAGCTGCCGAAGAAGGTCCACATAGCCCTCTTGGACCCCAAGGTCAAAGCTGCGGTGGACTCTCCCGAACCAACTCCAGTACTCACAGATGAAGAGCTAGGGGAGTACATATCTGCTGATGTAGATGCACCCTCTCTGGACAATGTAATCCCGCGGGATAAAATCTTGTGTTTCATCAATAATAGAGTGTCTTTTAATTATTCTAGTCTTCCACAATAGAATACCATGTATACATTAGATAACGCTCTACGGTCGTTGCAAACATAAATAACGACCGTCCATCATGTAAATCGAGTAGTCCCATCCCAAGGGGTCTGTTTTATAGTCCCGTCGCGGAATCGAGACGAAGAATCTATCATCTTCAGAAAAGTCGAGCGTCATCAAGACCTCCCGCCACTCGAGCCAGAACTGTAAAACCCCTAAATTTCTACTATTTTTTTTAAATTTGGTACCGATTTAAAATTTTGTATTGTACATCACGCACGAAATTATTTTTCTTGCTCGTCGAGTGCGAATATGTGCGAGCGTACATATTTTTGAAAAAAACATTATTTTTATTATTTTTAATATAGACAAAAATTATTTCTAGCTATTATTTTTAAGTTTACGACTTTTATGAAAAGCCTTTCATTTATATAGTTATAATAATAAATAAATTTTTCCTATAAAATGGTAAATTAGAAAAGTATATCTATGTAAATATTATTTGTACAAACATATATTTTCGTAATTATTTATTTGTTTATTTTAAATAATAATGTAATTTTTGAAATTAATTATTATAATATTTTTGGAAAACATATTTTTGAAATATTTGTGACAATTTAAATTTTGATTTGATTCCATGGATACATTTAAATAGATTAAGTTAATATCTATAATTGGAATTTGATTTATTGATTTGATTTAAAACTAAGGGAATTAAATTAGATTTAATTGGATTTGGATTTAGATTTGATTTTATTGATTTAATTTAATAGATTGATTTATCTAATTTGGGTTTAAACAATCCTAATCATTATCTAATTGGGAATTCCCACATCCTATAAATAGGCAGGTACTCATCCATGTATTTCTATTCTCCAAATTCTCCACAAAATCTACCGTGAGTGCATCGTGTCCTTGTCCATCATTTTCTTCCACCATTTTTCATTACAAGTACATATTCCTCGTCGTGTCGGACACCCCCGACACGACGCATCCCAAATTCCTAATCCAAGCCCTACATCTTCGTCACCACCACCACAGATCCCCGGCCGAACTCCCCGACCGCCGCCACCGTCCCCGACACCACTGCCACACCCAAACGGCCACCATTACCACCGTTCCGTCGCCCGAATCGTCCCCCACGACCCAATCCCTAATCCAAATCCTAAAAATTTTCTAAACCACCAAAACCCGCAGAACACCCCGGCCAGCCCTCACCGTCGTCAGTCAACCCCGTCACCACCGCTGTCCACTAGCCGAACCCGACCCCTGACTCCACCATCGCCAACACCAGTACCAACACCATCACCATCGGCACCATCCCGACATTCCGGCCAGCAAGACCACCCGCCGCCAAATCCTCGCCACCACAGCCATAACCAAAACCAAAAACAAAAACAAAAACCAACATCCAACCCCACCACCGCGGCCATTGTCGCAGCAGCCACCCCTGTCACGATCGACCGACCACCACACTCGGTCGTCGCCACCACAGTAAACCCCTCGCCGTCTGTTTCACCACCGTCCGCATCCAACCCAGAAGAAAACCCAAAGGAATAGAAGGGAACGACCCATACCTATCCCCGCCGTCGGCGATCTTGGAGCCAGCAATGCCGTTGCGTCGTTATTCCGCGGCTGGAAGGGCAGCCCGACAGCCCAGTGCGCCGCCCTCCTCGCCGTGAGCTCCGCCCGCGTCCGCCGCGTCTTCTCCGCGTGCGCCCCTCCCGTCCGTTTCCTCCGCCTTTGGAGCGGTGCAACCCGCGCCGCCGGAGGACCAATCGATCTCAGCCGAGCCGGCGAACCCTCGCGCCGCCTCAGGACCGCGCCACCCATTCCGGCGATCCCCATCGCCTGTGACCGCTGAACGCCCGTCGCCCGCTCTCTCTCGATCCTCGCTCCCGTTCCCCTCCTCCTCCGGCGCAGCACCCACCGCAGCGCCCGGTCCTCCACAGCTCCGCTCGTCTCCGCCCCGACCGTGGTGACCGCGAAGTCCCGGCTCCGCCCGTGCTAAACCCTCTGTGCCGCCTCTACCTTCCTCCTTCGCTCCTCCCCGGCGAACCTCGCCGTCCGTCACCGCCACGCCGGATCTCTCGCGCCCACAGCCTCTCGATCCTCCCGCTCTCCCCTTCGTTTTCATTTTCCTTTCTTACACATCTCCTCCTCGCTTCTTCATTTGACTTTTTTTGTTGTTTTTATTATTAGTTTATTTCTCTCTCTCTCTCTCGGAAAGAGAGACTCGTTTGAGTTTTGTTTTCTTTTAATCACTGTCACTCTCTCGTAAAGAGAGAACGCAGTTGTAATTATTAATTTCATTATTATTATTATTGTATTATTATTATTGTATTATTATTATTATTATTATTACTATTATTAAAATGGTTTATCAGTATATTATTTCAGTTATGATTATTACTGTTATTAATTATTTTACTAATATTACTGTTATTAATTATTTTACTAATATTATTAATTATTAATATTACTGTTAATATTATTTTAATTAATTAGGAAGTCGACAGCAGTCCATAGTTATTATTGTTAATATTATTATTACTATTATGGTTATTGTTTTCTTTTTTCTGTTTGTTTGTTAAATTATTTATTTGTCAAAATTAGGAATTTGATTATTTATAGTGTTTCTAGATATCCTTAAAGACAAATCTTTATCTAAATACTGTACTTTGTCAAACAAAAGGATTTAGTCCAAATAATTTTCTAGATTTTAAATATTGTCTAAAATCTTTTTGTACAAAATTTTGCCTAAAAGACTTTTGATTTTTCAAGTATTTTCTTTATATTTGTACGTATTTTACCTAACACTATTTTGGATAATAAAGTATAATTTCAAAAGTTTATAAACATTTTTATCTAAATTCGTATATGTATTATTTATCCAAATTCCCTCGATTATCATTCCGTCCATGACTAAACCCATTCTCATATTCCCTCGCCAATATGTCCTTCCTCCTATCGACCCTAACTAACTTTACCCTTCTAGACCCAATGGAACTGTCCGTACCATCAACAGAGGTCCCTTTACATAGTTGTTGTACCAAAGTCGCAGTTCATGCCACCGTGATTATCGCAGCACACCAGGCGCCCTACCAGGCAAGACACCTTGTCATTTGTTGTTTAATTATTTTAGCTCATATTTCATACATGTTCATTATTTTCTTTATGCAAAATAAACTGTGATACATGGCTTAACCTGTTAGAACTTACTGTTCTTTTTTATTCTGCTATGTATTATTTTTCTTACCCATTAAACCTAGATTTAAGGGACCACCTTGTGTGTTGCATTCATTGGCCTTGACACGTTGTACCACGAAGTTGTATGTCGCATGTAGGATACGAAAGTGCGTGATTGGCTAGCCACCAGTATATACAAGCCTTGCGATAGAAATAACCGCTAATAGAGGTTGCATGCTAGTTTGACTTAGCGGTTATAGTGGTTTGTGTTGTGGATACAACACAGTAGGCATTGGGCGGAAAGGACAATTCCTTAGCGTATGGGCTTCGATACACTTTTCCTTGTGACCCGGACTCTCCGCTGGAGATACGGGATTGATGACCCATGATTACTGACGGCCACTGATGATTTTGCGGAACGTCATGCTCTTACTGATGGGGCCTCTGGTGCCCAAGGGAGACTACGCCGATCCAATTTAGCCAGGGCCCATGCATAGGAAGGATTGTTCTTAACTACATTTCACTTAGAACGGTAGGCTACCTTTATCCGTTAGGTACGAGTACTTTTGGTTTGGGTACTTGTATCTGACCGTAGCTTGGGACAATAACTTGTCGCGGACTAGTTTGTCACATCTTGTCCTTGTTTGGTTGTAGGTGTGACTTACTACTTCGATAAGAAGGTATTGAACCCTGTTGGGGTCCGGATACCATATTAGATTCTTAGCATGGAAAGATACGTCACCGTGAATTAGTTTACCATCTCATGTCCTTGTTTGGTTGGGAGGATTGTATGCTCGTTCAATAGGTGTGTATTGGACCATGTTATAAATTCAATTAACTTATTTATTTGAGCAATATTTATTCAGTTTATATGGCATGATATTATGTGTCTTATTACGTCCCTCTGAGGACCTAGTTATCTCCCCAGGTGTGTGCTATTGTCTTTCGCAGGTGCTTTAGCTCTAGCCGTGTTCATTGCTATTTCTCGAGGATGATTACACTTGGATCGTCTTCGCTTCGCTCGCCAAAATTATTTATTCTATCATGTATTTTTCCTTTACTTGTTGGTAGTGGATTTGTCTCCGCCCAACATATTGTATCAAGACAATTCATTATCTTTATATGATGTCTTTTATTTATTTATTTTGCGTGGATGAGATTAGTTATGGTTCTACTGTATTTTACAGCTTATGTATTCATACGAGGGTTCCATATATTGGGGTGTACTTCGTATGTATACAGCTGGCATGTCTACGTTCCTAGTCCTACGTATTTTGGGACTGGAGCGTTACATATTTTTGTGGTGGCCCATGCAGGTCTAGATAAATTGTTTGGTTACTTTACCGTACCAAGCAAGCCTGCGAAAAGGATTAGAAGTCTAGGATCTCATCCACATACTTGACCTCTTTCCTAAATTTTATCTACCATTTGACTCATCGATTGCATCTTGCTTGATTCCTTCTAACAAAATTCTTATCTTTCCTTCGTGCCTACTAGAGATTGACCCTACTAGTTAGATGTTCCAAACACCCTTAGCTTAATTCTTTAAGTTGGGTAGAATACCCCACACACCCTTGACCCTTAAGGGAATACAAATGGTATTACCTATATCATAGAGACTAGAGGAAGTTAACCCACTTGGTCAACCAAGCCTTGGACAATAAAACCGTAGAATGATGATAGAGGAATAAACAAGACTTAGATCCTTATGACACTTAGACTATTCATATTAGTTCTTATTTTATCTACCCTCGTGCCTATGTTTTACTATCTAAACAAATGATGCTAATATAGCCTAGTATTTGCAAGCTAATCCTTATCGAGCTTGATCAAGACATATGCTATGGAGTGGCCACTCACTAGCCTATCGTCTAAATCAGAACTGGTGCATAATGGTCTGATCAACCAAGTGCACTGTGGTTCGCTTTTGTCTATTATTCTACGTGGATGGGACATAGTTAAACTTGTCCTCTAGAGTCCCATCCACGACTGCCTTGGCAACTCCTTTGAAATTTTTCGATCGTCTTTGAATCACGTATTCGTATTCGATAACGCCTCCTTCGAACTCTATATTGCTTTCGCCTTCACCTATTTTAGGAGGACGAAGGCGTTATACTAGAACTTCCTCTAGCCTTCCTATCGGCTATGACCATTCTCACTCGATGTTGTAATACCTTCATCCTAAACTACTCGACCCTATCAAGACCCTCTAATCGCTTAATTAAAGCGAATCTATTTCGTTCTCTTAATCATGACCCTCATTCATTACCCGTGACCATACCATATTGTTTTTCTACGATCTAGATCGCGATTTCTTACGACATAATTTTGTGAAAATATTGTCATCGTTGGATTCCCATTGATACCCCCTTGTGTCCTCTCACCCCCCTACTAATTCTTAATTTCGAGGACAAAATTCTTTTAAGTTGGGTAGGATGTAAAACCCCTAAATTTTTACTATTTTTTTGTCACGACCCGCTCCCGAATAATCGGACACGAGTCGGACACGCCCAGCCTTCATTGCTAGACACAATGAAGTAAGCTGTATCAACTAGGGAAAGCTAACCAGATAAACATGAAAGATAGAGAATCACAGCATCTATAAAAGGTGTCCCAACCAGAAAGAGATACAATATCTGAATTTATTACAATCAACTATAAGAGTCTGCTAGTCTCAATACATGGAAAGATAAATGGAAACTAAATGCAGTACTAGGCCTCTGCAGCCTCTAGGTCACAAGCAGCTCCAGCTGGCTCAGGGAAAACAGTGTCCTGTCCATAGTATGTGTCACATAAAGCCTCCATCTCACCTATCATAACATATCCAGTCAGGAGCGGAGCAAGTACAATTCTAGGTAATGAACGAGACATCATGAAATGAAAGTATAAGGGAACATGGAAAGTACAGGAAAATACAAGTGAATAAGTACATGAAGAACAGGATAAAGTACATGAAGAACATGAATGTAAGAACATGAAAGAACATGATATGTAAGCACCTGAAAGAACATGATATCACAGGAAATAAGTACAAGGTAATCTCCTGAACATATGTGTAATGCATTTGAAATATAACTAAATATGTGACCGGCTAGGGTAAGAACCTGAAAGCACCTGAAAGCACATGAATGGTGACTTAGGACCCGCGTGCACGATGCGGGGTCTAAGCTAAAACACACCTGAGTTGATACTTGGGATTGGTCACATAGATAGTATATTTCCCCTTCCCAGATACAAGTAATAAGCACAAGAGAACAAGAGTACCAGAAAGAACATGACGTGTTGCAATTGTGTCACTCAAGGAAGTACAGGAAAAATAATGTAAAGCACAAAACCGTAGAGTGTACTTGCCTGGCTCCAGCAATATGGTAGGCAATCTAGCTGGATGTTCTCCTGTTAACAATAGTGATGTACAGTTGGTTAATAAACTATGCTAGTTGCTTCTAGGTTAATAACTAAATCTTTATCTTGATTCTGCCCAAATAAGATAGTCTTATTTGGAGGTTCACAAGTTACATTACACTAGTTTTAATTACTAACTACTTGTTCTCTTGGGAAAATCAAATGCTAAACACAACCCTTGGTTTTACGTGTTTAACACTAAGAGTTCTATAAGTTTATACTTCAAAAACTCATTATATATATATAGAGTTAGCATTGCAACTTTTTATATATATAAAAGTGGTTTGTCTTATAAACTTGGTTTTAAAAGCTATTTAAGTAAAGAGTTAACTAAACAGCAGTAATTAAGGAAAAGTTAACTAATTGTTTTTAGTTATAAAATTGGTTTAAGAGGATGTTTCCATCAACTCACAATAATGGGAAAAACATTTATTATTTATTTGAAAAAAAGGTTTTACAAAATTAAACTACAGACAGTCCTGCCCAAGGCAAAATTCACAGGCCGGCCCACATCCACTCGGCCCAACCCAACAGTCTGCCACCCGGTCCAACCCAAAACCAAGGATCAGTTCAGACCCAACTTCTAACCAGCCCAATTATAACTACAACATATAAGCCCGGCCCAACATAGCCCAGCCAAACCAGCCCAACAGAAATTAATTACAGTCATCCAGCCCATAATTAATAAAATAATATTACAACACATTCAGTATGGCCCAGCCCATACTAACAGCCCATAAAAGAAATATACAAAAATAAGCCCACTGAATACACCAACCGGCCCAACAACAGATAACCGCAAACTGCCAAAATCTACCGCCGGTCAGGCCCACAATCCAAGGCCAGTCACGTCAGGGTCAGAAGTCACATCATCTCCTTGGTGTCCAACACGCACGTCGGACACGGGAAAGAGGACACGGCTACAGCAAGGTTCAGCAAAGTTCTAGCCACGAATCCGCGCCACTTCGTATCCGACACGAACATCGGATACAAACAGGTAGGTACAGTCCACAGTCCAGTCGGGACAGAGGTCCAACACGCAGAAGATCCCCAGCAACAAATAACAGAAAAGAGAAGAAGAAGTCATCAATTAAAATCCATAAAATATGCATGCAGTGTCGGACACGAGAGTGTCTGACCATGAGATCTCAGTTCAGTAAAATGGAACCAACATCATATCCAAAATTATGGCATGCATGCAGTGTCAGACACGAAAGTGTTTAGACACAAGATCTCAGTCCAAAAAGAAAGGATTCCGAACATCAGATCTTCTCCAAAAATCCACACAAAATGGATAAGGAAACATTTCCAAAAACAACCCGTCCCTGACCTAACGAACCGAGCAACCTTAGAGTCACCACTGGATTTGTTAGGTCTAGGCCAACCGACAGCATGTAAGCAAAAGGAATAGATCCACTGGATCCCCCACAGGAAAACACCATCGAAAACCCATTCTCAACAGATCTGGAACCACTACCAGATCTGGAGAAAAACTCCTCAGAAAACAACATCACAACCACTGAAATAGTCACAGATCAACTTGATCTCAAAGAATCAACTAAAGAACATCACAGATCTAACATGCAACCCAAAATAACCACATGCAAGGGTCGATCTACAAGATCGGACCACAGAAACCCTAGATCTAACGGATCTGAACAGTTAGAACTGTTCGAAGAGAAAGACAACATCATCGATCTCACACAACCACAGAAACCCTAGATCTCGTCACCGATCAAAGGATCTCAGAGTCTAGGCCATAGATCTGCCATAGATCTGACCAACAGTAGAGATTAGGGTTAGGGTTAGGGTTTACCCTCTGGAAGTCGAAGCCCAAAGCTCGTCGAGGAAGAAGACAGGAAGAAGACGAAGAGACAACGAGCTCGAGTTACTGCCAAGCTCCCAGAGTCGCCACCGTCAAAGCCATCATCGCCGAAACCACTACCAGCGCCATCATCATCATCGTCGTCGTCATCATCAGAGTCGCCACCAAGGTCGCCGTCGAAGTCGCCGTCGAAGCTGGGAACCCGAGGGGTCGGCGAAGGACTCGAGAGTGGTGGAAGACTCGAGAAGAGTCGGTGGAGAGCTCGAGAGAAGAGTGGAGAGAAAATTAATGCCCGCTCTCTCTCTCTCCGAACGGTTCAGTTAAAAAAACAAATAAAATGGAAATTTGCAATTAAGCCCCTAAAAATATGTCACGACCCGCTCCCGAATAATCGGACACGAGTCGGACACGCCCAGCCTTCGTCGTTGGAAACGACGAAGTAAGCTGTACCAAGCTAGGGAAAACTAACCAGATAATCATAAAAATATAGAATCACAGCATCTAAAAACGTATCCCAGAATGATCACCATAATCCATAAATCTAGATATCATAATGTACGAGTCATCAAGAATGAAATGTACATGAATTCTAAAGACAATATCTAAGAGTAAGCTAACAGTCTAAACCTGAAACCTCAAGCTAAGCCTCATCCTGCTCAGCTAATCCTGGGCTCTGGCCCATAGAGTAGAACAATGTCCTGCAAGCATACCTGCAACATATCCTATTCAGGAGCGGAGCAAAGCACAGTTCTAGGTAATGAACAATAACATCATGATATGGAAAGTAAATGCTGGAAGAACAGGATAAGAACAAGTATGTAAAGAACATGAAGATCATGAACTACTGCTATAAAGATACATGAAAGATCATGACAATGTAAGATGCAGTAAAGATCACGACTAATATCAAGATCAGGATCAAGAAAAACTAATGTAAGAACAATATCCTGAACATGTGTTTATATGTTTGAAATACTACTTAGATATGTGACCGGCTTGGGTAAGATCATGAAAGAACATGAAAGGATCCTGGAAGATCATGTAATGGTACGGCTTAGGGCCCACGTGCACTGTGCGAAGCCTAAGCTAAAGATCATGAATAAGTATCCGGGTTTGGTCACATATCTAGAGTATTTCCCCACCCCAAGATGCAAGTAAGATCATGAAAGAACAAGTAAGATCATGAAAGAACAAGCCAGAAAAGATCATGAACGTGTCGCAGTGTGTCAGCAATAAAGAACAAGAAAATGCACTGATCAAAACCATAGAATGTACTTGCCTTGCTCCAGGAAAGTACGAGTAATAAAGCTGATCCGTGTATCCACCTGAAATGAAGTTCCCGCGTGATGACACAATCTCATGAGTCGGATATCCCTTTCCGTGTCCAGATGTGATCTAACGTCCTTCTGCAGTACTGCACCGGACACGGTCCAAAGTCGATTTATAAAAAAATGGAGCAACTGACCAAACGAAATCGAAAGAATCATAAATTCTTCAAGAATTAAAATTACACACCTCGATCGTCGATCGAATATATCGGTAACTGAGATGAGGAACTCGAACAGAATTGGAGAGGACACCGCGTCGCCTGGTCGTCGAAGAAGCTGATCAAGAACCCGTCGTACTGCGCACTGTGGAGGAACGGATCTCGCTGGAGCAGAACGATCGCACGAGCGTATTGTTGAGAGAAGTCATCGGGAAAATTGGAGCTCAGTCGCCGCCGTCCGCCTCCACGTGGATGGCAGTGCGCCACCAACGCCATGCTCGCCGTTGAGGAAACCACCACCGTCGCCGCCGTTCGTGGAAACCTCCACCGTCGTTGTCGTGGAAACCACCGCATCGCCGCCGTTCGTGGAAACCTCCACCGTCGTGGTCGTGGAAACCACCGCGTCGCCGCCGTTCGTGGAAACCACCGCCGTTGCTTCGTCGGAATCGTCAGAGAAGAGGACCACCATCGCCGTCGATTTAGGGCTTGGCTCGAGAAAAATTTGGGGACGAGAAGAGCTAAGAACTGAAAGAAAAATAAAACTATGACTCTCTCTCTCTCTCTCTCCAGATTTGGATTTAATGGAATGAATAGGAATTTTACAAAAAACCCCTCCCACTCTAAACTAATTGCAAACGAACCCTCCCACTCAGAAATTTTTATAAAACAACCCTTACCCTTTTCGAAAATTACAAAAAATAATAAAAATCAGTTAAAACTTTTGGAAACAAATGAGGGGACCACAAGTTGGTTGTAACCACTTTTCAAAATTAAAATTTTAGCAAAATTAATTCCCTCCAAAATAGATCACCAAATTTATTAATTAAAACTAATTTATTATTTAAAGCTAATAATAACAATTGTATAATTTGAAGAAATCGAATTATTTATTTAAAAAAAAAAAAATCGGGAAGTGGAGTTACAAATCTTCCCCCCTTAAAAAAATTTCGTCCTCGAAATTCGAAGACCCACAAAGTAAATCACAAAAGTTCAAACACCAATCATTTATTGAAAACAGAATTTTCGAATATTAGAATACAATTTGGCAAACAGGCTTGGATAGCGCTCTCGCATCTCATCTTCGCGCTCCCATGTGGACTATCCCGGAGAGTGGTGTCTCCACATGACGCGAACAAGAGGAATGGTCTGGTTCCGCAGACGCTTCTCCCTCCGGTCGAGGATCTCTACTGGCTGCTCCTCGTAAGTCAATCTCGGGCCCACCTCCAGCTCTGAATAGTCCACCACGTGGCTGGGGTCTGGAATGTATCGTCGAAGCTGAGATACGTGGAAAACATCATGCACTCCCTCCAGTCTAGCTGGAAGCGCTAGTCGGTACGCCACCTCGCCAATCCGTGCCGTCACGTCAAATGGTCCGATGAATCTCGGACTGAGCTTCCCGCCTCTGCCAAAATGAATGGTGCCTCTGATCGGCGAGATTCTTCAGGAACACTCTGCTTCTAACTGCTAACTCCAGTGACCATCTGCTGTTGTCCGCTTAGTGCTTTTGTCGATCCATGACGCTATAAGCCTTGAGTCCAAGTATACACAAGAAGTTTGGGATATCATGCTTTGACAAGGATCGAGGATCAATTAGTCACGAAGTGGAAGGAATTCCAATTACAACTAAGAGGAGCAAAATCATGAAGACACAATTATTAAGTACGATCAAAAATCGATATATTAACACAGGTAGGCAAGAACAAGATAGAAAATCATGGTCAGATAGACATGACTTAAGATCGAAGTTTGGACAACCCACAACGAAGTACAGAATCACAATCTGGTAATATATAATTTTGAGGAATTCAATGGTCTAACGATAAAATGCTAGAAGAAATTTTTACCAAGGGTTGATTGAGGAGACGTACGCAATACTCAGGAGATACATTATCAAATCAGGATGAACGTGCAAGGGTTTGTGATTCTCGAAACCAATAATTATATGAAAATGGAATATAGTTTCTATGGTATCCGGAAACATATAGATATTTGAAATCACTTTACTTAGAATCCCTGCCCCGCCAGTGCATGTATGGCTGCAGTGAATTTTCGGTTCCATGACTTAAATAACAATATGTTACCGAATAACATATCAACTTTATTCATTTTCAAATAATTATCGACGAAGCAACTCAAGAGATCTAAATATGAAGAGTTTAGGACAAAGTCTCAATAATACCCGAAACCTATGAATGTCTGAAATCACTTCAACTTAAAGTTCCTGCCTCGCCAGTGCGCTACTGGCTGCAGTGAACCCTCAGTCTCCATAATCCAGCTAATGGCTGCAGCGCGCAACTGTCATGCCATAGTAGGTCATCGAATAGCCTCTTGACTTAATTCCTAGGAATTTCAAAGAGTTTCAAGGAATTTAAATGAATTTCAATAGTCCAAGTCACGGAAATGGTGAAATTACCTGACTGTTAGAATACATGAGTTTATTAGGTACTAAAAATGACAAGGGATCCAATCAGTGAGTACAAAAGGGCAACCAGGGAGATTTAAAATTTCAGACAGGGAGCGGAGTTTCAACTTTTAACGGGATTTCAACTGATATCTGGAATGGTAACAAGATTCCATATATGGGACATTATCAGAGTCTCAAGGATGAACAGTAGCAAGGCATCAAATATAAGACAATGTCGATATTCAACTGATGTTGATTCGTTTTGTTAAAACCAAATCCGGGGTTAATTCAAGTGGGATTGATGTATTGATATTGATTCCAGTTCGATAATTGATGCAAGCTGTGACTGAAATGTTTGGTATCAATCAACCTGTTGAGTTCAGGTAGGTTCCTACATGAGAACGTTAACAGTCATGATGATGTATCAAGGGATAAACCTCATTGTGGAATGGATGTGTGAGTTCACTGAACTCATTCCTGAGTTCAGGTAGGATAACATCAGTGATAACTGTCATTACTGACAAGTTGATCCTAGTAACTGCACTAGGGATTGACATGGTTTCCTGTAGGTACTTTTGTTCATCTTGTTGACAATAGGACTGTGTAAATTTTGTGTAGAATGGGTAGGGAATCAGTCTATCCTAGTCTCTGTTAAGCCTAAGATTGTTTACCTATGTTGAATAGTTGGGATTCCAAGTTGCAGGTATTTAGCTTTAGGAATAGCAGGAGTTCCCTGAGAGCAGTGAATGTAACCACTGGGGTTACGTTTAACCTATCAAACACTTACTGTAGCAACTACAGGATATGTTGGTTGAACTACACTAGGTTATGGTGGGTTCATATGATGCCTGGTTCAGATTCTTTTGATCACTTCACATATGACAGATGGGTTGTATCAGTTATCATACAAGAGACTGATTTACCTGGAGGAATTTGAACTGACCTGGGTTTAGATTTTAATCCCTTTTCTTTAAGTTAAAACAGGGGAAACTGGGCTGCTATTGATGATTTATGTTGAAGCAGTACTTGGGCCATGTTGAATCCATGTTTTAGTCTTTAGCTGCAGTGAGTGTACCAATGCTCAGACCAACCATGGGAGTTTGAATGGTTCCCTGTCCAATGGAGGATTGGGACATACATCTTCAGTTATGATGTATCAGTTCTATAACTGGGAACTGGTATCACCAGTGATGGATGGCAAGAACTGATAAAGGATTGGTACTGGATCGATAATTTGGACTGAGACTGAATGGTATCAGCCATGTTTCAGTCCTACTTATGGCTGAACCTGTATCAGTTCTATATTGGGGACTGAATCCAATCTATGTACTAGTGAAGTAGGACTATTCAGGATTCCTAACACTTAGGATTAATACATGTGTTTAGCCTAGTTTGGGTCTTACATCTGATTGTAGCCTGTGGTATGTTTTGGGATTAGAACTTCCACATGTGGTGATTGCTATTTACCAATATCTGTAGTAGTATCAATCCTACAAACAGTGACAGGACATACAGGACCAAGTTCTATTCCTGTTTGGTTAGGAACATTAGGATCAGTCTTGTGAGAATCACAGTTTTCCAATGGAATATGAGAACCCAGTTGAATTTCAGTAGAGTAGGTTGGCCTTAGTAATGTTAGGATTGATCACCATAAATGCAAAGTTATGTTTAAACATGAAAGCATTTGAAGAGAAGAGTGTATGTAGACCCTGTCTTTACATCTATATGTGAAGCCCTTTGTTAGGACTAACTAATTACTCAACCAGTGCTAAGTTAATTATAAAACTTCCTTATAACCTAATGATGCTAGTTCATAGTTTTTCCTCTTTGAGTCTACCAAGTTTTTAGGAAGTTGACTGGGTAACTGTAATGAATAAGTGAGTTTTTCTAGATTAGGAATATATTGTGAATAGAATCTTTGATAGACCATTTAGAATTAGCTGTTTATTAACCAACTTGTACACATCATTATTACATTACAGGAGGATATCTAGCTCTTTTGTCTACTTGTACTTCCTGGAGCAAGGCAAGTACACTCTACGGTTTTGTGCTTTACATTATTTTCCCTGTACTTCCTTGAGTGACACAATTGCAACACGTCATGTTCTTTCTGGTACTCTTGTTCTCTTGTGCTTATTACTTGTATCTTGGGAGGGGAAATATACTATCTATGTGACCAATCCCAAGTATCAACTCAGGTGTGTTTTAGCTTAGACCCCGCATCGTGCACGCGGGTCCTAAGTCACCATTCATGTGCTTTCAGGTGCTTTCAGGTTCTTACCCTAGCCGGTCACATATTTAGTTATATTTCAAATGCATTTACACACATATTCAGGAGATTACCTTGTGCTTATTTCCTGTGATTCCATGTTCTTTCATGTGCTTACACACCATGTACTTTCATGTTCTTACATTCATGTTCTTCATGTACTTATTCACTTGTATTTTCCTGTACTTTCCATGTTCCCTTATACTTTCATTTCATGATGTCTTGTTCATTACCTAGAATTGTACTTGCTCCGCTCCTGACTGGATATGTTATGATAGGTGAGATGGAGGCATTGTGTGACACATATTATGGGCAGGATACTGCTTTCCTTGAGCCAGCTGGAGCTGCTTGTGACATAGAGGCTGCAGAGGCCTAGGATTTCATTTAGTTTCTATTTATCTTTCATGTATTGAGACTAGTAGACTTTTATAGTGGAATTGTAATAAATTCAGATATTGTATCTCTTTCTGGTTGGGACACCTTTTATAGATGCTGTGATTCTCTATCTTTCATGTTTATCTGGTTAGCTTTCCCTAGTTGATACAGCTTACTTCATTGTGTCTAGCAATGAAGGCTGGGCGTGTCCGACTCGTGTCCGATTATTCGGGAGCCTCTCTCACCCCACCAGAGTTTTTGAAGTATAAACTTATAGAACTCTTAGTGTTAAACACGTAAAACCAAGGGTTGTGTTTAGCATTTGATTTTCCCAAGAGAACAAGTAGTTAGTAATTAAAACTAGTGTAATGTAACTTGTGAACCTCCAAATAAGACTATCTTATTTGGGCAGAATCAAGATAAAGATTTAGTTATTAACCTAGAAGCAACTAGCATAGTTTATTAACCAACTGTACATCACTATTGTTAACAGGAGAACATCCAGCTAGATTGCCTACCATATTGCTGGAGCCAGGCAAGTACACTCTACGGTTTTGTGCTTTACATTATTTTCCCTGTACTTCCTTGAGTGACACAATTGCAACACGTCATGTTCTTTCTGGTACTCTTGTTCTCTTGTGCTTATTACTTGTATCTGGGGAGGGGAAATATACTATCTATGTGACCAATCCCAAGTATCAACTCAGGTGTGTTTTAGCTTAGACCCCGCATCGTGCACGCGGGTCCTAAGTCACCATTCATGTGCTTTCAGGTGCTTTCAGGTTCTTACCCTAGCCGGTCACATATTTAGTTATATTTCAAATGCATTACACATATGTTCAGGAGATTACCTTATACTTATTTCCTGTGATATCATGTTCTTTCAGGTGCTTACATATCATGTTCTTTCATGTTCTTACATTCATGTTCTTCATGTACTTTATCCTGTTCTTCATGTACTTATTCACTTGTATTTTCCTGTACTTTCCATGTTCCCTTATACTTTCATTTCATGATGTCTCGTTCATTACCTAGAATTGTACTTGCTCCGCTCCTGACTGGATATGTTATGATAGGTGAGATGGAGGCTTTATGTGACACATACTATGGACAGGACACTGTTTTCCCTGAGCCAGCTGGAGCTGCTTGTGACCTAGAGGCTGCAGAGGCCTAGTACTGCATTTAGTTTCCATTTATCTTTCCATGTATTGAGACTAGCAGACTCTTATAGTTGATTGTAATAAATTCAGATATTGTATCTCTTTCTGGTTGGGACACCTTTTATAGATGCTGTGATTCTCTATCTTTCATGTTTATCTGGTTAGCTTTCCCTAGTTGATACAGCTTACTTCATTGTGTCTAGCAATGAAGGCTGGGCGTGTCCGACTCGTGTCCGATTATTCGGGAGCGGGTCGTGACATGTTTTTAGTGGTGGCCCATGCAGGTCCATCCTAATGGTACCTAGGACTTAGCGTACTATTGGGGGACTTGATTTACACTAGGGAAACTTGATCACAGCATAGGAAAATCGGGAAATAAGGGTATATCAGGTATATCAGGTGTATCAGGTATTTTAATATTCTATAAACACTTGTTGTATGTAGGTCTAGGTTATTTTAACAGTTTTCTGTTTTGCAGATAGTTCAAAAGCATGCAACATCAGAACTGTCAATTCACCTGCACTTGACGTTTCCGAACTTCCACTACCTTCTATCACTCTACTATCCCCATGGGTAGTACGTAATTGACGGAGATGTCTGAAGAGTCCCTTGACAACCAGAGGAAGCAAGCCACCCTTTCCAAGTCAGACTTGTGGATACACTCTCCGAGCCAGGAAGGACTTCTGATTTCCAGACGCTCAGACACTTGGACTTTTCCGACACCGAGCGCATATCTTGCACCAGAGAGCCGATCGAGAACCTGAAGCCGCCACTGAAGATCATCTCAGCATGTGAGGATCCGACTTCTATGAAGATTAGAGCCACCAGCCTGGAGATTCAGAATGTAGCGCAGACAATGGAATGAGACGGAAAGCTAAAGCACATGAGGGACATGAAGACTTATGATAAAGGCAATAACTAGCTTGGATCCGCAAAACATCGTAACACTCAGTCGGCGTTTCTTCGATCGCACCACCAGTCGCATCATCAGGAGCAGATCTCAGCAGCCAGCACGCCAGCAGTCATATATTCCTACCAGAGCCCTGCACTTCAGCCTCAGCGGGAGATCCAGATTCAGATCCAGCCGACGATCATCTACAATTACTGCCACCTCTCGGGATGCCACTATGAAGAGTGCCGCAAAAGATAGAGTTTATGCTTGTTCTACGGATCGACTGCCCACCAAATCATGGATTGCTGAAGAACGTTGATCACATTGCCCGAGAACAAGCGCGAGGAGCATCAGACTACAGCAAAAGAGAACCACCTTTTCAGAATTAGCAACCACATGGAGTACTACCGCAGGGATCAACCTACGCCAGGACAATTGAAGGAGGTTAAAAAGATTTCCGTTCCGGAGGAATACTGAAGACAGACTAAAGACTGAAGATTTTTGCATGGTTGGAAAAACCATGTATCTTGATTAACAGCCTAGTTTTTCTTAAATTTCTTTTAGCATCTAGACCATTTCTGGGAACTTCTTGTTTTCTATTTTGGAATCTTGGTTGGTATTCGAAACTTAACTCGAGATATTGTTTCCTATTCGTTGATTGGTACTCCTCCAATCCATTCTTCGTAACCTTGCTCTTTTCGAGATTCTACTCAGGAATTTTGTTTCCTATTCAGGACTAGTTACAATTTGTAAATTTTGTTTCTTTCCGAAGTTCAGTTTTCTATTTTGGGATAGTTGGAATTTGATTTTATTCAGTACTTGTTTCTATTCACCATTCAAGACATCGTTTGAAAACTTCGGTTTCGACCTGTTCCCTATGTGAGATTCGTTTCCTACGTGGCTTGTTTCTACTTGGAAATTATTCTGTTCACAACCTTGCTTCGATCTTGTTCCCTATTTGAAGTATCGCTTGTTTCATGGATATTGTTTTACTCACCCATTGATTTTTTTTCCCTATTCATAACTTGATTCCATTCGAAAATTTAAGATCATGTTTCCTATTTCGAGACTTTGTTTTGTTCGTGATTTTGCCTCCCATCCAAGATTTACCGGACTTTGAATTTCAGTTCCTACTCGCGACTCGTTGAGACTGTGTTCCCTATTCCAAATCTTGTCTCCTTATTGAGATTTTCTATTCGAGAATTTGTTCCTTATTCACGACTTTGTTGATACTTGATTTTCTATTTTCCATTGTGTACTTTATTGGAGATTTCGTTTTCTATTCAAGTTTTCATTGTTATTCGAGATTTTATTGAAACTCGTTTCCAGTACGGGATTTTATTTCTTATTTTTGAAACTTGTTTCCTATCTGATACCTTGCTTCAGTTCGTCCTTCGAGACTCTGTTATCCTTTCGAGATAACGTCCCATATGTGGAATCTTGTTACCATTCCAGATATCAGTTGAAATCCGTTATAAGTTGAAACTTCGCTCCCTGTCTGAATTTTAAATCTCCTTGGTTGTCCTTTTGTACTCACTACTCTTCGATTGGATTCCGTGTTACTTCATAGTACCTAATAACCCTTGTATTCTAACAGACAGGTAACCTCACCATTTTCGTGACTTGGACTATTGAAACTCAATTCGAATTTCTTGAAACTCTTTTGAAATTCCTAGGGATAAGTCGAGAGGCTATTCGATGACCTACTATGGCATGACAGTTGCGCGCAGCAGCCATTAGCTGGATTATGGAGACTGAGGGTTCACTGCAGCCAGTAGCGCACTGGCGAGGCAGGAACTTTAAGTTGAAGTGATTTCAGACATTCATAGGTTTCGGGTATTATTGAGACTTTGTCCTAAACTCTTCATATTTAGATCTCTTGAGTTGCTTCGTCGATAATTATTTGAAAATGAATAAAGTTGATATGTTATTCGGTAACATATTGTTATTTAAGTCATGGAACCGAAAATTCACTGCAGCCATACATGCACTGGCGGGGCAGGGATTCTAAGTAAAGTGATTTCAAATATCTATATGTTTTCGGATACCATAGAACTATATTCCATTTTCATATAATTATTGGTTTCGAGAATCACAAACCCTTGCACGTTCATCCTAATTTGATAATGTATCTCCTGAGTATTGCGTACGTCTCCTCAATCAACCCTTGGTAAAATTTCTTCTAGCATTTTATCGTTAGATCATTGAATTCCTCAAAATTATATGTTACCAAATTTTGATTCCATACTTCGCTTATGTCTTGTCTAAATTTTGATCTTAAATCATGTCTGTCTGACCATGATTTTCCTATCTTGTGCTAGCCCACTTGTGTTAAAACTATCGATTTTTGATCGTACTTAATAATTGTGTCTTCATGATTTTGCTCCTCTCAGTTGTAATTGAAATTCCTTCCACTTCGTGACTATTTGATCCTTGACCTTTGTCAAAGCATGATATCCCAAACTTCTTGTGTATACTTGGACTCAAGGCTTATAGCGTCATGGATCGACAAAAGCACTAAGCGGACAACAGCAGATGGTCACTGGAGTTAGCAGTTAGAAGCAGAGTGTTCCTGAAGAATCTCGCCGATCAGAGGCACCATTCATTTTGGCAGAGGCGGGAAGCTCAGTCCGAGATTCATTGGACCATTCGACGTGACCGCACGGATTGGCGAGGTGGCGTACCGACTAACGCTTCCAGCTAGGTTGGAGGGAGTGCACGACGTTTTCTACGTATCTCAGCTTCGACGATACATTCCAGACCCGAGCCATGTGGTGGACTATTCAGAGCTGGAGGTGGGCCCGAGATTGACTTACGAGGAGCAGCCAGTAGAGATCCTCGACCGGAGGGAGAAGCGACTGCGGAACCAGATCATTCCTCTTGTCCGTGTCATGTGGAGACACCACTCTCCGGAGAGTGCACATGGGAGGGCGAGGACGAGATGCGGGAGAGAGATCCCACTTTGTTTGCCTAATTGTATTTTGATAATTGAAACCTTTAAATACAATAAATGGCTTGAGCTTGAATCTTCCTTGTGTTTTTGCCTTGATTGTTTTGTTGTCCTTCGAATTTCGAGGACGAAATTTTTTTGAGGGGGGGATAATTTGTAACTCCACTTTCCAGTTTTTCTTAAATAAAAAAAATAATAAAAATTCATTTTCTATACTTATTATAATTTGGAAACATTTTTAATGAATTAAATATTAGACAATTTTACAATTTGAAATTGTTGTAACAACTTTTATATTGTTTTCTTATTTTAAAAACTGTTTTTAAATAATTTATGTAAATATGAAAAGGCAGAGGGTTAAATTGTAATTTTGCTATTAAATTTGGTTGCGGGTTAAATATGAAAAGGCAGGGGGGGTTTTTGCATATTGGCCAGTTGCGGGGGGGCTTAATTGCAAATTTCCATTTTATTTGTTTTTTTAACTGAACCGTTCGGAGAGAGCTCGAGAGAAGAGTGGAGAGAAAATTAATGCCCGCTCTCTCTCTCTCCGAACGGTTCAGTTAAAAAAACAAATAAAATGGAAATTTGCAATTAAGCCCCCCCGCAACTGGCCAATATGCAAAAACCCCCCCTGCCTTTTCATATTTAACCCGCAACCAAATTTAATAGCAAAATTACAATTTAACCCTCTGCCTTTTCATATTTACATAAATTATTTAAAAACAGTTTTTAAAATAAGAAAACAATATAAAAGTTGTTACAACAATTTCAAATTGTAAAATTGTCTAATATTTAATTCATTAAAAATGTTTCCAAATTATAATAAGTATAGAAAATGAATTTTTATTATTTTTTTTATTTAAGAAAAACTGGAAAGTGGAGTTACATTTTTTTTTTAAATTTGGTACCGATTTAAAATTTTGTATTGTACGTCGCGTAGTCGTATTGTACGTCGCGCACGAAATTATTTTTCTTGCTCGTCGAGGGCGAATATGTGCGAGCGTACATATTTTTGAAAAAAAACATTATTTTTATTATTTTAATATAGACAAAAATTATTTCTAGCTATTATTTTCAAGTTTACGACTTTTATGAAAAGCCTTTCATTTATATAGTTATAATAATAAATAAAATTTTCCTATAAAATGGTAAATTAGAAAAGTATATCTATGTAAATATTATTTGTACAAACATATATTTACGTAATTATTTATTTGTTTATTTTAAATAATAATGTAATTTTCGAAATTAATTATTATAGTATTTTTGGAAAACATATTTTTGAAATATTTGTGACAATTTAAATTTTGATTTGATTCCATGGATACATTTAAATAGATTAAGTTAATATCTATAATTGGAATTTGATTTATTGATTTGATTTTAAACTAAGGGAATTAAATTAGATTTAATTGGATTTGGATTTAGATTTGATTTCATTGATTTAATTTAATAGATTGATTTATCTAATTTGGGTTTAAACAATCCTAATCATTATCTAATTGGGAATTCTCACATCCTATAAATAGGCAGGTACTCATCCATGTATTTCTATTCTCCAAATTCTCCACAAAATCCACCGTGAGTGCATCGTGTCCTTGTCCATCTTTTTCTTCCACTATTTTTCATTACAAGTACATATTCCTCGTCGTGTCGGACACCCCCGACACGACGCATCCCAAATTCCTAATCCAAACCCTACATCTTCGTCACCACCACCACAGATCCCCGGCCGAACTCCCCGACCGCCGCCACTGTCCCCGACACCACTGCTACACCCAAACGGCCACCATTACCACCGTTCCGTCGCCCGACTCGTCCCCCATGACCCAATCCCTAATCCAAATCCTAAAATTTTTCTAAACCACCAAAACCCGCAGAACTCCCCGGCCAGCCCTCACCGTCGTCAGTCAACCCCGTCACCACCGCTGTCCACTAGCCGAACCCGACCCCTGACTCCACCATCGCCAACACCAGTACCAACACCATCACCATCGGCACCATCCCGACACTTCCGGCCAGCAAGACCACCCGCCGCCAAATCCTCGCCACCACAGCCATAACCAAAACCAAAAACAAAAACAAAAACCAACATCCAACCCCACCACCGCGGCCATCGCCGCGGCAGCCACCCCTGTCACGATCGACCGACCACCACACTCGGTCGTCGCCACCACAGTAAACCCCTCGCCGTCGGTTTCACCACCGTCCGCATCCAACCTAGAAGAAAACCCAAAGGAATAGAAGGGAACGACCCATACCTATCCCCGCCTCCGGCGATCTTGGAGCCAGCAACGCCGTCGCACCGTTATTCCGCGGCTGCAAGGGAATCCCGACAGCCCGGAGCGCCGCCCTCCTCGCCGTGAGCTCCGCCCGCGTCCGCCGCGTCTTCTCCGCGTGCGCCCCTCCCGTCCGTTTCCTCCGCCTCTGGAGCGGTGCAACCCGCGCCGCCGGAGGACCAATCGATCTCAGTCGAGCCGTCGAACCCTCGCGCCGCCTCAGGACCGCGCCACCCATTCCGGCGATCCCCACCGCCTGTGACCGCTGAACGCCCGCCGCCCGCTCTCTCTCGATCCTCGCTCCCGTTCCCCTCTTCCTCCAGCGCAAGCACCCACCGCAGCGCCCGGTCCTCCACAGCTTCGCTCGTCTCCGCCCCGACCGCGGTGACCGCGACGTCCCAGCTCCGCCCGTGCTAAACCCTCTGCGCCGTCTCTACCTTCCTCCTCCGCTCCTCTCCGACGAACCTCGCCGTCCGCCACCGCCACGCCGGATCTCTCGCGCCCACAGCCTCTCGATCCTCCCGCTCTCCCCTTCCTTTTCATTTCCCTTTCTTACACATCTCCTCCTCGCTTCTTCATTTGACTTTTTTTTGTTGTTTTTATTATTAGTTTATTTCTCTCTCCTCTCTCGGAAAGAGAGACTCGTTTGAGTTTTGTTTTCTTTTAATCACTGTCACTCTCTCGTAAAGAGAGAAAGCAGTTGTAATTATTAATTTCATTATTATTATTATTGTATTATTATTATTATTATTATTATTATTATTATTACTATTATTAAAACGGTTTATCAGTATATTATTTCAGTTATGATTATTACTGTTATTAATTATTTTACTAATATTACTGTTATTAATTATTTTACTAATATTATTAATTATTAATATTACTGTTATTATTATTTTAATTAATTAGGAAGTCGACAGCAGTCCATAGTTATTATTGTTAATATTATTATTACTATTATGGTTATTGTTTTCTTTTTTCTGTTTGTTTGTTAAATTATTTATTTGTCAAAATTAAGAATTTGAATATTTATAGTGTTTCTAGATATCCTTAAAGACAAATCTTTATCTAAATACTGTACTTTGTCAAACAATAGGATTTAGTCCAAATAATTTTCTAGATTTTAAATATTGTCTAAAATCTTTTTGTACAAAATTTTGCCTAAAAGACTTTTGATTTTTCAAGTATTTTCCTTATATTTGTACGTATTTTACCTAACACTATTTTGGATAATAAAGTATAATTTCAAAAGTTTATAAACATTTTTATCTAAATTCGTATATGTATTATTTATCCAAATTCCCTCGATTATCATTCCGTCCATGACAAAATCCATTCTCATATTCCCTTGCCATTATGTCCTTCCTCCTATCGACCCAAACTAACTTGACCCTTCTGGACCCAATGGAACTGTCCGTACCATCAACAGAGGTCCCTTTACATAGTTGTTGCACCGAAGTCGCAGTTTATGCCACCGTGATTATCGCAGCACACCAGGCGCCCTACCAGGCAAGACACCTTGCCATTTGCTGTTTAATTATTTTAGCTCATATTTCATGCATGTTCATTATTTTTTTTATGCAAAATAAACTGTGATACATGGCTTAACCTGTTAGAACTTACTGTTTATTTTTATTCTACTATGTATTATTTTTTTTTACCCATTAAACCTAGATTTAAGGGACCACCTTGTGTGTTGCATTCATTGGCCTTGACACGTTGTACCACGAAGTTGTGTGTCGCATGTAGGACACGGAAGTACGTGATTGGCTGGCCACCAGTACGTACAAGCTGTGCGATAGGAATAACCGTTAATAGAGGTTGCATGCTAGTTTGACTTAGCGGTTATAGTGGTTTGTGTTGGGGATACAACACAGTAGGCATTGGGCGGGGAGGACAATTCCTTAGCGTATGGGCTTCGATACACTTTTTCTTGTGACCCGGACTCTCCGCTGGAGATACGGGGTTGATGACCCATGATTACTGACGGCCACTGACGATTCTGCGGAACGTCATGCTCTTACTGATGGGGCCTCTGGTGCCCAAGGAGGACTACGCCGATCCTATTTAGCCAGGGCCCATGCGTAGGAAGGATTGTTCTTAACTACATTTCACTTAGAATGGTAGGCTACCTTTTTCCATTAGGTACGAGTACTTTTGGTTTGGGTACTTGTATCTGACCGTGGCTTGGGACAATAACTTGTCGCGGACTAGTTTGTCACATCTTGTCCTTGTTTGGTTGTAGGTGTGACTTACTACTTCGATGAGAAGGTATTGAACCTTGTTGGGGTCCGGATACCATATTAGATTCTTAGTATGGAAAGATATGTCACCGTGAACTAGTTTACCATCTCCTGTCCTTGTTTGGTTGGGGGGATGGTACGCTCGTTCAATAGGTGTATATTGGACCATGTTATAAATTCAATTAAGTTATTTATTTGAGCAATATTTATTCAGTTTATATGGCATGATATTATGTGTCTTGTTACGTCCCTCTGAGGACCTGGTTATCTCCCCAGGTGTGTGCTATTGTCTTTCGCAGGTGCTTTAGCTCTAGCCGTGTTCATTGCTATTTCTCGAGGATGATTGCACTTGGATCGTCTTCGCTTCGCTCGCCAAAATCATTTATTCTATCATGTATTTTTCCTTTACTTGTTGGTAGTGGATTTGTCTCCGCCCAACATATTGTATCAAGACAATTCATTATCTTTATATGATGTCTTTTATTCATTTATTTTGCGTGGATGAGATTAGTTATGGTTCTACTGCATTTTACAGCTTATGTATTTATACGAGGGTTCCATATATTGGGGTGTACTTCGTATGTATACAGCTGGCATGTCTACGTTCCTAGTCCTACGTATTTTGGGACTGGGGCGTTACATATTTTTGTGGTGGTCCATGCAGGTCTAGATAAATTGTTTGGTTACTTTACTGTACCAAGCAAGCCTGCGAATAGGATTAGAAGTCTAGGATCTCATCCACATACTTGACCTCTTTCCTAAATTTTATCTACCATTTGACTCATCGATTGCATCTTGCTTGATTCCTTCTAACAAAATTCTTATCTTTCCTTCGTGCCTGCTAGAGATTGACCCTACTAGTTAGATGTCCTAAACACCCTTAGCTTAATTCTTTAAGTTGGGTAGAATACCCCACACACCCTTGACCCTTAAGGGAATACAAATGGTATTACCTATACCATAGAGACTAGAGGAAGTTAACCCACTTGGTCAACCAAGCCTTGGTCAATAAAACCGTAGAATGATGGTATAGGAATAAACAAGACTTAGATCCTTATGACACTTAGACTATTCATATTAGTTCTTATTTCATCTACCCTCGTGCCTATGTTTTACTATCTAAACAAATGATGCTAATATAGCCTAGTATTTGCAAGCTAATCCTTATCGAGCTTGATCAAGACATATGCTATGGAGTGGCCACTCACTAGCCTATCGTCTAAATCAGAACCGGTGCATAATGGTCTGATCAACCAAGTGACTGTGGTTCGCTTTTGTCTATTATTCTACGTGGATGGGACATAGTTAAACTTGTTCTCTAGAGTCCCATCCGCGACTGCCTTGGCAACTCCTTTGAAATTTTTCGATCGTCTTTGAATCACGTATTCGTATTCGATAACGCCTCCTTCGAACTCTATATTGCTTTTGCCTTCACCTATTTTAGGAGGACGAAGGCGTTATACTAAAACTTCCTCTAGCCTTCCTATCGGCTATGACCATTCTCACTCGATGTTGCAATACCTTCATCCTAAACTACTCGACCCTATCAAGACTCTCTAATCGCTTAATTAAAGCGAATCTATTTCATTCTCTTAATCATGACCCTCATTCATTACCCGTGACCATACCATATTGTTTTTCTACGATCTAGATCGCAATTTTTTACGACATAATTTTGTGAAAACATTTTCATCGTTGGATTCCCATTGATACCCCCTTGTGTCCTCTCACCCCCTACTAATTCTTAATTTTGAGGACAAAATTCTTTTAAGTTGGGTAGGATGTAAAACCCCTAAATTTCTACTATTTTTTTTAAATTTGGTACCGATTTAAAATTTTGTATTGTACGTCGCGTAGTCGTATTGTACGTCGCGCACGAAATTATTTTTCTTGCTATCTACTACCTCAGTAGAACACTGATCGGGGCCGAACACCGGTACAACCCTATTGAAAAAAAGTGTTTGGCTTTGGTATTTGCCATCCAGAAGACTCGCCATTATGTCTCGGGCCAGACAATTCATGTTATTTCCCGAGTTAATCCACTCAGAGTTCTCATGACGAAGCCAGGGTCATTAAACTCCCGGCTAGCTATGTGGGCAATCCTGTTAACGCCATACAACATGGTGTTCGTTCCACAAAAAAGTCGTCAAGGGTCAGGCTCTGGCCGACTTTTTAGCTGCACATCCCATCCCATCCCAGAGTCCTCAAGACTCTATGAAGACATCCCGGACGAGGTCCAAGAATCAAATGTCACCGAAGAAAGCTCCGTCTGGCGGATATTTTTCGATGGCGCTTCAAGAACAGGCACCAAAGGCCAAATCATCGCAGGAGTGGGGGTAGTCCTAGTCTCCCCCGATCAGCTGGTCATCCAGCGTGTCTACTCCCTTTCGAAGCCGTGCTCCAACAATGTTGTCGAGTACAACGCTCTCATCATGGGACTCCAGCTGGCGCAACAGCTGGGGGTGGATCATCTGGAAGCCTACGGTGACTCACAACTCGTCGTTAACCAGGTCAGAGGGCAATACGAAGTTCGCCATGAAGATCTGATTCCTTACCATAAAGTTGCATTGAACATCATTTCAACCTTCACCAAGTTCTTCATCGAACATTGTTTGCAAAAACAAAAGTGTTCTGTATTTCACAAACTTTGTAATAAGATTACAATTGAATTCTGGGAAAGTACAACTATAGAAATCCGATCTGAAGACGATCGCTTTATCCTTTGGACGATGTGAACTTTGAAGACGGTAGCCTCTGAAGAATACAGCAGCACTTTGGCAAGAACTCCTGATCTCTGGTGATGATCTCGAATGATATGATCTCTGCTCTTTTCTGGTGTGGTGGTCCTGATAAATGAAGGACTTGAAACTCTATTTATAGAGTTCTGGAAAATAACTAACTAGTAGTTATTTCTGGATTGCGCAGGATGGATTACGCAGGCATTGGACTGCGCAAGCAACGAACTACGCTGGCAGTTACTCGATCGTGGACCAACTGTATGAGACGCGTGGCATTGTTTGATTGAAATGCGCTTGGTCGTGTACAGACGGTTGCCACGTAGTGAGCAATTGATGGCATGTATGCCACGTGTAAATTGTCAGTTATCTTGATGGACTGCGCCACTAACTGCGCTGGCTTCAGACTACGCTTCCAATGGGTTGCGCTGAGACTCGAATTACGCTGAGGTTGAGCTATCAGACCGCGCTGGCTTTTGGCAGCTGGACCGCACTGGACAGCTGTCATGGCGGCGTGGCCCAAGAAACGAACAGTTTCCTCGTTCTTTGGGCTATCAGTTGTCAGAAGATCTGATTCTATGTCAGGTAATGATGACGCTGCCACGTCAGCTAGCGCGCTTGGATGGGTGCACAGTTCAGCTTGCACAGTTGAGTTGTTGCGTAATCTGTCTCCTGCGCAGTTCATTTGAAGGATGCACAATTTGATTTTTATTACTTCTTTGATGGGTGTAACTTGATTTTTAGGACCTACAAGACCCCCTTCAAAGTTTTTGAAATTTGAAAATATTCAAAGTTTCGAAATACTTTGAATTTTGAACTTAAAATCAAGTTGCGCAAGTGATGCTTTGACTGCGCGTTTGGAGGAATCAGCTCCTAATTTCTCGGCACAATCTGAGGCGACTGTTATTTTTGAAAAACTATAAATAGTTCTCATTCTTCTTTCTTTCATTCTTTACTTGTTTCCGACTGTTCAAGAGAGAAAAGTTTCTGTGCCAACTCCGACTACTTCTTCTTCTCTTCTCTGTCGACATTAATGGCCCCCAGACGTTCAGCTACCGAGAAGGGCAAAGCCCCCGCTGAGTCTTCGACTTGGGTTGCGCCCCGAGTTTTTCGACATGAAGTTGGTCATCCCGCACTTCAAGGTAGATGATGAACTCGATCAAAACCCTTTTTAGGGTTCTTGACATTTTTGATCCTACATACCTCCCTCTTTTTAGAGATTTGATGGTATTGCGCCGCCCTATTTAGGGTTCTGGTCGCACAAACACAATAGTTTTCATTTTTATGAAAACTATATTCTTGCGCAATCGGTTAGAAAGTGCTGGCAAATGTTCAGCGCAATCTATCGATTTGCGCAAGTCTGTCCAGCGCAAACTGATGCCTTGCGCAAGTGAGTTAGCACAATCTTATGACTTGCGCAAGTGGATGAGTTGGCGCAACTGGATATTTTGCGTATGTAGGCTACATTAGCGCAATCTGATGCTATGCACATAGCGCAATCTGACACTTGTGCAATTTGCTGATTTTTGAACAGACTCTTTGACTTTGTATGTGCTAAATTTTGTCTTTTTGTTTGATGCAGGTAATCTCAGGGAAGATCCAGAATATGAGATCTTTGCAGGAACTCTGGCTGAGCCTGAGTTTAAGGAAGACCTTTCCCATGTAACTTTTTCTCAGTATGCCCTGCCATCGTCTCGACAAGCCATTCTAACAGCACAAGATACAATAAAACATTACTGAGTCTGATGAACGGGCAGCCTTTACAAACTGCTGACGCCATTACTCATAAAAAGCCTCTGTTTCTGTTTGGTGAGGCTCTTGATAAGAGTTCTCAGCCGAGACCTCGAGTTGAACAAAGACTCTTCCAGAGAGGCGAGAAAAGGATACTTTTACCAGATATTGCCAGATGCCTCCCATTATCTCGCTATGCCTTTGCGAGCTATCCCAGGAGAATGGACTGGGATATAACTCCTCTTCAACAAGCCAGAACAGGGAACATTTGTGTGAAAAAAAGACCAAACAACAAGGACATGTTTTACAGTTCCTCGGAGCGTCACAGCTCTCTTCTTAGAGGATTGAAACCTGGGTGCATTCCACATGAGAACTCCTCCCTTCTGCTTTCTGTCAGAACGTCAATATTCGCGAATGAATTTGCGAAGATGGAGGGAAGATATCCTGATCAAGATATCCGATTAACAGGTCTTGTTAATCCAGATAACAAGAGATGGAATTGTATAGCCAATTGGATATTGGCTCAATTCGAAGAGAAGCTCAAGGAGATTGAGCTGTACCAGCCGGTATATTCTACCGTTTACGGCTTTCAACCCAATCCTCACCTATTTCTTGCTTTGGCAGAAAGGTACAACTTCAGAACAGGGACTTTTATGACGCCCTATGGGGAGATCGGACTAGCTCTTCACGAGATGAAGTACATCTCGAGTCTACCAATGGGGAATCTCCCTTATAAGGAATTTGTCCCCACCAATGACGAGTTGGACAAACTTCGTCGGGAGAACGCTGATATGGTGGCCATCTTCGAGGAGCTCTTGTGCCACTACAAAATATGTTCCTTGTATTACAAGAGCGGTTCATCAGGTACCTGCTACTCGACGAAATGGTTACCATATCTCTTCCTTAACCACATTATGGAGAAGAAGACAAAGGATCACGACAATTGTAAACCCAACTTCTTCAAACCACTCAGCAGCAGTGAGGTGATTGGGTTGATGGAGGAGAATAAGGAGCTGGATATCATGATCGATGATGATCTTCAATATCCTCCTTTCAAGACAGGAGATAATATTGAAAGTTTCATGAGGATGGGCTATAGGCCCATGTCAAAGGAAGCCCAGCTGACGGGTTTCCTCACATACTGGCTCCATCGATCGTTTCCATCGAGGCGTACTTTTTACTGCCGTCCGCTTAGTCTTTGGCTATCGGATGGATCTTTTGTCGTCAATGACCTGCCGAGTGAACGCTGGCCTCCGCCTGTTTGTAGATTCGATGCTCAAAGGAAAAGGCGAGAAATGTAGCTTTCCGCGGCTAGAGCTGCCATATACATACTTATTCGGATGGCTACTTCTGCACTATCCTGCTCTGATGAAGCCCGATATGGGAGCGATAAGCGGCAGCTTCTTAAGGAGCTTCTCCAGAAGCAAATGGATATACACTAGTTTGAGAGATTGCAGACGTGCTCTGAATCTCGGGAAAGGGTAGAACTTTTATTGTGTTCCCCCTCCGGTTGGCTACGAGCACTTGGTTTCAAATCTGGTTGACTTGGGGAGGCAGCCTTTGGGTCATGCAGTTTTTGATTGGCTGAGGACAATCCGGCCGTCACACCTGGTCTACAGATTTGAAGACGAATGTTATTTGGATCCCTATCTTCCCAGCCGCTTTGTCCGTTAATTCCGCTATGACCAGTTTCATATAGGCAATGCCATCACGTGCCTACAAGGAAAAGGTTATCTGATTGACGGAGCCCGGGCTTGGGCTTATTATAATGCTCGAGACACCAGAACAACATTCTCGATGCCGATGAAGAGCGACCATGGCCCTCGGATGCTGTATACATATTCACTTTTCTATACATCCGTGAATACCTTTGCCGAGAACTTCAGTCTCGCGGACAGCTTTGCGACAGCAGCCAGATTGAAGAAGGGAGCAACTGTTGTGTCGGCTTCTGGCAACGATGAAGAGCGTGAATCGGCTGATGCACCGTTGGAAGCTTCAAGGGAAGCCAACTTCCCGGAAGAAGTCAACGAACCATTGCGCATTTCCTTGAAGGTTGTCAAATCTCCAGCCAAGGAGAGGAAGAGAAGGATAGAAGAACCTTCTTCTCCAGTTGCCAAAAAGAAGCTTGTCTTGGAACCATCAGAAAGGGTTACGACCCGATCACAATCTCGGCAGCAGGCCGAGTCAACTCAAAGAGAAGAGGCGATAACTCCGACCTCTATTCCAAGGCAGGAAAATGTTATAGATGTAGAGAGTCCAGAGAGACCTCTACACAGAAATAAAATAGTCTTCAGGAGAAAGAAAGTAGTCACTCCAAGACCTATGTCATCGGTCGTGGCTAGTGCTGTTGCCGGAATCACAATGTCATCCCCTACACCTATCCCTGAGTCCGAAGCTTTCAGTCCAGAGAGGAGAGATGATGTTGTAGAGACCAGGGAGGAGGTCCTGGAGAAAGAGGATGAAGTGGTACGATCTCCTACACTTGCAGTAGAGACTACCTAGCTTCCAGCTACACCGAGAAGACTTTGTGATGAAGAGGATCGATTAATGATCGATGCTCTGAACGACTGCGACTTCGGCCTCCACAATGATGTGGATCCGATCGCAGCAACTGATAGTGGAGCACGAGAGGAGAGCACAAGTGATGAAGTTTCATCAGCAGAGGCTGTTGATGATACACTGAATCCAGAGGAGGACGCTGATGTCCATGTATTCCCAAAAGCTGTTGATGATACATTGAATCCAGAAGAGGATGTTGATGCTCCAGAAAAGAATATGGGTGAAGAAGTAGCACCTGAGGAAATTACTATTGCTGATCCCAAAGGTATTGAATGATATTATCAATCTTCTTTTCATAGATTAAATGGCTGACATCTACATTTTTTATCCATGCAGAAGTTGAATCCTCTCCAATTCCTCCAACATGCACTGACATAGTGCCAATAAAGGAGATAGCCAGCGGTAGCAGACATTTCTCGGGTGGCTCCGAAGCAGGTAGTAGCCAGGCAGTAATGTCTGAGGCTACTTCTGCGAGGTTGTAACTCGTGTCAGCAGAGGACAAACTTGTCCCTGGACCTAGCAATGGTAAGATTACTCTTATTTTTGATCTTTCTCGATAGTTGCTAATGACAGCCAGCTAATGGTGTTTGTTTGATTTTGCAGAGGAACACCTGGGAGGGGAGACTAGCTCTACCATGGCTCAATTATCCAAAGAGACCTCTACTCATGTGCAAGAAGCTGAACGTCCATCTGCACAGGCACCTGCTGCTGCTTCGACGTCCATGGGAGTAGCTGTTACTCCTGGTGCTATTACCACCAACAGATTCATAATCGGTTCCTTCACCAACCTTTTCTTCAATTCTCTAGGACCCTTAGTAGAGCGGGTAATAGATAAAGAAGAGGTTGGTTTCATAACTGTTAGGGGTCCAACCTCCTATCTGATAGCTGCCATCCATAGTCAAGGTGATGAAGCGCAAGCTGCTTACCTTGAACACATCCTGGATGAGCTAGAGGAATCGGTTAAGATCTACAAAGATCTGAATCGGGGGGAGGTAGAGCCTTTGGTACAGGCCGAGTTTGAGAGGATGTCACAAGAGGCTGCAGTCGTGAAAGTTGAGTTCCAGATTATCTTGGATACTTTCACTGCCAAGTCTTCAGAATATAACTCTCAGGTAGAGACAATAGCATCTGCTGCCAAGGACAAGGAGAAGAAAGTTGCTGAACTAAAAGCAGAATCTGCCCGTCTTCAAGAAGAGTTGAGACTTGTTCAGCTTGCTCTGGAAGATGAGGTCACATAACATCAAGCTACAATTCAGCAACTGGACGCTCTGACCCAGGAAAGAGATGAATATGTCACAACTCATCAAGCTGAAATCTCTCGTAGACTAGTAACTCTACCGACTTTCGACGATAAGTCTGGATTGGAGGAAGCTAGGAGGCGAGTGATGGATTCTCGTGAGGAGCGACTGCAAACTTTAAAGCAGCAGATAACTAGCTTGATGACCCCGCCAGCAGAATAGAAAGACTTTTTGTATCTTCAATTTTTGTAATATGTAATTTTGTAATGTCTTTAAATTTTGATCAATAAAAAGACATTTTCTTTGTGGATCTATTATTTATTGCATATCTTATTCAGATATAAATAATAGCGATAGAAAATATATTCAGAGGTGCAAGACATAATATATTTCTAGAAAATAATTATATTCATTATATCTGCTCAGAGGTAGTGTGGACATGGCAGAATATAATTTGTTGAATATCATTATTTCAGTAGACAACTTAATCAAAGATAACAAGTTGCTGATATGATTGAACGGATAAATCGTCAAAAAGTGTGAACGAAATGAATCGTCAGGATGAACGGATGGACCATCAAATGAATGGAATGAACGGATGAACCGTCAGATAGATGAAAATGAACGGGCGAACCGTCAGATGGATGAGATGAACGGGTGAACCGTCAGATGAATGTAGTGAACGGGCGAACTGTCAGATGAATGTAATGAACGGGCGAACCGTCGGATGGATGAGATGAACGGGTGAACCGTCAGATGGATGTGATGAACGGGTGAACCGTCAGATGGATGTGATGAACGGGTGAACCATCAGATGGATGTGTCGCTTCATTGTTCCATGAATCTCTGTCTATAAATAGAACAAAAAATTAGATGGAATGATCACTTTTACTTTTCAAGATGTCGTCTGAAGATGCATCCAAGAAGGCTGAGATCGCCTCGAAGGTTGAAGCGGTTACTGAAGAACGTCCAGTCGAGCCGGCCCAGCCAAAGCAGACGGAGGCAGGCAAAGGTTCGTCTGTACCCTGGCCGCCAAAGGACATCTTGGACTTCCTTCTTGAACCAGGGATGACAGAGGAAGAAATGGCCATGGGGATGGCTACTTGCAAGTTTCTGGTGGGTTCGAGCAAAAATGTTCTCGGCTCTTTTGCCGATTATGTTTTTAAGAAAGACGGTAGTGGTCCTCGTCCCAATTTTGAGAAGGATGATAGTGACCTTCCTTGATATTATGTACTATCATTCATGATGAAATAAAATCATATTTTATTTATGAACTTGTCTGATGATTACAAGCAATGTCTTTTACATTTATACATAATACTTTTTGAGGAACTTGCCATTGATGGGCATCATTGCAACTCGACCATCCAGTTCTGTGAGTTGATAGGCTCCATTTGAGAAAACTTTGCTCACGATATATGGCCCTTCCCACTTTGCATCAAATTTGCCCTTGCTCATGTGAGTCATAGTCGTAGGACGTCTGACGGTTAGAACGAGCTCTCCTTTCTGAAAGGCTCTGACCTTAACTTTGCGATTGAAAGTCTTTGAGATGCGGGCTTGGTATAACTCAATATGTTGTTGAGCCAATAGCCGTCTCTCGTCAAGCGCTTCTAGTTCTTGGAGTCGAAGAAGGTCGTTGTTCTCTGTAGTGAGCTCGTTGGCGATAGCAATCCTTAAAGACGGAATTTGAAGTTCCAGGGGTAGAACTGCTTCACAGCCGTACACCAAAGAGAAGGGTGTACAGCCTGTAGGGTTGCGGACCGTAGTACGATAGGCCCAAAGACATTCTCCAAGCTTTTAACTCCAGTTTTTTTTGTTAGTATATACAAACTTCTTAAGGAGTTTGATGATAGTCTTGTTGAAAGCTTCAGCCAAGCCATTAGCAGCAGGATTGTAAGCTGTCGAAGCGACATTGTCAATCCGGTGATCGTCGCAGAACCTTGTGAACTTTTGACTAATGAACTGAGGTCCATTGTCATGAATGATTCGTCGAGGTACACCAAATCTATAGATGACATGATGTTTGACGAAGTTGATGACACTGCTGGTTTTGACTTCTGCCAATGGTATAGCTTCGTCCCACTTAGAAAAGTAGTCGGTTATTGCTAATATGAACCGATGTCCCCTAGAAGAAGGAGGATTGATGGGACCTATAACATCCATGCCCCAAGCTTCAAAAGGCCAGGAAGCAGCAGTCGGATGAAGGAATTCTGATGGTTGATGAATGAAATTTGCATGGATTTGACAAGCTCGACATTTTCTTGCATATTCGACGGCATCAGATACCATAGAGAGCCAGTAGTAACCCATGCGTCGGATACGGTCTTGTAGCTTAGGACCAGGTTGATGTGCTCCACAGACACCATCGTGAGCTTCACGCAATACTTGCTTTGCTTCATCACCAGCAAGACAGCGTAAGAGTAGGCCGTCATAAGTCCGCCGGTAAAGAGTTTTGGTGGTCTGATTGTAGTAGAACCGCAGAGATCGCCGACGAATACTCGTAGCTTACTTAGGATCTTCGAGAAGTATGTCATGAACCACAAAGTCGATGAAGGAAGCTCTCCAATCTTCGCTGATAACATTGGCTTCAGTAAGATTACTGAACTCAATATTACGATTATTTTCGATGCAGAATAACTCCCGATTAGAGATAACCACCACCTGCTATCTTTTGATAGGGATGGCTAAGACTGCTGCAAGATTGGCCAAAGTATCTGCTTCAGTGTTGCAAGCTCGGCGGACATATTCGATAAAGACAGCTTTAAATAATGTAGCCATGTTGATTGCCGCTTCATGATAAGGCACTAGATCATGATGACGAACTTCATAGGTTCCTCTAACCTGGTTAACAACTAGCTTGGAGTCACCATAAACTTCAAGATATTTGATGTCCAGTTGTTTAGCTAACTGAAGGCCAATGAGTAGAGCATTGTATTCTGCTACGTTGTTGGAGCAAGGTTCGTCTAAGGAATAGGCTCTTTGAATAGTTGACCCGTCTGGAGAAACAAGGACAACTCCAACTCCTGCGATAATGGCACCATTAGGTCCAATCCTGGATGTACCGTCAAAGAATAGACGCCAAGTAGGAAATTCTTCGGAGATCATATTTGATTCCAATGTCTCGTCTGGGATTTCATCATAGAGTTTGGATGTCCCTGGTACAGGATGAGCTGCTAAGAAGTCCGCCAGTACTTGACCTTTGACAGACTTTTGTGGAACATACACCATGTCATATTGGGCTAGCAGAATGGCCCATGTAGCCAATCGAGAGTTGAGTGTACTTGGCTTTTTCATCAGTACCCGAAGAGGATTAACTCGGAAAATGACATGAATAGTTTGGCCAATGATGTAATGCCTCGTCTTTTGAACAGCAAACATAAGAGCTAGGTATTCTTTTTCGACCGGACTATAACGGTGTTCAGCACCAATCATAGTACGACTGAGATAATAAATGGCCTGTTTATGACCTTCTTTATTCTTTTGGGCAAGTAAAGCACCCAATGAATGATCCATAGCGCAGACATACATTAAGAATGGTATGCCAGAAATTGGTGGCACCAAGACTGGTGGGTTCATGAGATACTGTTTTATGTCGTCAAATGCTCGTTGACATTCTTCAGTCCAAATGAAAGATACACCCTTCTTCATTAATTGAGTAAATGGTCTGCAGCATCCAAACAGGTTTGAAATGAATCTCCTGATGTATGTAAGTCGACCTTGGAATCCTCGTAGCTATTTTAGGTTGCGTGGAGGACGCATCTCTTGAATGGCTTTGATCTTCTCGGGATCCACGTGTATACCCTTAGAGGTAATGACGAAGCCGAGAAATTTGCCACTAGAGACACCCAAGAATGACTTGGCGGGATTCATTTTCAGTTGATGTTGGCGCATCATATTGAAGATTGTTCTTAAGTCTTGGATGTGATCTTCCTTTAGACGACTTTTGACAGCAATATCGTCAACGTAGCATTCAACAGTCTTGCGAAGATGATCTCGAAAGATGGCACTCATGGCTCGTTGGTAAGTTGTACCAGCGTTCTTGAGACCAAATGGCATTACGGTGTAGCAGTAGACTCCGCGAGGAGTGCGGAAAGAAGTATGTTTTTTATCCTCAGGATTCATCCGAATCTGATTGTATCCAGAGAATCCATCCATGAAGGATATTCGCTCGAACCCACAAGTATTGTCGATCATGACATCTGTGATAGGGAGAGGAAACTCGTCTTTTGGACAGGCTTTATTAAGATCCCGAAAGTCGATACAAACTCGAACTTTGCCAATTTTCTTCAAGACTGGGACAACATTGGCGACCCAATCTGGATGTTGTTCTTCTCGAATAAAGCCACAAGCTATGAGCTTTTTGACTTCATCATCAATAGTGTCCATCATTTCTGGCTTGAATCGCCTTTGATGTTGTTTGACTGGCTTCGCATTAGGCAAGATATTCAATTTGTGAGTAGCAACTTTGGGATCTAAACCTGGCATGTCTTCATAGCTTCAGGCAAAGATATCAATGTATTCTCGAATAAGAAGAATTAATTCTTGTTTATCTGCCTCTGGAAGGTTCTTGCTGATGAATATTGGACGAGGTGACCCGCTTTCTCCTACATCAATTTGAACCAATTGATCTTCGGTAGGAGGTTCTCGTTGTTCGAATCGGAGTTCCCATTGGGTATCCATTTATTGAGCCCAAGGATTTTTTTTGGGATTTTCTTCAATATCCTCGTCATAGCCTTCTGGAAGTTCAGCGGAGACCATGTTAGAAGATACGATCAGCCGATGAACCTGACCAATACTGGTATCAGAATCCCATGATCTAGAATCAGAAGAGTTAGAGCGCTCCTCACTATCGGATTCGGAGACTGCTGGGGATAATACCGGAGGTGAAGCATATCCGAGACCTCTTTTTGTCCTGCTATAGTACATCTCTGACTTTTCTTCCGGAATAACCGTACGGATAGGAGTTCTTCTACCCTTACCGTAGTTGAGGCCATTCTTGAAGTCATAACCTATTTTTCGGATGATGTCTTTTGATTGTTGACTATAACGATGGAGCTGGAGACGTCCCGTATCGTTGCTTTTGCTATCATCCATATAGCTAAATTTTTGTTCTGGTCCTTTACTAAAAAGTATTGGACTCTCGCCTCTCTATCGAGAAGGGACAATAAAGTATGAATCATCTGGGTGTTCGAGTAAGACTTCTGTTTGAAGAGACTGTACAACTCCCATTGTAAATGACTGAAAGCTATCTAACATATCCAAATAGCACTTAGCATGATAAATGACATCAGTATACTGGAAAGGAGATACTTTTTTATTGATTTGTACATCTGTATTTACAACAGGACCTTTAGCCTTAGCAGGCTTGGTCATATTGATTACAAGAGGGGGAGAAGAAGAACGTGGAGGAAGATTGGACTTGTTACGACGGAGGTCAATAACAAGCGGCTCAGAGGAGGTAAGCTCCCTTTTATCCTTGTTATGAGATAAATCAATAACAAGTGGCTCAGAAGAGGTGAGCTACCTTTTTTCCTTGTTACGACGTAGGTCGATAACAAGTGGTTCAGAAGAGGTGAGCTCCCTTTGATCTTGACCGCCATCAGTTGGCTGCTTTTGGGCCGGCAAGTGAATAGCCAGTGGTTTAGAGGATTGAGGACGAGAAACACGCCCTTTGACAGGTATGATGAGAGTGTCATTGGGCACTGCTTCTTGTTCTTCTTCAGTGTCCAGAGCCAGTACTACCTTCATGAATTCATCCCTGTACATGCGAGCATCGTTACAATATGCTTCGACACCTTTGAAAGGATAGAGATTCGCAACCTCTTTTTGAACCTCTCCATTGTCATCAACGTATTTGAAACATTGATGGAGAGTCGAAGGAACAATATTGTGCTCGTGAAGGAATGGTCTCCCTAAAAGAGCATTGTAAGAGCAACCATGGTTGTCTATGATATAGAAGGTCACCTTTGTGCGAAGATTGCCTATTTAGAGTTTTAGGCGAATCTTGCCCAGAGGTTCACTTCTTCCTTGGTTGAACCCCAGGATGGTGGTGATTGTACTGGAAAGACTATGTACTGGGATCTTCAGCGCATCTAGCATTGTCTTTGGCATGATGCTGAGAGCAGACCCTGGATCTATCAGAATACGATCGACTTTCATCGAGTCGACATATCCTGTATAGTATAGAGGACGGTCATGCCTATTGTCTTCTATCAGCATATCATCCTGTGTGAAGGTAATGTTTGGAATTAACTCCAATACACTGTGACAATGGAGGCAAGAGACAGGCTCTGCTTTTGGCTTCTTCAGAAGGGTTAGACAGGTTTCTGCCTGCATGAGAGCTTTACTCAGAGTTTCTCGAGTCTCTTTGGAGAGACGCAAGAGCTCGAAGATTGACAGCCTGGCCGGTGTATTGGCTAGTTGAGCCAAGATATCAAAGTTATATAGCTTCTCAAGTCCAGAAGGAGATGATTTCTTCAAAGGTTTGTCGAAGCGGACTTGTTGTTTGCCTTTGTCGGCTGCTGTCAGCTTAGGAGGAATGGGCTCTACACCCGGTGAAGACACAGCAGGGATGCTCTCAGTAGAAGCAGGTTGCACTGGAGCAGACTCAGAAGAAGAAGCATGATTTTCTTGAGTCTCGAAAAGTTCCCGTAGATAGGCTTTCCCTGATCTGGTACCCAGTAGGATTTCCTCTTCAACTATGGGGTCAAAAGACACCATATTGTAGATCTTTGTTTTGCCCTTGGAGCGTTCTTTCTTCTTGGAAGAAGATAGAACTTCGAACTCCGAAGCAAGATCAGGGTGAATCCACATAATCTCACCATTGTCAAGAGATAAGGGGACGAGACCTTCATTTCGTGGAGGAGGAAGATTCTCGATCTCAGGAGTAGCCTTGGGGATAGGGATGACACCATGCTGTACCATCTGTGGAGGGAAGTTATCGAACTGTACTGAGACCATGTTTACGGCAACAGTTTTCTCGTCTTGCTGCAGAGTGACAACGCTAGCATTGACTAACTCCTGAATTTTGCCTTTGAGCACGTAACATGCTTGAGTGGGATGACCAATGAACCTGTGATAGACACAGTATTTACGATGATCAGTCTTACCGACCTCATCAGGCTTCTTCGGGTCTGGGAGTTGGAGCTTATTGCTCTTGATCAAGCAATCAAAGATGCTCACGGTGTCATTCTCGTCAAAGGAGTACTCTACTTTTGGACGAGGTTCCCTTGGTGGAGGTACAGAAGGAGTAGAAGCAGACGTAGGTGGAGCTACGTTAACTGCCAGAAATTCTTTATTTTTCAAGTTGATGTTCAGAGTCTCTTTACCTTTGCGGTTATTCTGGCGATTACCGCTACTAGCTGTCGGGTGTTTATCCCGATCGGGGTTAGACATGTGTACCCCTAGCTGCTTGAACTTGTCAGCGCTAACTTCAGCTGCTTTAGCATTGACAATGAAGGATGGCTAGTCTTGGAACTGAGTTGACCCCGTCCACATACTGATGATAGGCAAAAGATTTGCCTTGCAGGTATCAATAGTGACAGCAGCCGGAGTTCCAGGAGGCATTTTTAAAGCTTCTCGGCGGAACCTCTCAATAAAACTTTCAGCAGTTTCATTGTGTCTTTGTTTGATCTTGTTGAGGACCGACATAGTCATGTCGTTGATTTCTTCATAGAATCGTTCCAAGAAGATTTGTTTCAATCCCGAGAAAGAGGTGATACAGCCATCGGGCAAGCTTCTGTACCAGTCGTATGCTACACCGGCTAAACAACTGACGAACACCCTGGTAAGAAGAGCGTCATTTGACTGAAGTTGAACAGTCATTACCTCAAAATGGTTAATGAACTGACTGGGAGAAGTGCTGCCATCAAACAGCAAAATTGTAGGGATTTTGTACTTTGGAGGAAATGGGACTTCCTTCCATTCAACTGGATAGGGTTATTTGATCCCCAACCTCTGTAAGTTGTCCTTCTCTTTGAAAGCCTCGAATTGAGTACGCAGGAGTTTGACAGCTTCATTAGCATCCTCCAATGATGTAGAAGGAGCAAGTTGAATCAGAGTGGTAGGGGGAGGAATAGCTTGGTAAGCACTACCCCCAGCACCTGACTGACTGGGAGTGGGTTGAATCTGTACAGGGGGTACTTGAGGAGATGCTACCCCCAGCCCTGCATTGACAGGCACCGACGATGCTATGATCTCAGGATTTGCAGCAGATACAGTCGGTGGTACTGTATGTTGGGCCACGATGATAGAATGCATACTTGCAACCATTTCAGCCATGGTCTTCAACTTGTCTTCTAGTACAGCTATCCGTTGTTCTTGACTTGCTGAACTGGAAGCATCTGGGTCTTCAGTGACAACATAAGCTGTCACTTCTCTAGGTACAGTAGAGGACACTGTCTGTTCAGAACTTTCGATGTATACATCATAGTCGAAGAAAGAATCATCTCCTGAATAAGAAAAAGGAAGATGACCAGAAAGATCTTGAAGATTCCTTTGACCGATTGTGTCTCGGCTTCGGGACCTGGTATGTCGAAATACTCCTTCAGAAGATTCTTAGAGTAAAACTAAATACCGTTGGCTGGGCCTGCGAGGCTTGCCGTGTTTGGAGCACTTTCTACCCCTAGTGTCTCTAGAAGTCATGTTGACGAAAGCGTACAACATTTCGTCCTCGTCTTCCGACATTGGTTCAGAGTTTGCAAAGTTCAAACGATCGAAGACAGATCGTTTTGTTGTCTGACAACAGCACTTGATGACGACCTTGTGATTATAATGGTGTCCAAGTAGCTGAACTGGAGGTATTGAGATGTTGTCCCACTTTTGTTTGAGGTATTCTCGGAGATCAGAAACAATGACAGGACGAGAAGAAGTCTGAAGGATATGTTCTTTGACTATATTCGGAACATGGTTCCGGTTCTTCAAGTGTTTTGTCCCTTGAGTGTACAGAAAAGTACTCACCTCATTAGCATAGGTGTCAGGATTCTTCATCTTTGAAGTTTGTCTCTGATGCAGGTTGATCTTCGGTATTGGCTGTTTGCATTTTGTCGAAGTTGGCCTATTGGGATAAGTCCTTAGATCTGCAAATTCACCCCCAGGGGCTTCTGTCTAAGACACCAGCAACTTTCCCTGTTTTGAATGGGATATCCTGAGAGTTGGGAGATCTTGGAATTCTGCTACCGGAGTAGGCAGAATACCTCTTTGATCAGTACGCTTCCCTTTGGCAGGAAAGGAAGAACTCTTGTTTGAGAGAGTTCTTGTACTGATTGATGCCGAGGCATGTTCAGATTGATCTTCTACGATAAAAACCGAAGAAGACTGAGAAAAGACCAAAGGGTCTTTTCCTTTGTTTTGTGAAGAAGGGTTAGCTAAAGAGCGTTTTCCTCTGTTGTCTTCCAAGTCGTGAAACGAGGAAGTTTGAGAAAAGACCAACGGGCCTTTTCCTTTGTTTTGAGGAGGAGGAGGAATAGTCAACAGACTACCCCCAGTGGATTGTGTTGGAGCAACAGGGTGCTTGGAAAAAGGAGCAGAGTTTTTTTCCTTGCTGTGAGAAGAAGGAAGATTAGCCAAAAGGCTATCCCTCTTAGACTGCGCTGGCACAGTTTGTGCAGGAGATGAAGTGGCAGTAGGCGCATTGGCTGGTTGCGTATGAGAAGCTTTGACAGATGGCCTTTTGGCCACAAACTGTGTAGCTTGCGCAGCAGGAGTCTTGACTTCAGAGTGCTTGAGTTGCATTCTGGTTGATGGAGTGGTGGACTGCGCAGGCAGAGTTGCAGCCAACTGTGCCAGGGGAAGTGGAGTCTTGCACTTTGCCAGAGTAGCATAGGAAGTGGTTTGTGCACTGGCAAGAGGAGCAGTGTACTGCGCATGGGCAGTAGAGGGAGCAGACTGTACAGTAATTTTGGGAACAGAGACAGCAGACTGCGCAGAGGACTTTGGAGTCCACACTGAACAGACTTTGCGTTTGGCAGAAGTTGCAGTGCGACGAGTAGTCCCGGAGTTGATCTTCACCTCGTAGGTCGTCTGGTTGACCTTTACAACCAGCGTCTTCTGCGTCTTTCCGATAGACGTAACATCACATTGAGTTGTCACTTCCTCGTCGGAGGAGAAAGTCGTCCCCAGCAGAGTCGCCATTTTGTTTGCAAAAACAAAAGTGTTTTTTATTTCACAAACTTTGTAATAAGATTACAATTGAATTCTGGAAAAGTACAACTATAGGAATCCGATCTGAAGACGATCGCTTTATCCCTTGGACGATGTGAACTTTAAAGACGGTAGCCTCTGAAGAATGCAGCAGCACTTTGGCAAGAACTCCAGATCTCTGGTGATGATCTCGAATGATATGATCTCTGCTCTTTTCTGGTATGGTGGTCCTGATAAATGAAGGACTTGAAACTCTATTTATAGAGTTCTGGAAAATAACTAACTAGTAGTTATTTCTGGATTGCGCAGGATGGATTGTGCAGGCATTGGACTGCGCAAGCAGCGAACTGCGCTGGCAGTTACTCGATCGTGGACCAACTGTATGAGATGCGTGGCATTGTTTGATTGAAATGCGCTTGGTCGTGTACAGACGGTTGCCACATGGTGAACAATTGATGGCATGTATGCCACGTATAAATTGTCAGTTATCTTGATGGACTGCGCCACTTGAACTGCGCTGGCTTCAGACTGCGCTTCCAATGGGTTGTACTGAGACTCGGATTGCGCTGAGGTTGAGCTATCAGACCGCGCTGGCTTTTGGCAGCTGGACCGTACTGGACAGCTGTCATGGCGACGTGGCCCAAGAAACGAACAGTTTCCTCATTCTTTGGACTGTCAGTTGTCAGAAGATCTGATTCTGTGTCAGGTAATGATGACGCTGCCACGTCAGCTAGCGCGCTTGGATGGGTGCGCAGTTCAGCTTGCGCAGTTGAGTTGTTGCACAATCTGTCTCCTGTGCAGTTCATTTGAAGGATGCACAATTTGATTTTTATTGCTTCTTTGATGGGTGCAACTTAATTTTTAGGACCTACAAACATGTACCTCGTTTACAAAATTTGGAGGCTGACGCTCTGGCTAGCCTCGCAGCCTCATTGGCAGCACCCCTCGGGACTCAATACTATGTCACGGTAGTTGGTCGAGACTTGGTCTATCCTAAAAACAACCTGTGCTCACAAACGGCCCATGCCATGTCAACAAGTGCTGGTGTTAATGTCTGAGACTGGAGGTTCCCGTTCATCGACTTCGCTGTCTATGAAATTCTTCCAGAGGACCCGAAAGAAGCCGTCTCAGTCAGGAGGCGCTCCCTTCGATTCTATTACGATACAGCTACTAAAATGCTGTACCGACGCCCCTACGATGGACTTCTCCTTCGATGTTTATCCAACGAAGAGGCAGCCGAAGCCCTTCGAGAAGCTCACGATGGAACCTGTGGGGCCCATCAACCTGGCCCTAAGTTGCAGGATCGACTGCGACGCATGGGCTACTACTGGCCAACCATGGCAGCCGACGCTGTCGACTATGCTAAAAAGTGCCATGCGTGCCAGCTTCACGCTGACTTCATCCATACACCGTCAGAACCACTACATCCTACGGTCGTCTCCTAGCCCTTTGAAGCCTGGGGGCATGGATATTGTAGGACCAATCACCCCTCCTTCATTACGGGGACACCGCTTCATCCTAGCCATCACCGACTACTTCTCCAAATGGACAGAAGCAGTTCCATTGGCAGAAGTGAAGATCTCTAGGGTGGTCAGCTTCATCAAGCACCATGTCATCTACCATTTCGGGGTACCTCGGAGGATTATTCACGATAACGGTCCTCAGTTCATCAGCTATATTTTCAGCAGATTCTGTGACAAGAATCGCATTCAAAATGTGGCATCAACCGCCTACAATCCGGCAGCAAACGGATTGGCCGAGGCATTCAACAAGACTATCGTCGGGCTACTCAAAAAGGTCATGTCATCCAACAAACGCGACTCGAGGTCCAGATACCCTCACTCCGTGTAGCGATCACAAATCAACTAACATAGGAAGACAATCAACGTCGCCGTCTGCGAGAATTGAAGGTACTTGACGAAAAACGTCTCCTAGCTCAACAGCGCATCGAACTCTATCAAGCCTGTATATCACAGGCTTTCAACAAGAAGGTCAAGCAGAGGACTTTCCAAGTAGGCGACCTGGTTCTGACAGTCAGGAGGCCGATGGTGTTGACTCACAAGACACCAGGAAAGTTCGAGCCCAAGTGGGAGGGACCTTTCATCATAGAGACGGTATACTCAAACGGTGCTTACCGCCTCGTCAAACCCAATAGAGACTTGTTCATGATGCCCATCAACGGCAAGTTCCTAAAGAAGTACTACTCTTGACATCCTTCAGACATGTACTTCTATCTCCACCCAACAAGGGAGTCTACGGACCCAATCATCAGGGCTCACATACAATTCCCTTCCATAAAATATTACGCATCCGGAACCCAGCTATTCCGTGGCATTCTATTCTCCAGTAGAAGGACAACCACGTCCACATTACCTCTGAGTTGTTCCCCTACACCCTACAAAGCGGAATCTTACACTCCATAAGACTACGCTACCCATCATGTTTACCACGTCCATATTACCTCTGAGTAAACATCTCGTACAGACAACCCCTGCGTTGCCGTACATTGATTGCAGAACTTCCACGTCCATATTACCTCTGAGTAGTTCCGCGTATCCCCCAGAGTCATTCCTACCACGTCCATAACACCTCTGAGTAGGAAGATTCCATCATTTGAATCCCATATTTGCCACGTCTACATCACCTCTGAGCAAACATGTCGGTTCATTCGAACTTATTATCTGTACCTAAAAACCAAGGAGCGCAAAAGATAATAGGCCCACACAAATCATCAAGTTCATGACAGCAAAAATGAACACACCACAAAAACTTTGTATTCTTTATTCAAAGGTAAAGGATTACACCCCCAGCAAGAGTTATAAATTACACAAAAAAGAAGAGATTACAACCCCTAAACATCCCCGGGGTTGGCCGAAAGCTCTTCAATACGACGCTTCAAGTCTGCCGCCCGAGTCTCTACGGTCGCCAGGACCTGGCGTTCGGCTTCTTGACGCATCATTTCTATGGCCTCAGGAGAAGTGTCATCCTCATGCTTCTCGTCCAACTGTTGCCGTTGCTGGGCCAGGGTAAGAGCCCGGCGGGTGAAAGCTGCTTTCTCCTCCTTAGATGCTACATGTTCAACCTGGACTCGCTCAGCATCTAATAAAAGTTGGGCCCGCTGGTCTTCAAGGAGGCGAATCTTGGCATCAACCTCCGCTATACTAGCGCCTAACGCAGCTCGCAACTCCACCTTCTCCTGCGTGGACTGAGATAATCTCTCTACCGCAGCCGCAGTTTCAGCCACCTCGCGTTCCCAGACACCCACGGTGGCCTGATAAGAGGACTCAGTCTCAGCGATCAACTTCTTATTTTCTGCATTTATCAGGGCGGAGAGATCATTTCGCTGGATACACTGAAACTCGAAAAATAGCTGGTCCAGCTCGGTCACCGAGGCCTCCAGAATCTCGACCATATGATCATGGCCCTGGTGGGAACGTATCAGACCGATGTGAGGGAGTGCCAGGGTTTTTACCGTCGCAAAACTCCCATTAGCATCTATTACTGCCGATACGCCCCTCTGCAGCATCTTATACACCGCCTCAATAATAAACTTCACATACTCATCTGCATCCGCCTGCACCTGCGGCGTCATAGCAGGAGTTGGAGGAGCTGCTCTAGACAGCGGACCGGAAGAAGGCCCGTCGGCTTCAGTCTGCGAGGCTGAAACCTCGGCATCAACGGACTCTTCCTCAACAGGGGCTTGACTACTAGCTCGAGGAGCCAAAAGGATAGAAGGAGCCGAGAGAGGCGTCGAAATCTTACCCCAAGTAGAAGGAGCAACAGAGGGTTCCAGCAAACCCTTACCCTTCTCAAGCTCGGAGGGACCACCGACGTCAGGGGCTACCGCATCCGTCCCCAGCACTCTATCAGCAGGCCGTACGGGACATTCCCCCTCCGGCAGAGCAGCAAGATCAGCACTTGTTTCCTGACTCGGCTCCCTTGGAGTCAGGATCGGCGGACGAGTCTCATTTTCACTATCAAATCCCTCCGCAGGGATAAAATCTGTCGCTACCTCCCAGTCGGCAGCCACCTCGGCTTCCGCTGCTGAGTCTGGGGTAGGGCTCGGCAACGCTGCAGCCGACCTTCCCTCATCATGACAAGGAGGGGAATCAACCCTCTCTTCTGTTTCAATCACGTCTGTTGCCCCCGCAACAGGCTCATGCATCTATGGAGGAACGTCATCTGAAGACGACGAACTCCACTCCACTTTCTCATCTGGAAGCCCCGTGTCTGCTGGACCCTCAATGTCTAAGGCCCCCACAGCGGCTTGCACTATCTCGGGAACTGCTGCATCCTCAGCTTCCCTCCCAATATAGTCTGGAGATACTGGAATCTCCACAACAACGACATCATCCGAGTTCTCCTCCACGGGAGACATCACAATCGGCGGAATGCGCTCTTCAGATGAGCCCGCCACCTCCTTTGGTCTGCTGGCACCAGATCTTGGAGTACGGGGTCTCCTTTTTAGCGGCTCCTACAAAAAAAGAAAGCATAGGTCACAAGATGTTGAACCTAACCAGACTATATGGGACATCCTTACCTCCGCATGTGTTGAGTCTGATGACACTGTCGGTGACAATGCCTTCTTCTGCCTCTTTGGTGCAGAAAAGCCAGCCTCGGTATCAGCACGTCTTTTCGGTTGATCGACCGAGGGCTCTGCCTGACCCCCCGTGGATACGGCAGGGGTACCTCGATAACCCACCTCTGGCGGACGGTACGATCGAGCCTTCGCCAATATGTTTCCAGTCGTCCCTAACTGGGTGCCGACAATAAAACTGGTCTCCCGATCATATCCGGGGGGTACGGCGTTCATGACACAGTAAAATTTGGCGGTCGAGAAAAGAATCGACGGCCGCAGATTCTGAACAGGCAGCGTAAAGCGAGCTCCGGTACATCCGGCATTGTAGTAATGCCAAGCTCGTGCACCATCCAGCAAACTTCCAGTATAACCCAGGTTGATACTGGGATTATCCAACATCAACTGAGCATAGCCGAATTGTCGTACAAAACAGCTCGGCAAATACGGTTTCAGGTAACACTGGTTCCTATTCCGGTACACCAGATGGGACGGCCGGATACTTTGCAACCAGCGAAATCCCCACGGAGACAGAGTGGTAGCATCTTCACCCGAATCCATTAAGTCTTTATTGGCCTCAAAACCCAAAAAGACGGGACCAACTTTGGTGATCTCCCACCCCTGAAGGTGGGATAAAACTTTTTTGCAAACAGGAACACCAGTATGTGACCAACTCCTCTGGTGGAAACGGCAGAGGAATGCATCTCCGGCCCTGTGATCTTCTTCCGAGCCCGGACTCATCACATTGAGATGGTGTAAAATTAACCACCCCATCAAATAATGAAACGGCAGTTCGGCATGGGGGAAGTTGTCATTCCTACCTCGTTCATGAACCATATTTCCCGCAAATTCTCGTAAACTTTGCAGTAGGTTACACACCATTGCGGGGAGTAGAGCCAGGCGACGGCCAAAAACCAACTTCACAGCTGGCAGGATTAGGTTCCGGGTCACCCTCTCCACAGAGCCTGACCCGCCCGAGAAGACATAATCCCGAAGCCAAATCATCAGATACGCAGCTAATACTACTTTTGACGACATCCGATGAGTAAGGTGCCAGAAACAGCTATAGGAGCGTTCGTCCGACTGCCGGTCCTCATTTTTCCGGGGATTCTTCTCACTTAACCTGCTCATTTCGGAGAGCACCACGCTACTGGAAAGCGCTGGCGAAGTGGTAAACTGAGAGGGATCCTCCTTGTCTTGCTTAAAGACATAATCTCTCCAAGCGGTCACATGAGGCTGTGACCCGCCCTTATCCCTCTTCTGCATATAATAATGATGACTCGCCAATTCCTTGAAGACGGCCATCATCTCCTCGGCTTTGTCCCTCAGCACTTGGAACTCCTCGTTGGTCGGGAAGTATTCCTCATAAGGTTCTGATCCCCAAGGGAGCTTTGACACCTCGTACATTTCATGAAGTACGAGTCCCAGCTCCCCCACCGGAGTGAAGAAAGTCCCGGTATGGGTGTTAAACATTTCCAGAAGCACGAAGAACATATGTCTGTTGATGTCGACACCTGCCTGAGTAGCACGGATTGCGGCAGTCAGCCCAATCTCTCGGAGTTCGGTTCGAAACTGCGACAGAATCCAGAGTGTCAGCTTGTCCCATTTGGAAACATAGTGATACCAACCCTCTACCCGAACAACCGCTCCAACAAGAGCATACGATTTGCAAAAGTCGAAGCGCTAAAGCAAATGTGTTGATGGAAACGTCACTGTAAATGCTCCCAGGACGGAGAGTCCGCCAGGTGAAAGAAGGCCCAGCCCGCACGGCGGTCAAAGTATCCCTCTGATCGGAGGTAGAGTCGATCTTGATGATGCCTGCCACCGCTCTCCCCTGAGATGGGGTTAGCTCCCAAGACATCCTCCTTTTGGAAGCAAGACGACAGAAAGCCGTCAAAGGCCATTGACGCTCAAGTTGTTTAACAGTCATATGCACCCCCTTTGCTGTAAAGAACTAATCTTCCTTGACCTTTAACACCTTTGCTTCAATAGAAGTAAGGCGGTCCCCAAACAGGAACTCAGGCTTCAAGAAAGTCACATTATCAGAAGTGACAGATTTCAAAATGCCACGCTCCATCATCCGTTGGAGGAACCCATGCTGTTGTTCCCGAATTTGAGTCATTCTTTCGGGAGACTGATCCAGCATAATGGCAGCTTGGGCAGGGTTTATCACCTCCTCATTATAATCTACTCCCATCTGACAGAGGGCAGCGTCCAGAAGCACTTCATTCAAGAGCGGGACAGTCATCGACACTGGTATTCGACAAAAGAAGGCAAAGATTCTGATATGTTAGAAACAACAAAAGAATCTGAGCCACGTTCTCATCAAAAATGCATACCCTGAACCAAGGCTCAGGCGCATCTGAAAAGAAGCTTCGGTGCATCATCAGGGTCTAAACCCATGCGAGTCAGCAGTGGAGCTTCGGCGCATCATCAGGGTTTAAACCCATGTGCGTCAGCAGTGGAGCTCCGGCGCATCATCAGGGTTTAAACCCATGCGCATCAGCAGTAGAGCTTTGGCACATCATCAGGGTCTAAACCCATGCGTGTCAGCAGCGGAGCTTCGACGCATCATCAGGGTTAAAACCCATGCGCGCCAGCAGTGGAGCTTCGGCGCATCATCAGGGTTTAAACCCATACGCGTCAGCAGTGGAGCTTCGGCGCACCATCAGGGTTTAAATCCATGCGCGTCGACGAAAAAAACCTCAGCACATCATCAGGACTCAAGGTCCGTGCACGTCGGCGTATGTGATTTCTAAAAAATGGTACAGAAAGATATGATAAAGAATGATGAAACTCACCAATCACCGTCGGCCGAACGTCGACGGACGGCCGTGGGACATCATCCGCGGCAGCCTCTACAGGCTCTTTTCCTTTGCCTCGTCCTCGGCCAGCACCGCCGCGAGGAGTCTTGGAAGCCATTTCTTGCAAGAAGAAAGTTAGGGTTTTTTCAAAAGAAGAACTCTAAAAAAATAAGAAATCAAAGAGAGGAAGAACTCTCTCTCTCTCCATCTCATGCCTATTTATAGGCTCAGTCGCACGCATGAATCGATGAAGTGTGACCTCAGCCGCCGCCTCAAGTTCTGTGAGGTGATAAATGCAAATAAATCCAAAAAGATCATCATTAATCTTCTTGGTTATCGAAGCGTTATCATTTGCATTTACTGAGAGGAGCATGCGCCCCATCACTGATGCGCGGAGTAATCATGCGCCCGAACAGTCATGCGCCCCGTTGAAAATGCCACCATGCTTCTTATTCAAAGTATTCTAAAACTTAACAAAAAATTTTGAAAACTTTGAAGGGGGTCTTGTAGAAGCATGGAATTTCAGGACCAGAAATCCTATACGCCAAACATTACATACGCCAGGGAGCTCAGAGGAAGTACTTGGCACAGCAAAGCAAAAGTATAGACATTAAAAGAGGATTTTTATTTCATATAAAAGTCTATTACATGTCTAAAAAAGAGCTGTACAAAGGAGAATTTCTACAAAAAAAAGACCCTAAGTCTACAGCTCGGCGCAGCAACCACCATGCGCTCTCAAACAGGCGTATCTCGCCATGCGCTCTCAGCCAGGCGCATCCCTTCAGCAGCTCAGTTATGTGCATCCTCAGTTATGTATATCCCTTCAGCGGCTCAGTTATGTGCATCCCTTCAGCAGCTCAGTTATGTGCCGCCCTTCAGCGTCCCAGTCAGGCGCATCATGAAGTGTCAGCATATGCGCCATCAAATGCTTCGACTAATGAAGCATTTATTGAGCAGAACGAGGGTGGCAATCAACCCTCTAGCTGGAGGAAGAGCTCTCCAAACCAAGGAAGAGAAGAGCACCGCAAATCAACCTGCGGCTAAAGGAGCAGCTTTCAACCCAACCAGAATGGGCAACACCCACTCTAGCAGGAGGAAGAGCTCTCCCAAAGTCCAAGGAAGATGATCGGGGCACCGCAATTCCGATCTGCGGCCCTTCCGGCATAACGAAGATGAGGCTCGAGCATCCCGATTTTTGGATGCAACAGGCATCTTTTGCCTGCCTCGGAAGCCCTCGACTCCGACTTTTGGATGTAACAGTCACCTTCAAGTGCATCAATAAAGACAATGCGTCGCATCTTCACCCTCGGGAGCATCTCATCAACAGAATGTGCTCGGGCAAACAAGTTTATTTCGGAAGGACGTGAGAGAACGAGAAGCAAACCCTCTCCATGCCACTATTTATAGACCGGGCAAATCAAAGCCATGCGCCAAGGGGCTGGCTCTCCGAATCTCGTGCAATGAATTTGCATTGAATGGTGATGAACCTGACGTTTTGAATTCAGCCAAGTCAAAAACGGCTATTTAAAGTACTCGAAGAACGTAACAGTCGGGCCCATAAAGACGTATCATGCAAGCGGATGCACCGGTCAGATTGCACATCATACAGACGCTCCCATCAACACCAAGCGCCTCATAAGGATGCACCTCCATGCGTCCCCATGTGCCTAGTAGAACGCGGATCGACACGCCCACTCAACAGCCCATCACCTATCAAAGAACATTAAATACTGAAGTCTGACAGAGTTGGCAGCACGTCCCCCGAGGACTGAACGATTGACAGCTTTTTCAGAAGACGAAGCGTCGCCGACGTCAGCATCATCATTGCTTTCCTCCGGCGGTTACAAGCCATGTGGCCGCCCAACCATCTCGCATGCACCTCCGCAGCCATACGCCTAAATCTCTGCATACGCCTCAAAAGCCGTACGCCTCAGACTTTTCTCCGATCCCTAAAGACAGAAGTAAAGTCACTACTGAAGCCCCGCATGCGCCTCAAAAGCCATGCGCCCCGACTGGTTCGTGACTCCTAAAGGTTACGAGCCAAAGTCTCCTCATGTGCCCAATCCCAGGCGTATCCTATCAGATCACTCCCCACCAAATCCGAGATCTTCGAGCCATGGACCTACGACACGTGTCCTTTGACTTGATTCAGCCTATGAAGGGGTGCTAATCACCCAAGATCTCAGCAACTGAAAAATCCTCTCTATTGCTACGTGTCAGCTCGGTCGCAACCCACAAAGGCAGCAGGAAGGGTTCAACTCCTCAATCAGAGCGTATCGCCCATGCGCCTCCATCAGCAACCACCACGTAGCATCCCCGCGTACAGGCGCATCCTACATATGCGCGTATGAGCAGCCAGCCTGCAAATCTATAAATAGAGGGATCACTTCCTTCTTACAGACACATCACACAACCACCGATATACATATACAGAGAGGAAGATACAGACACTCAAAGTCTTCTTCCTCTCCGTAAGCTCCGGCACCCAGAGCAACTCAGACCTTCAGAGAACCGAGAACCGTCGTCAGATCGTCAACGGAGTCAACGCATTACCACTCGCTCCATCGGCACAAGGGATCCAGATAAATAAAAGTGTACTCCTAGGACTACGTCTAAGTCCTATATTGTAACACTGTTCTGTTTGTAATTAAAATTTGTAATCAAAAGATTTTAATGGCAAACATAGCGAAGCATCTTCATCATCTTCCTCTTCTTCTCCACGTCCTCTTCTCTCTTTCAAGGAGAACGATGGCCCCCAAACCTTCCTCGCAAACAAGGTACGAAATCTTTGTTAATCTTTCTCCATTTCTTTCAAAAATCGTAGAAATTCACTGAAAAAATTGAAGGATCAATTACATTCTTTTTTTCAATTACAATTATTGTAATGTGAATGAAACTATATTCGGAGGAGGGAAGTAAACCATAGCATACGTGATTGCCAAAATCTGGCATCGTACAGGACTGTCCATTCTTCTGGCAGTCCAGACTGTATGTTGGACTGCCAAAAAATGAGCAGTCTATTGGCATAACATGTGTAGCAAAGGACTGCCTATTCTTCTGGCAGTCCTGACTGTATGTTGGACTGCCAAAAAATGAGCAGTCCATTGGCATAACATGTGTAACAATGGACTGCCCATTTTTCTGGCAGTCCTGACTCTATGTTGGACTGTCAGAGAAATAAGCAGTCCATTGGCATAACATGTGTAACAATGGACTGCCCAAATTTCTGGCAGTCCAACATACAGTTAGGACTGCCAAAAAAGTGGGCAGTCCTTTCTTACACATGATGTGAGTTAGGACTGCCCTCTTTTCTGACAGTCCTAACTGTATGTTGGACTGCCAGAAATTTGGGCAATCTTTAGTTACATATGTCCTGAGCCAGGGCTGTCCATTCAAACTGGCAGTCCAATTATACAGTCAGGACTGCTAGAATATTGGGCAGTCCAATGTTTGCACTAGTTGAACAGCAACATTTGTGGGCATGCCATACATTTTAATATGTAATTAATATTCAATAATAGTCATGAAAAGAAGAGCAAGGAGAAGGATGTTGAGGCCAGGCCCGAAAGAAAATGTCCTACCGCATCGGATCGCAAGGCGCGTGAAGCTGGTAGAGTTCTCGATAAAGGACTAACAATCAGAGAACCCGAACCAGCCTCACAAATAAGAACACGTGGAACGAAACATGTTGCAAGGCGTTCGAAGAAAGCGGCGACTCGTCGTGATGATTTCTCCGATGATGATGATGTACCCATTGCTCGAATAAGAGATGACGCTGGATCGGGTCCTTCTCAAGTAGTCGAGAAAGAGAAAGAGGAAGATGCGGGCCCATTGGTTGCTCTATTTTGACGTCAATCGAGAACCACATTTCTTATGAAATATAAAAGGATCTGGTTAGTTATTTACCTTGAATATAGATTAACTATTCGAAATAATAGTTATATGTAATATTGAATCTTTGTTTTTTTTATTTGCAGAAAAGCTCGCGCCTTTTGAGGGTAATAAACCATGCAAAGATGTGTAGTAAGTGGGAATTTGATGAGTTGAAAGAGAGTGTGAAAGAAAAAATCACCCCCACCGGATTGCAGTATTTGGCAAAATACTCGTATCAGATATTGGACCACGCAATGATTTTTGCATTTGTGGAGTGCTGGCATCCAGAAACTAACAGCATCCATCTCGCAGACGGAGAGTTGACAATCACCCTTGATGATGTCCACCACATTTTGGGGCTTAGAGTTGATGGTCATCAAATGTCGATGGATTATTCCGAGGGCGACTTCGACCTGTATGATGAGATGGTGGATTTGGTTGCCAATTGTCTCAGTGTTGAGGCAGAGACTTTTGTCACAATCCCCGAATTTAAGAAGTCTTATGGAGTTCCTTTAAGTTTTTGAGGAATACATTTAATGACGACGCCGACACCGACGACAATAATGCTAATGACGACCTCGTGGCCCGGGGATACATGCAGTTCATCCTAGGGGCCGTCGGCATTACAGACAAGTCCGGGACCGCGATACATATAAAATATCTAAACAATTTTAGGGAATTGAACGTTGTGGATCAAATATCATTCGGAAGTGGTATACTAGCACACCTCTACCGCGAACTTGGTGCTGCATCTCGAGTCGAGTCGAAGACAATAGCTGGTTGTCAAACACTGCTCCATGTAAGCAAACCCTAGCATACTGTGTCTATAGAATTGTATAAAATTATGTCGATAACGATAACATTATTATATTTTACATTTTCAGGCGTGGATATATGAGCATTTTTCGACGCTCAATAGGGCTACTCTTAATCGAAATTATGATGAGCAGATGCCCAGGATGTGTAGGTGGAGGCCGACTAAGATAGATACCAGACATCCACATACGTTGGCTACCCTACTTGTTGCTCTAGAAGATCTGAGGGCAAAGAAGCTGAAACAATAGTAACTTGAACTAGCATTAACTTACCACTCTAGTATTTCACATTAATTAGTAAATCCTTAAGTAATGAATGCATGTTGTAGATTATTTGGCATCCATATCAGGATCTGCAAAATAGCACTCGTCCTGTGCAACCAGTTGCACTATTTAGAGGTCCGATATTTTGTCATGAAACTGAGGAGCCTCACATCCCAGATAGAGTGCTTCGTCAGTTTGGTTACGTACAGACTATCCCGAGCACGTTGAAATTGAGGAACGCTACAAAAGGGAAGAAACCGTCGACCTATGTCCCGTCGTACTACCTTTGAGGGTCGTATTTATTCACTGAGTGGCAACAACATGTTGTCGGTAAAACCATACGAACTCCGATGTGAAGATGTGGGATTGTAGTGAGGACTACATGGAAAACTATGTGAATGCCGGACATGGTATGATGTTGAATCCTGATAAGAGAAGTACGAAAGTGCCGGTAGCAGCACCCTTACCATCCAAGTCAGTATATATGATACATTGCAGAAGATGGTTAGTATAGTTTGTTTAATTAATCCATGTAGTGGTAAAGTGTTGGTTCCTAAATTTATGATATGTATTCATGCAGGCTTTGAAAGTGAAGCAATTGGGGAAAAGTCTAATCATGTGCAAGGGGGAGAATTACGAAAATGTTGGTACCCAGATGCAGAACATCGCAGCTGATTACCCATTTATCGAATATGAGCGACGCACGAAGATGCATCATGAAAATGAATGACTATGTAGTTTTTATATGGTTGAACCATTTGGTAGTTGGGTGAACGACGCAGGAAGTATCATGTAAAACTTTTCTAATTGGTTGAACAATCCCCGTGTCAACAGTATTAAATAGGTTTGCATATTATATGAATGTCGTCTTGAGTATCTTCCTATGAATTAGTATTATATTGATTGCAAGTTTGCGTATTATATGAGTGTCCTCTTGAGTATTATATTGCTTGCAAGTCTGCCAGGAACTGCCCAGTCCTTGCTCACAGCAAGTCTTCCTTGTATGTGGACTACCCAGTCCTCGCCCAGTTCTAAAGTCTTTTTTGTATGTGGACTGCCCAGGAACTGGGCAGTCCATGCTCACAGCAAGTTCTGAGATGGACTGCCCAGTTTTCTGGCAGTCCACGTACATATGTGGACTGCCAGAAAACTGGGAAGTCCTTCACAGAACTTGCTGTGAGCATGGACTGCCCAGTTTCTGGGCAGTCCACATATAAATAGCAAGTTCTAAGATGGACTGCCCAGTTTTCTGGTAGTCCACATATGTATGTGGACTGCCAGGAAACTGGACAGTCCATCTCAGAACTTGCTGTGAGCATGGACTGCCCAGTTCCTGGGCAGTCCACATATAAACAGCAAGTCTGGGCAGTCCACATATAAACAGCAAGTTCTAAGATGTACTGCCCAGTTTCCTGACAGTCCACATATGTATGTGGACTGACAGAAAACTGGGCAGTCCATCTCAGAACATGTTGTTTTAATTAGGACTGCCCAGTTTTTTGGCAGTCTACATACATATGTGGACTGCCCAGTTTCTCGGCAGTCCACATATGTATGTGGACTGCCGGGAAACTGGGCAGTCCATATCAAAACTTGCTGTGAGCTGGACTGTCCAGTTTTCTGGCAGTCCACATATAAATAGCAAGTTCTAAGATGGACTGTCCAGTTTCCTGGAAGTCCACATACATATGTGGACTGCCAGGAAACTGGGCAGTCCATCTTAGAACTTGCTGTGAGCATGGACCGCCAGGAAACTGGGCAGTCCTAATTAATTCTCATTAGGATACTAAGTAGGATACTCAGGACGATATAAAATCTCATAATACTCAGGACGATATAAAATACTCGCAGATACTCAATACGATAGAAAACTCGCTGGTAATCGGTAAGATACAAAATACTCATAGATACTCAGTAAGATACAAAATGTCAACTATACATCTGTCTATGCAAAATGCTACGCTTTGTCAACTATACATGAGTCTATACATGTCACGACCCACACCCACTGTGAGGGTACGAGAACGTAACAACGCCCAGCCTACACCGCAGTGTCGGTGGTAGAACGCTGTTCTAGGTCATGATCTATAACTAACATAATATGAATACTCTCCATAAGGAGGCCAACACAGAGGTATAACTCAATCACAATCTATAGATAGAATATGGCACGATGAAAAGGATAAAAAAAAATCCTCAACTGAGGTACAATAGAAATAAAATAACAAGTCTTATCATCTACCAGTCTCAACATCTAGAATATACAACTCAGAAAATAAAGACAACAGCTAAAACATGGAAAGAAATAGTCTAAGCTATCTACACTAAGCAAGGGTATCATCCTCAGCAGCTGCCTGAACCTCCCCAGGGGTCCAGGTCGCGAGTGTCATCTAGGCAAGCTCCAAAGTAAGGGGTGCAGGGTTCCTCATCATCCTTTGTAAAATTTTCAACAGGTCCAGTCAGGACGGGAGCGAGCATAATACATCTCAACAGTTCATAGCAGGTTAGAAAATATAATTATGCAGTAAAGTAAGATATAGATACTGAAGAAATGTAGTATGTAAACAGAGAGAGAGAACTGTAATAGAAATATCTACTATAAGTAAAGAGCTACCAGTGACTAGTGATTTAGAGCACAAAGTCGACATGTGAACGGCTTGATTGTACATGGCTATACTAAAGAGGCGTACATGGCTATTCTACTTTGGAATTGTTCACATGGCTATTTATACTCCCCCGTACCCCCAATTAATACACAAGGATCCAACCAGGTTATGTTATGATTCTATGTAACAGCCCCCGAAGGGTGGTAAGCCCCCAAAGGGTGGTAAGCCCCCGAAGGGTGGTAAGCCCCCAAAGGGTGGTAAGCCCCCAAAGGGTGCTAAGCCCCCAAAGGGTGGTAAGCCCCCGAAGGGTGGTACATAGTAGTCCCACAAATGGGATAAGGATTCAAAAAAAACTCTGTGATCATATGGGTATATATCACAAGTGATCAAAGAACCAAAGAAGCATATAATATGCTATGTAAGTGAAACGCACAGAACATAGAGTATCCGATGCTTCATGAAGGGATAACGTCTCAGGGAGGGATCCATATTGTACTAATCCGTGTGACCAACGTGACAGTATCAAGTAAAGTAATTTAATGCAGAAAATAATTCTAAGCAGGATATAAAATGATCAGAGAATGTACTCGCCTCGTATCTGAATGTCTGAAGTAAATGTACTGTCCGAGATGAGATACCTGACTCCTAGTTAGAGCAACACAAGTCACAACAAGTCTAAAATGATATAATGAAGTCCTACTATGTATTCTACATGATTCTAGGTCAATCTAGGCCAAAGTCAACTCTTGGTCAACTCTAGAGTCAAACTAGGTCAAACTAGTCTATACTAGTCTAATCTAGGTCTAACAAGTCATTCTAAGTTTAAATAGACTAAACAAGTCCAGTCTAGACTCCACACTAACTCACGGGCACTCACATGGGCCTTAGGCTAAAAGACTAGGCCATAGCTAAACAATACCATTTTAATATCTATATCTAACCATACACATGTATACATATCATACAACCTAATATAGGAATACACATTAATCTAGTTAGATAGGCTAAAAGGAAAATCACATCTTGATGTGATATAAAAATAACTCAGAAGGAATAAACCTATAGGCTACAAGTGAATACCATACACCTATAAGACAATACTTATAAAGATATACATATGTACATTAACACACATTCCTATATATAGGAACCTACACATATATATACATATATAAAAAGAGTGAAGGGGGAAACACAAGTGCATATGTGTGTGTATTAGTGAGAGAGAGACATGAGAGTGTTAGGCTTGAGTATCAAGTGAAAGTGAGTGTGTGTGTGTAGAGAGTGATGGGTGTTAGGGTGAGGAACATGTGTGCCAAAGTGTGTGTGAGGGAAGTGAACTGTGAAGCATGTGAGAGTGTTGTACTAAGGTACAAAGAGTAAAAATCAGTGGATGGTATTAAGTGTGTGTGATATGGTGTGCAACAAAGGAAATCAGTGAGAAATACTGTGTACAAACTCAGATTTGAATCCCCACAATCCCAAAACAGTAAAACAGAAAACAGATTTAAACCCCAAACTTCTAACCCAGATATCTCAGTAAAAATTCATTTAAACAGTTCCAATACAAAGCCCAGGTCAATACACAACCCCAACAGTCCCAAATGAACACAAAATCAGTTTAATAGAGTCACTAACACCCCAGTTTCAGTCCTTCACTAAATCTCAGTTTTTAAGACCAATTATCACCAAAACAAACCCAAATTTGACACCACTAGTATACACATAGGTGAACAAGTTAGAAGCTTAATAACATGCAATTAAATGTGTAGATTAGGTAAAAATTGATGACAAACTTCATTTTGAAAATCTGGATAGAAATCAGTAAACAGGGAATTATTACACAGGTTTTAGGAAAATGGGAAATTTGGAATTTAACCAACAAATCAACTTAAAATACAAATACAGAGGTTCGTAAAGTTAAAACATAATGTATACATGCTACGTGATGTGTTTGTGTCCACAAAAGTGGACACAAATGTGTCCATTCAATCAAAAGTCCAAAAACAGCAACACAAGACACAGTATTCAGAATCAGCGTGCACGTGTTCTCCTCGATCGTGTGCACGACACAAAGCGACACGACCCACGAGATTGTGTCCACGTGTTCACCTAGACTAGGGCTAGTGATAGGATACCCTGTCTCGTGTCCTCGTCGCGTGTACGCGACAAGAGACGCGCGTATCAGTGCTCGTTTTCAAAGGAAAACCATACAGGCAAAAACCAGTGCACGTGCTCGTGCGTGTCCGACACGCCACGTGGGCCCGTGCAACTTGACCCACGGGGTGACAGACGTTGCCCCATGATGTGTGTCAAGTTTCACGTATCGGAGACGCGTGTTCGTGTCGGAAATAGGCCCAAGCAGCAGGGCATTCACAGCCCCCGCGCGCGCGTGTGCACGACCGTGTGTACACGTGTCCGTGCAGCCTAGACATGACACAAAGACATCACAAAAACTACAGAACGTGTAAGCGAGACCTAAAACTAATTTCCTATTCAAACACAAACTCAAAAATCACACGAAATGCCCATTGGGGCATTTCATCAAACACCCTAAACTACACACTGATACGTATCCAGAATGGACACGAAAGGACACGAAATTTTGGGGATTCCTATTCCTATAGTTAGGCTAGGTATAGGGCTCCCTAATGATGCAAAAATAACAGAGTTCTATGGTGAGGAAATGAAATTACCTATGAGTATTAAAAGCTCCAAAAAGCTCCAAAAAGCTCCACAAAGAGTGCTTCTCTTGATGGCCAAATTCCTCCAACGAGCCCCAAAGCTAAGAACACTTGGTACCAACAGAAAGTAGAGGAAATTTTGGGCTCAATGCAATTTGTTTGGGTTAAAAAAGAATTAAAATGAATTTACTAAGATTTATTGAAGATGGGACATACCTTCTTTCTAAAACTTGGCAAGAAAACCTAAGGGAGGCTAGCCCTAACATTGAGAGGCATTCAATAGGAAGGAAATGGGTTAAAAGTGGCTGCCATGGGCTGATTAGGGTTAGGGTTGGTTCATGGTGTGGGCCTATGGGCTATTAAGCCTAAGTCATTAATCATGACTTATGAAGTCATAAGCCATTTAGTCAAATCAACTCCAAATCTCTCCAAACAAGTTCCAATGACTTAACCCTCACTAAATTAGGTCAAACCAAGTTTACTTAACCTAACCAAGTGGTCTTAACCTAGGTCAGTCACTAGGTTAGTCTCCTAGTCAATACTAGTCAACCCTCATTCAAACAATTCCAAAATAAATTCTAAAAATTCCCATAAATTCAAATAAATTATAATAAATCCAAATAACCCTAAAAATGTCAAAAATACCCTAATCACATGGCTAAGCTCTAGGGTAGGCAGTCTCTACTGTTCACTAGCAAAATACCAAAAATTACAAGTCATGAATTTAAATGGTTTAAAAATAATTAAAAATTACTAAAAATTCTAATATGAAATAAATATCATTAAATAATAATTATAATTATAAAATTTCAAAAATACCCTCATCTGGAAAACTGGGTGTTACAATCCTACCCACCTTATAAAAATTTTGTCCTCGAAATTAAAATGGTAGCAGTCCTTCTAGGTCAAACACCCCACAATCAAAGTCTCAAACATACCGTCAGATAATCATATGCGTCTGTCCAAAATTATGATACTCAGAATCTTCGTCGTGCTAGTGAGCAAGGCTATGATAATCACAGAGTCCTCGACTAAGGCACATACCTCTAGAATCATGGTATTTAAAATTTTTGCATTGCCGCATGCTTGGCAGCGAAAACCTTAAATTCCCATACCCGAGAAATACGTCCTAAATCTGACTATATGTCCTCACTATGCCAGCTAAACACGACCATCGAAGATTCTAGATTCCATAACTGGGTGACCTAGCCCATATGAATTATCTCAGAAGAAATCAAACATATCACAAGAACAACAGGACAAAATCGATAAATCAACAAGGAACAGAAGGAATCGAAATTTCAAGGCGGTTATAAGAGGCAATTACAGAATTTGAGTCAAAAGAACGAAACCTGTAACTAGATCTTCAACGGCCTGAGCATCCTCGACTGTCCTGGCGAAAGCTCGCCCTTGCTGGCCTCCCCTGGCCTGCTGCTGATGCTGTATGTACCTCTGCTGCTGAGTCGGTAAGGGTAATCCCCTCTGCTGGCCTACCGGGGCCCTAGCTCCTGCTCCCTGAACTGACTGTCCCGATGACTCGGGACACTCTCTCAGACAATGATCGGATCCTCCGCAAAGCAAACATCTGCCCAACCCCTTCCGGCATTTGCTCCAATCGTGCCCTGGTCTCTTACAAAAAGGACAAATGATAACAAGCTGCTGTCCCGAGGTCTGCTGCTGCCTCTGCGGCTGCTGCGCCTGCTGAAAGGGTACGCAGTCCTGAAACTGCCGCTGCTGAAGGTAGACCCTCGGTTGCTGGTACTGCTGCTGAAATTGTAGAAGTAGCATCTGCTGCTGATACTGCTGCTGAAACTGTAGGGATAGCATATGCTGTGGATACTGCTGCTGAAACTGTAGGGGTAGCATCTGCTGTGGATACTGTGGCTAAATCTGCAAGCGGGGCATCTGATGCGGATACTGCTGCTGAATCTGCAGGTGGGGCCTCTTGGCCGGGCCCGTACTGCCACTAGCTCCCTGAGTGTCTCGCATCCTCTTCTCCTTCAGCCCAAAATCGTCCTCCGCTGTCATGGCTCCTACCAGAATCTGCTCGAAAGTGGCATCGCGGTCGCTCTTGGTATATGACTTGATCTCTCCGATCAAACCCCTGCGGAACCTCCTCGCCTTCCCGACCTCGGTAAGATCCTCGATGAATCTGATCAAACGGCTGAACTCTCCAGCATACTCCTCAACGGTCTGGTTCCCCTGAACCAAACTCTCGAACTGTGCCTCCAGAGCATGGAGTACGGTATCGGGAAAGAATTTCTCCTTGAACAGATTCTTGAACGCTGCCCAAGTCTGGCCGGCTGTACCAACCCTCGGGTCCGTCTGGTACCAGGTACGGGCCAAGTCCTGCATCTGACTGGCGGCTGCCTCGATCTGTAATCCTGCTGGTATCTGTGCCAATCGGAATATCTCCTCAATGTGCTCTATCCAATCGTCAGCGTATATGATGCCCTCTGTACCCTTGAAGTCTCGGGGTCCCATCTTCTTGAAGGAATGGATGTCTGGAGTCCTCGACTGATACGGCTGCATCTGGCCTCCCTGTGGCTGAGCAGCCACCAGCTCCATTGTCGTCCTAACCAACTGGTGAGTATCTTGTATGCTCTGTCGGATATCAGCAGACTGGCTCTGCTGTATCTGCTGCTGAAACTCCATGAATCGCTGGAAGAGGGTAAATATCTGAGCCGTATCTACTATCCCTGACGGTAACTGCAGCTGGTATATATCTGGAATACCGGAGAAAGACCTCCGGACAGGTGGAGGTGCGCTCCCAAAAGCTGCAGAAGCTCCTATATGAGCAGAAATAGGGGGTACTGTGGTCCCAGCGTCCCCGATCAGGCGAGGGGTGGTAGGCCTCTCACCAGCGTCTGCTGGGCCAGAGCAATGCGGTCGTGTCTCAATCACCATCCTGGAGACAGATCAAACAAGGAAATCAATACTGAGATAGAATCGATAATTCAAGGGAGTACAGTTATCCAAGGAAGCAAATTTTCAACAGGAATTTAGATGGCAGAAATCCAGTTAAGAGTTTTTCCTAATGTGATTGAGTACCTCAAAAATATCCTAATCCTACTGCAGGCTGTAGTGGTACTCTAGTTCGAATACCACTACACAAACTCGACCTGCATGGGCCACCACTAAAAATGTGTCACGACCCGCACCCACTGTAAGGGTACGAGAACGTAATAATGCCCAGCCTACACCGCAGTGTCGGCGGTAGAACGCTGTTCTAGGTCATGATCTATAACTAACATAATATGAATACTCTCCATAAGGAGGCCAACACAGAGGTATAACTCAATCACAATATATAGATAGAATATGGCACGATAAAAAGGATAAAGAAATCCTCAACTGAGGTACAACAGAAATAAAATAACAAGTCTTATCATCTACCAGTCTTAACATCTAGAATATACAACTCAGAAAATAAAGACAACAGCTAAAACATGGAAAGAAATAGTCTAAGCTATCTACACTAAGCAAGGGTATCATCCTCAGCAGCTGCCTGAACCTCCCCAGGGGTCCAGGTCGCGAGTGTCATCTAGGCAAGCTCCAAAGTAAGGGGTGCAGGGTTCCTCATCATCCTCTATAAAATTTTCAACAGGTCCAGTCAGGACGGGAGCGAGCACAATACATCTCAACAGTTCATAGCAGGTTAGAAAATATAATCATGCAGTAAAGTAAGATATAGATACTGAAGAAATATAGTATGTAAACACACAGAGAGAACTATAATAGAAATATCTACTATAAGTAAAGAGCTACCAGTGACTAGTGATTTAGAGCACAAAGCCGACATGTGAACGGCTTGATTGTACATGGCTATACTAAAGAGGCGTACATGGCTATTCTACTTTGGAATTGTTCACATGGCTATTTATACTCCCCCGTACCCCCAATTAATACACAAGGATCCAACCAGGTTATGTTATGATTCTATGTAACAGCCCCCGAAGGGTGGTAAGCCCCCAAAGGGTGGTAAGCCCCCAAAGGGTGGTAAGCCCCCGAAGGGTGGTACATAGTAGTCCCACAAATGGGATAAGGATTCAAAGAAGACTCTGTGATCATATGGGTATATGTCACAAGTGATCAAAGAACCAAAGAAGCATATGATACGCTATGTAAGTAAAACGTACAGAACATAGAGTACCCGATGCTTCCTGAAGGGATAACATCTCAGGAAGGGATCCATATTGTACTAATCCGTGTGACCAACGTGACAGTATCAAGTAAAGTAATTTAATGCAGAAAATAATTCTAAGCAGGATATGAAATGATCAGAGAATGTACTCGCCTCGTATCTGAATGTCTGAAGTAAATGTACTGTCCGAGATGAGATACCTGACTCCTAGTTAGAGCAACACAAGTCACAACAAGTCTAAAATGATATAATGAAGTCCTACTATGCATTCTACATGATTCTAGGTCAATCTAGGCCAAAGTCAACTCTTGGTCAACTCTAGAGTCAAACTAGGTCAAACTAGTCTATACTAGTCTAATCTAGGTCTAACAAGTCATTCTAAGTTTAACTAGACTAAACAAGTCCAGTCTAGACTCTACACTAACTCACAGGCACTCACATGGGCCTTAGGCTAAAAGACTAGGCCATAGCTAAACAATACCATTTTAATATCTATATCTAACCATACACATGTATACATATCATACAACCTAATATAGGAATACACATTAATCTAGTTAGATAGGCTAAAAGGAAAATCACATCTTGATGTGATATACAAATAACTCAGAAGGAATAAACCTATAGGCTACAAGTGAATACCATACACCTATAAGACAATACTTATAAAGATATACATATGTACATTAACACACATTCCTATATATAGGAACCTACACATATATATACATATATAAAAAGAGTGAAGGGGGAAACACAAGTGTATGTGTGTGTGTATTAGTGAGAGAGAGACATGAGAGTGTTAGGCTTGAGTATCAAGTGAAAGTGAGTGTGTGTGTGTGTGGAGAGTGATGGGTGTTAGGGTGAGGAACATGTGTGCCAAAGTGTGTGTGAGGGAAGTGAACTGTGAAGCATGTGAGAGTGTTGTACTAAGGTGCAAAGAGTAAAAATCAGTGGATGGTATTAAGTGTGTGTGATATGGTGTGCAACAAAGGAAATCAGTGAGAAATACTGTGTACAAACTAAGATTTGAATCCCCACAATCCCAAAACAGTAAAACAGAAAACAGATTTAAACCCCAAACTTCCAACCCAGATATCTCAGTAAAAATTCATTTAAACAGTTCCAATACAAAGCCCAGGTCAATACACAACCCCAACAGTCCCAAATGAACACAAAATCAGTTTAATAGAGTCACTAACACCCCAGTTTCAATCCTTCACTAAATCTCAGTTTTTAAGACCAATTCTCACCAAAACAAACCCAAATTTGACACACCACTAGTATACACATAGGTGAACAAGTTAGAAGCTTAATAACATGCAATTAAATGTGTAGATTAGGTAAAAATTGATGACAAACTTTATTTTGAAAATCTGGACAGAAATCAGTAAACAGAGAATTATTACACAGGTTTTAGGAAAATGGAAAATTTGGAATTTAACCAACAAATCAACTTAAAATACAAATACAGAGGTTGGTAAAGTTAAAACATAATGTATACATGCTACGTGATGTGTTTGTGTCCACAAAAGTGGACACAAACGTGTTTATTCAATCAAAAGTCCAAAAACAGCAACACAGGACACAGTATTCAGAATCAGCGTGCACGTGTTCTCCTCGATCGTGTGCACGACACAAAGCGACACGACCCACGAGATTGTGTCCACGTGTTCACCTAGACTAGGGCTAGTGATAGGACACCCTGTCTCGTGTCCTCGTCGCGTGTACGTGACAAGAGACGCGCGTATCAGTGCTCGTTTTCAAAGGAAAACCACACAGGCAAAAACCAGTGCACGTGCTCGTGCGTGTCCGACACGCCACGTGGGCCCGTGCAACTTGACACACGGGGTGACAGACGTTGCCCCATGATGTGTGTCAAGTTTCACGTGTCGGGGACGCGTGTCCGTATCGAAAATAGGCCCGAGCAGCAGGGCATTCACAGCCCCCGCGCGCGCGTGTGCACGACCGTGTGTACACGTGTCCGTGCAGCCTAGACATGACACAAAGACACCACAAAAACTACAGAACGTGTAAGCGAGACCTAAAACTAATTTCCTATTCAAACACAAACTCAAAAATCACACGAAATGTCCATTGGGGCATTTCATCAAACACCCTAAACTACACACTGATACGTGTCCAGAATGGATATGAAAGGACACAAAATTTTGGGGATTCCTATTCCTATAGTTAGGCTAGGTATAGGGATCCCTAATGATGCAAAAATAACAGAGTTCTATGGTGAGGAAATGAAATTACCTATGAGTATTAAAAGCTCCAAAAAGCTCCACAAAGAGTGCTTCTCTTGATGGCCAAATTCCTCCAACGAGCCCCAAAGCTAAGAACACTTGGTACCAACAGAAAGTACAAGAAATTTAGGGCTCAATGCAATTTGTTTGGGTTAAAAAAGAATTAAAATAAATTTACTAGGATTTATTGAAGATGGGACATACCTTCTTTCTAAAACTTGGCAAGAAAACCTAAGGGAGGCTAGCCCTAACATTGAGAGGCATTAAATAGGAAGGAAATGGGTTAAAAGTGGCTGCCATGGGCTGATTAGGGTTAGGGTTGGTTCATGGTGTGGGCCTATGGGCTATTAAGCCTAAGTCATTAATCATGACTTATGAAGTCATAAGCCATTTAGTCAAATCAACTCCAAATCTCTCCAAACAAGTTCCAATGACTTAACCCTCACTAAATTAGGTCAAACCAAGTTTACTTAACCTAGCCAAGTGGTCTTAACCTAGGTCAGTCACTAGGTTAGTCTCCTAGTCAACACTAGTCAACCCTCATTCAAACAATTCCAAAATAAATTCTAAAAATTCCCATAAATTCAAATAAATTATAATAAATCCAAATAACCCTAAAAATGTCAAAAATACCCTAATCACATGGCTAGGCTCTAGGGTAGGCAGTCTCTACTGTTTACTAGCAAAACACCAAAAATCACAAGTCATGAATTTAAATAGTTTAAAAATAATTAAAAATCACTAAAAATTCTAATATGAAATAAATATCATTAAATAATAATTATAATTATAAAATTTCAAAAATACCCTCTTCTGGAAAACTGGGTGTTACAATACAAAATGTAACGCTTCGTCAACTATACATCAGTCTATGCAAAATGTTACGCTTCGTCAACTATACATCAGTCAATTAATACATCATAGTATCCCTCTGGCCTTGGTATAGGTTCCACTGAGTTCATGATTTTCTTGTAAACATTTATTGCATCTGTGTAGGGTGTTACCCAAGTGAGGGATTCTTCCGGTGCATGTTTCCACCAAACTGACGCAGGAGGAGGAATAGGAGAGTGCCCAATCAACCGCGGGATAACAAAGTAATTTTCGACGAGTCCAATAGTCTGGGTGTCGCATGGAATGCTTGTCAACAGTTCTCCAACATCTTCTTGCAAATAGATATGCAACAGAAGGTATGTCCATGTAATGTTCTGGTCCAGTAGTCTGGGTGTCGCATGGAATGCTGTAACGCCCCAGTCCCAAATACTTGAGACTAGATACGGATCTTGCCATCTGTATACATACGAGTAAATATACGACTCGTATATATACATAAGCTGTAAATGTAGAAAGCCAAGACACTAAATCTCATCCACAAAGATAAATGATAATATAAAAACAACTTTGAGTTTGTCATGTATACAATCGTTGGGCGGAGACAAAGTCCACTACCAACTAATTTAAATAGAGAAGAAATATACAAAGAAAGTGATTGATCGAGCGAAGCAAATGACGAGTCCAAAAGCAATCATTACGAAGGATAGAGCGCAAGTCATGGCCTTAGCTAGAGAACCTGTAAGAAATCACGAAAACACACACCTGGGAAAAAACTAGGTCCTCAGAGGGACGTAACAAGACACATAATATCATGCCGATAAACTGAATAAATAAAGCTCAATAGAAAAATATGCATGGGTAAAGGGTCCTAACCATTCTATGTGGAATGTACTTCAGAGGACAACGTTCTACGCAGGGGCTGTAACGGATTCACGCAAGCAAGTAATAGAGAGTGGCCGTCAAGTAGCGCTCATCCGAGACACTATCGGCCTGGGCAGAAGGTAGTTCTCATAAGAGTCACCCTCGGCCCAAAATGTGTGTAAAAATAAAATGTAGCCCCTACGCTAATAACTGTTCCCTCCCCCCAATGATACTATACATGTATCGACTCCACGACACTATTCAATCCTTAATAACCGCCAAGTCTTCTACACAATCTATTGACAGTTATATCCTAACGCATGGCCTGTACGCACCGATGTACGGTCGGTACGCAAGTTCGAAGCTATATGCGACTCACCACTCACACACAATCCGTGGCACATCGTGACAGTTTATGAGATGCACATACGGTGGTCCCTTAACTCTAAGCCAATTGCATAAATATAATAATTTGCATCTATATATAATTTTGAAAGAACAACATAAAGAAAAAGCATGCATGATATTGAGCAAAAAATTAAACAATAAAGACAAGGTGTCTTGCCTGGTGGGTCGCCTGATGTGGTGCAGTGTTCTATCAAGTCCTGTTTGTCCAGTAGCCATGTTCGACGTGTAATGGTCCGAGAGTCACGAGGAAAAGAAATGCACGATTAGTCGTGATCAATGGTGGAAATCGAGGAGAAATCGTGAAGAACATACTCGTACTAATTTGAAAATATTTATGATACTTAAAACTATGTATAATTTTAAACAAAATATCTTAATTACATATATAATTAAAAATCATAATGTGAAACTATCTTTTTATTAGTCCAAATATTCTAAAATCGCTTTAGGGAGAGAATCTAATTTTTATCAAAATAAGATTTAGGTCGAAGGCTATATTTTAAAATATCAATAATATAATAAAATATTTACGTTCTGAAATCAGTTTTGAAATTCATACATAGTCAAGTACCAATATACTTTTGTTATCGAAACTTAAAATTTTATCATATATTTATTTTTTAATTACAACACAATATTAAAGATAATAATAATAGTGATATTAATTAATCTTTTAACAAAATATACTTATATTATCATAATAATAATAATGACAATAATAATAATAATAGTAATAATGATAATCTTACGAATAATAATGGTAATAATTATAATAATGAAACTTAATAATAATAAGGTAATAATAATAATAATAAAACTTAAAAATAATAATGGTAATAATAATAATAATAAAACTTAATAATAATAATGGGAATAATAATAATAATAATAATAATAAAACTTAATAATAATACAAATAACTCTTCAGCTCCTCTAACCCTCCTCCTCCAATTCCGTTACAGAGAGAGAGTGAGAGAGTGAGAGAGAATACGGGAAGGGTTCTTACAGATGGCGGCGGCCGGCGCACGTGGAGGGCGACGTCCGGCGGGAGTCGGCCGGTGGAGGCCTATGCTGGTGGGAGGCGACCAACGGAGAGGTCTTGGTCGGAGGGATCGGGCGCGGCCTGCCGGGAGTGACAGATCGGAGAGAAGGCGGCGGAGGGTGGTCGGTGCCGAGGGCGACGCGGATGCTCTGCGGGCGGACATGCGCTGCGGGGCGGAGGCTGATGTGGGCGGCGTCGGTTGGCTCTGGCCGCCGGCGCTGGGTTTTCCAAGCGGAGACGGCGCTGTGGAGGGAAGATCCGGCCGGCTATCGTGGTCGGGAGCTGGTGGCGCGGCGATCGGTGCGCCGGCGCCAGCGGAGAGTTGTCGGCCGATCTGGAGGAGGAATCGGCGGAACGGTGATCGTGCGGCAGAGGGAAGGCATTGGAGGGAGCGCCGTCGTCAGGGCGGAGAAGTGATTTTAGTGGCTCGTCGTGCATTTTGGAGAGGCGGTCCATGGCTGGGGTCAGCGCTCGCCGATCTGTCAGGTTAGGCTCTTCCCTTTCTCCCATTTGGTGGTGGTCGGGTTGATGGACCAGGTTCAGGTGGTTGAAGATGTGGGTCGGGCACTGGATGTGCCGCGACGGTGGTGGTCGGGTTGGTAGTTTATGGCAGTGGAGATCGGGAGAAGAGCGGGGGTGGTTGCGACAATGGTGACGGTGGTGGTGGGTGTTGTGGTGCGGAGATCGTTGAAAATAGGCTAGGATCGACGACCGAGACGGCGCGACAGAGCTCAGGATTAGGTTTAGGCTTGCTGCCGTCTTGTTGGAGAATGTCCGACACGACCTGGATGGGTGTCCGGGGTTGTCGGACACGGGGTCGAAAATATGTATCTGTACTAGAATTACATATAGTAGATGTAGGGAGGCACAGACACGATGCACCAATTTTGTAGAAAATTTTGGTTGTGGAAAGAATTATGGAGGAGTACCTGCCTATTTATAGGATGTGGAAATTCCCATTAGGATAAGGATTTGGATTTGTTTAAAACCCAAATAGATAATTAGCTACTAATAATTTTAAATCCAAATTCAAATCCAAATCCAATCTAAATCCAAATTCAATTTAAATCCAATTAAATTCCTTCAGTTTAAAATCAAATCAATATCAAATATAGGTATTAATTTATTTATTTAAATCATTCCATAAAATCAAATCAAAATTTAAATTGTCACAAAATTTCAAAATATGTTTTCAAAAAATACTATATTAATAATTTCGAAAATTACATATATATACTGATAAATAATTTTAAAATATAAAACTTGCTTTTCTAATATACCATTTTATAATAATCATATTTATTATTTTACTGCAAACATGTAAGGCTTTTTATAAATAAATAATAAACTCGAAATTCTATATATATACTTTGAAACTATTTTCGATAAATAAATCCAAACTATTTTTTTCTAAAATATGTACCTCGCACATATTCGCACTCGACGAGTAAGTACGAAAAATAAAATTTTGCGCGCGACGTACAGTACGACATCGAGACGTACAAATACAAAGTAAAATTTTAAATATCAATAAATAACCATAAAAAAATTTTAAAATTGTAGTAGAAATTTAGGGGGTTTTACATCCTACCCAACTTACAAGAATTTCGTCCTTGAAATTTAGGAAAATATAGGTAGAGTCGGGAGGAGATGGAGTTCATCAATACCGAAACTCGAGACAATACAATGAAATGATGATCAAAACTTATCGGCAATTAGAGAGTCCGATTATAATGAAAACAACTCAATGATATGGTTTTTGAAAGGGGTTGCTAGTTAACACAATGAAATAAGGAAGAATTAAGGGTTGATAAGACATGAATAAAGAGAGAAGGAATCGACTAGATTAAGGGCAAGCAATTTAGAGAATATAGTCGCCTAGGTTTAGAGTTGAATCATTCTCGACTTCCGAGAAGGTCGCAAAAGTTGTCTAGGATCGGAAAAAAATGACGAGGAACTCAAGATAGGGATAAGTCGCATTGATAGGTCAGTGGCTAACGGTCTCTGTGTATATACAAATATCATAGTCATAGGAGAGTATTTGGCCTATCTGTCAATCACAAGCTTTGTCTAGAATAGTTAAAAGACGAAAGCCAACAAGAGTCTAAAGGAGATGTTTTCGTATGCCAATATGTGATTCAAAGGCGTTTGTATAATTCCAAGAGAATTGTCAAGGTAATCGTAGAGGAGACTCTAGAGACAAGTTTAACTATGTCTCCATCCACATAGTATGATATATGGAAAGCGAACCAAAGTGCAATAGGTTGATCAGACCATCATGCACCGGTTCTGATTAGACAGTATGTTAGTGGGAGCGACCCAATAAGATGCGTCATGATCAAACTTGATAAAAAAATAAGCTTGCAAAATTTATGCTAAGTTAGCATTAAAATAGTCAAAGTATAAGTAAGGGACCATGAAAAAGGAAATTAAATAGTCTAAGGTTATTTAAAATCAAGTCTTGCCCAAAGTTTGGGCCTATACGGTCGGCTTGGTTGACTAGATAAGTTAGGGTCCTCTAAGTGTTATAGTCCAAATGAACTTATCAATATGGTTCACTAGGGAGAAGGGTTTGTTAGGTAGTGAGATATTCTACCCAACTTACAAGAATTTAGCTAATGGTGCCATGGGACGATAGGTCAAGCAATCAAGATAGAATGCAAGGTTAAGCATGCAAGGAATTAAATAGAACAAAATCATATATCGGGTCGAAATAATGGAGTCGAGGTCGAGTCTCATCTATAGTTTAAAGTATATTGGTTTCACAGTAGGGATTAGAGTCCAGTCTTCTTGACCCGAAAGTCGCAACAAGAAATTATAGTACAAGGAGACGTGTTTTAGTGGCACGTGATATACCTACATGAAGGTGGGCTCATGTAGGTCTTGCTTGTGAAATTTGTGGGAAGGAAACGTCTAGTGTTGTGCTCCAAATACCCAAGTCACGGTAAAGGACACAAAAGAATTTAAAATAGAGAGTGGGAGTTCATGAGATAATGATCAACGAACAAAATAAATGACCGAGCTAAAGCAAGAAATAAAGATAACTTAGATTATAACAAATCAAGGTAAAATAAATTAGGAGTACAGTTTCTAGAAAAAAAAAATCTCATAGATAAGGGTATGGTCAAAGGAATGATTCCAATCATTTATAAGTTCAAACAATTAGATGGTTACGAATAAAGATCTAGATTTGAGGGAAGGCGAGTGGGTCAAAGATATGTTCATCGGTTTGGTCGATGTCTATCTACACTCGAGTATATACGACTATCATGGCAATTAATGAGGAATACTTGTATCCCATTTGCTTGCTTCTTGGTCCTCTACCAATATATGATCAAATCTCAAATTTCAAGTTCCTCAACAGTTTCGAAATAAAATCTCAAGATACTCCATCAAATATTTAATCATAATTTAATGTTTAATTTCCTATAATTAAATTCAAAAATCCTTTATCATATCTAATGCGGCACAACTAAATTTTCATAATAAGCCATCACTTTTAAAATTTTCAATTCTCAAATGCACCTCGAGATAAACTCTTAGCCCTTTTTATCAATCGCAAATCATGTAACTCAAATTAAATCTTTTTTTTCAAATTAAATATCCATAATCAAGGCTTTAAACTTAAAATCTAATTAACTTTTTAAATCATAGATCATATGACAAAATTTAAAATTTTTCCTTCAAAATCGCTTTCATATCCTCCAAATATTTAAACAAAATTTTGACCATCATCTCTTCAACTCAAAATTAAATAAACTTATAAATCGTACGCGCAATTTAAAAACCTCAAGTTCTCTCCCTTCTAAACTTTCGTCTCTCTAGTCGTCTAAAAATCATAATTTAAACCCTTTAAATAATCCCGAGATAAACTTTATAATATTCAAATCCAAACTTTTAAAGTTAACCGTAAATCATGCGTCCAAAAATTTAAGTTATTTATCAATCGATTTCATATCTCTAATAAATCATAACTATTTTACCATTTCAAAAAATTTCGTAATTCAAAAATTTGTTTTCTCGCCCCAGCTATCCTCTTATGTATAGTACCTTGTAATAACAAGATAATATTCTCACCATCCCTTGAAGGCGGTAATATGCTACTACCCAACTTGGAATTAACTAATCCTCAAAATCATATATAAATGCCTTTATACTCAATTATAACCTCAATGGATATTATTTGTCAATATAATCCTTCTAGCCATAGGGTTGACCAATAAGTATATAGTACTGTAGTCATCTTTCTAACCATGTTTAGCACGAGATGATAGGGTGTTGGTAGAAGGAGTTCAAGCAAGACGCAAATCAAGAAAAGCCACGGGAGTCAGAATATGGAAATCAAGGAAGGTCAAGGAAGGTGATCAAGTATGTGGATGAGATTCCTAGATTCTAATCCTATATTGCAGGCCCGCTCGGTACAGTCATGTAACCGAAACGGCAAACTTGACCTGCATGGGCCACCACAAAAACATGTAACGCCCCAGTCCCAAATACTTGAGACTAGATACGGATCATGCCAGCTGTATACATACGAGTAAATATACGACTCGTATATATACATAAGCTGTAAATATAGAAAGCCAAGACACTAAATCTCATCCACAAAGATAAATGATAATATAAAAACAACTTTGAGTTTGTCATGTATACAATCGTTGGGCAGAGACAAAGTCCACTACCAACTAATTTAAATAGAGAAGAAATATACAAAGAAAGTGATTGATCGAGCGAAGCAAATGACGAGTCCAAAAGCAATCATTACGAAGGATAGAGCGCAAGTCATGGCCTTAGCTAGAGCACCTGCAAGAAATCACGAAAACACACACCTGGGGAAAAACCAGATCCTCAGAGGGACGTAACAAGACACATAATATCATGCCGATAAACTAAATAAATAAAGCTCAATAGAAAAATATGCATGGGTAAAGGGTCCTAACTATTCTATGTGGAATGCACTTCAGAGGACAACGTTCTACGCAGGGACTGTAACGGATTCACGCAAGCAAGTAATAGAGAGTGACCGTCAAGTAGCGCTCATCCGAGACACTATCGGCCTGGGCAGAAGGTAGTGCTCATAAGAGTCACCCTCGGTCCAAAATGTGCGTAAAAATAAAATGTAGCCCCTACGCTAATAACTGTCCCCTCTCCCCAATGATACTATACATGTGTCGACTCCACGACACTGTTCAATCCTTAATAACCGCCAAGTCTTCTACACAATCTATTGACAGTTATATCCTAACGTACGGCCTGTACGCACCGATGTACGGTCGGTACGCAAGTCCGAAGCTATATGCGACTCACCACTCACACATAATCCGTGGCACATCGTGACAGTTTATGAGAAGCACATACGGTGGTCCCTTAACTCTAAGCCAATTGCATAAATATAATAATTTGCATCTATATATAATTTTGAAAGAACAACATAAAGAAAAAGCATGCATGATATTGAGCAAGAAATTAAACAGTAAAGGCAAGGTGTCTTGCCTAGTGGGTCGCCTGATGTGGTGCAGTGTTCCATCAAGTCCTGTTTGTCCAGTAGCCATGTTCGACGTGTAATGGTCCGAGAGTCACGAGGAAAAGAAATGCACGATTAGTCATGATCAATGGTGGAAATCGAGGAGAAATCGTGAAGAACATACTCGTACTAATTTGAAAATATTTATGATACTTAAAACTATGTATAATTTTAAACAAAATATCTTAATTACATATATAATTAAAAATCATAATGTGAAACTATCTTTTTATTAGTCCAAATATTCTAAAATCGCTTTAGGGAGAGAATCTAATTTTTATCAAAATAAGATTTAGGTCGAAGGCTATATTTTAAAATGTCAATAATATAATAAAATATTTACGTTCTGAAATCAGTTTTGAAATTCATACATATTCAAGTACCAATATACTTTTGTTATCGAAACTTAAAATTTTATCATATATTTATTTGTTAATTACAACACAATATTAAAGATAATAATAATAGTGATATTAATTAATCTTTTAACAAAATATACTTATATTATCATAATAATAATAATGACAATAATAATAATAATAGTAATAATGATAATCTTAATAATAATAATGGTAATAATAATAATAATAATAATAATTAAAAATAATAATGGTAATAATAATAATAATAAAACTTAATAATAATAATGGTAATAATAATAATAATAATAATAATAATAATAAAACTTAATAATAATACAAATAACTCTTCAGCTCCTCTAACCCTCCTCCCCCAATTCCGTTACAGAGAGAGAGAGAGTGAGAGAGAGAGAGAATACGGGAAGGGTTCTTACCGATGGCGGCGGCCGGCGCACGTGGAGGGCGGCGTCCGGCGGGAGTCGACCGGTGGAGGCCTATGCTGGTGGGAGGCGACCAACGGAGAGGTCTTGGTCGGAGGGATCGGGCGCGTCCTGCCGGGAGTGACAGATCGGAGAGAAGGCGGCGGAGGGTGGTCGGTGCCGAGGGCAACGCGGATGCTCTGCGGGCGGACAGGCGCTACGGGGCGGAGGCTGATGTGGGCGGCGTCGGTTAGCTCTGGCCGCCGGCGCTGGGTTTCCCAAGCGATGACGGCGCTGTGGAGGGGAGATCCGGCCGGCCACCGAGGTCGGGAGTTGGTGGCACGACGATCGGTGCGCCGGCGCCAGCGGGGAGGAGTCGGCCGATCTGAAGGAGGAATCGGCGGAACGGTGATCGTACGGCAGAGGGAAGGCGTTGGAGGGAGCGCCGTCGTCAGGGCGGAGAAGTGATCTTGGTGGGTTGTCGTGCGTTTTGCAGAGGCGGTCCATGGCTGGGGTCGGCGCTCGCCGATCTGTCAGGTTAGGCTCTTCCCTTTCTCCCATCTGGTGGTGGTCGGGTTGATGGACCAGGTTCAGGTGGTTGAAGATGTGGGTCGGGCACTGGATGTGCCGCGACGGTGGTGGTCGGATTGGTAGTTTATGGCGATGGAGATCGGAAGGAGAGCGGGGGTGGTTGCGACAATGGTGACGGTGGTTGTGGGTGTTGTGGTGCGGAGATCGTTGAAAACAGGCTAGGATTGGCGACCGAGATGGCGCGACAGAGCTCAGGATTAGGTTTAGGCTTGCTGCCGTCGTGTTGGGAAATATCCGACACGACCTGGATGGGTGTCCGGGGTTGTCGGACACGGGGTCGAAAATATGTATCTGTACTAGAATTACATATAGTGGATGTAGGGAGGCACAGACACGATGCACCAATTTTGTGGAAAATTTTGGTTGTGGAGAGAATTATGGAGGAGTACCTGCCTATTTATAGTATGTGAGAATTCCCATTAGGATAAGGATTTGGATTTGTTTAAAACCCAAATAGATAATTAGCTACTAATAAATTTAAATCCAAATTCAAATCCAAATCCAATCTAAATCCAAATTCAATTTAAATCCAATTAAATTACTTCAGTTTAAAATCAAATCAATATCAAATATAGGTATTAATTTATTTATTTAAATCATTCCATAAAATCAAATCAAAATTTAAATTGTCACAAAATTTCAAAATATGTTTTCAAAAAATACTATATTAATAATTTCAAAAAATACATATATATACTGATAAATAATTTTAAAATAAAAAACTTGCTTTTCTGATATACCATTTTATAATAATCATATTTATTATTTTGCTGCAAACATGTAAGGCTTTTTATAAATAAATAATAAACTCGAAATCTATATATATACTTTGAAACTATTTTCGATAAATAAATCCAAACTATTTTTTTCTAAAATATGTACCTCGCACATATTCGTACTCGACGAGCAAGTACGAAAAACAAAATTTTGCGCGCGACGTACAGTACGACATCGAGACGTACAAATACAAAGTAAAATTTTAAATATCAATAAATAACCATAAAAAAATTTAAAATTGTAGTAGAAATTTAGGGGGTTTTATAAATGCTTGTCAAGAGTTCTCCAACATCTTCTTGCCCAAGTATTTTGCTGTAGAATGGAAGACGAGACTCCAACTCAAAATATAGCTCTGCTCTAACTTGTCTCCATCCGTCTTTAGCGGGGTAGCCTAGATGTCGCGCAAGCACATGATATCCACAATGTCCGTCTTTGGGCACATCATCAATAGACCAAATATATTCTCGCATGCCAGGCACAAAAGCATCAATGTACGCATCGAGTGTGTTTGCAGCACTTGTATTCTGTTTCTTTCTACGAGTAGGGAGCTTGTTCTTCCTCTTTGGAACGATTAGCATTTCCACGCTTCTTTCAATATGCTCAAAGAGAGAGACTTCTCGCTTAGTAGATTCGAGCTTCTTCTTTTGTGTCTTGTAAGTCTTGTTGGCGGTCTACCTTTCGGAGCAATGATAGCAGATGGCTCCTGTAGACGACTACTTGCCGGGTTGGCAAGTTCTTGGATCGGAAGCTCAATGGACTTCCTCTCAGGTCCTAGTGCGGCACACTATCTGGCATGAAGAAGTTTCATCTGTGGCATGGAAAAGAAATCATCTAGACTGTCCACCGTAGGCATGATCGACAGCTGTCTCCAACACTGATCAACGACCACTATTGGAATAGGTCTACATTGACGTCGATATTCGTTGATCTCGTGTGCACAAGGGAGCCCGAGAGAATGTCGATGTGTACAACCACATACTTCGATATCTAAACCGACAGAATTCGCACGAGCAATCTCATGAAGTAGTAATGTCAATGCGTCGTGGGATACCACATGGATTAAATCGGACAAGAGATGTTCTTTCTTATGTTGGTGCTTTACAATATTCAGGCTCATCTCAAATGAAGCATTTATCTCGTTCACGATCGAATTGGTCATTAGATTGATTGTTTCCCAAACGGACACAAAACCACCTACCGATGAGCGCATATATTTTTTTTAGTCTTGAATGTGAGCCTTCGGCACGGTTGGTAGTGGTCGTGCCGTAATGTTTCACCATATTCGTCCATGCCAAGACAAAAAAAAATTTATGTTCATCAAGCCTGGTGTCTTTGATATAAGATATACACGCCGGGTTACTCTTGTCCCATTGTTCTTTGAACATGTACCATGCTGCGTCAAAAGTTTCCTCAGTACTTGCTCGCCATACAAGGGTCCAACCGTTGTAGAAATCTTGGAAGCGGTCCATGTCGACTTTGCCGTCTACTTTCTCAAACTTCAGCTTGTATTGTGCTTGAATATTTCTGTTTATATGCCAAGTACATAGTAATCTACGAGTATGAGGAAATACGATATCAATAGCATTCATCAATGCATATTTCCGATCGGTGACAAAAACAGACGGTTCTTTATGTCCACTGTAAAGTGTCTTCAGCTTTTCCAAAGCCCATGTATAGTCCTCTAATGTTTCGTTCTTCAAAAAACAAAAGACAACTGAAAATGTCCTTCCGGTTGAAGTGAACCCAACAATGTGAAGAAGAGGCATCTTGAATTTATTAGTCTTGTACGTGCAATCAACAACCAAAATATCGGCGAAGGACCGTGCCAATTGTTGGTGTTTTATTCTACATGTTGTGTGTTCACAACATTCTATTGTTAAAAGATAGTCCCACATCGGAAAAACACACCAAGTTGTATCTCTATATATTACTTATGAAGGAATAGAGAGATGCACATGGGTTGAGGCCCAATGGAGGGTGCCATGTGGGAGGATTTTACATAGAGGTGAGAATAAGAAACCAACTTTTGGCCAAATGAAAATAGATTTAAATCTATTGGAGCTAAGCCCCGAAGGGGCTTAGCGACTCGGACTCGGACTCGGACTCGGGCTCGGGCTCGGGCTTGGGCTTGGGCTTTTGAGGCTTATTGTAGCTTTTTGATGGCACTTTGCACTTAGCACGACAGCTCGTCGCAAGGCGCATTGTGCGCTTTAGTTGCGCTCGTGCGTGAGCCTCTGCGCGGCCCTGCGTGGCGTGCGAGGCGTACGGAGCGTACTGAGCGTACGGAACGTACGGGTCGTACGGGTCGTACGGGTCGTGCGGGTCGAGCGGGTCGTGCGGGTCGTACGGGTCGAGTGGGCCGTTCAAATTATGTAACGTCCGCGGGTCTTGTGGGCTCAGATCCGGAAAAGGCTCAGATCCAGAAAATCCGGATCTGGCATTAAACAGGGCGTGCGTTCAGAATTTGAAAATGTCCTTCCGGTTGAAGTGAACCCAACAATGTGAAGAAGAGGCATCTTGAATTTATTAGTCTTGTACGTGCAATCAACAACCAAAATATCGGCGAAGGACCGTGCCAATTGTTGGTGTTTTATTCTACATGTTGTGTGTTCACAACATTCTATTGTTAAAAGATAGTCCCACATCGGAAAAACACACCAAGTTGTATCTCTATATATTACTTATGAAGGAATAGAGAGATGCACATGGGTTGAGGCCCAATGGAGGGTGCCATGTGGGAGGATTTTACATAGAGGTGAGAATAAGAAACCAACTTTTGGCCAAATGAAAATAGATTTAAATCTATTGGAGCTAAGCCCCGAAGGGGCTTAGCGACTCGGACTCGGACTCGGACTCGGACTCGGGCTCGGGCTCGGGCTTGGGCTTGGGCTTTTGAGGCTTATTGTAGCTTTTTGATGGCACTTTGCACTTAGCACGACAGCTCGTCGCAAGGCGCATTGTGCGCTTTAGTTGCACTCGTGCGTGAGCCTCTGCGCGGCCCTGCGTGGCGTGCGAGGCGTACGGAGCGTACAGAGCGTACTGAGCGTACGGAACGTACGGGTCGTACGGGTCGTACGGGTCGTATGGGTCGTGCGGGTCGAGCGGGTCGTGCGGGTCGTGCGGGTCGAGCGGGTCGAGTGGGCCGTTCAAATTATGTAACGTCCGCGGGTCTTGTGGGCTCAGATCCGGAAAAGGCTCAGATCCAGAAAATCCGGATCTGGCATTAAACAGGGAGTGCGTTCAGAATTTGAAAAGCCCATCTCGTGCCTATAATAACAGAAGCATCTCCTCTCTCCAAGGTTACAGAAAATACTTAGAAAATTTTCCAGAGAGAGAGAAGTGCTGCTGCTATTCCGAGGAGTCGACATTTTTTTGGCCAGCGAGCGTTCTAAAGTTCTCTTCGAACTTGCTGGTTCCTGGAGGCTTGTCCGTAAGGCGGATATAGCTTTGAGCGCCGGTGATCTTTCACCCCAGCAGGCTTTCTTCTTCCTTTGTTGCCTTCGATAATACCGTCGCTTCTCTTTAGAAGTTAAACGGTTCTGTTGCCTTCGAGAAATATTACGACATAATCTTTTTAGATTCTCGTAATACAACATCACCTTCTTTAAGGTGTCGTTGCTGGAAATATTGTCTTTACAATAGTTTCTGAATTCGTGTTTTTTTTTCATCGATTGTTCGCCAAGGGACTAACAATCTCAAAGCTATATCGAAAAGATGGATAACTCACGTGCATCGCTCGTCAATACCGACTTTAACAAGTTGGAGAAATTCGACGGCGAACATTTCCAGATCTGGAAACGGAAAGTAACCTTAAACATTCAACTCGTGGAAGTTGACCACGTGCTGAATGAGGAAGAACCGGTCGTTCCAACAACCGAAACCGCAGAAGTTTTTGCGGCTGCTAAGTCCAAGCAGGCAAAATGGATTAGAGAAAACAGTATCTGTAAACTGTTGATTCTCAACAGCATGGAAGACTCTCTGGCAGAGTCTTATTCCAAGAAGAATTCTGCCAAAGAGATTTGGGACTCCTTGGGGAAATTGTACGAAGATGACGAGAATCGGTCCAAGATCTTCTTGGTTGAAAGATACCATAAGTGGACCTTCGAAGATGAGAAGGCTATGCTGCCCCAAGTAAAGGAGTTTCTGAAGCTGCGCCAAAAGTTGGATGACGAGAAGATGCCTCTTGTCGACAAGTTTGTCGTTGGAGGAATCGTCTCTAAACTTCCTGCGGGTTGGAGCAACTTCTATGCAAGGATGCACCGCAAGAAGCTGGACATATGTATGGAAGATCTCCTGTAAGAGATCCATGTTGAGGACGAGATGCACTCTCAACAGAAGATGGATTCTCTGTCCAAACAACTGGCGAAAGCAAATCTGGTCCAAACCAGAGAGTACAAGGGGAAGCAGGCGGCTTCTCCTCATAAGAAGAAGAAGGACTTCACTAATCTGAAAGTGAAGAGTCCTTCATTCAAGAATCAGAAGTCCAAGTCCCATGTGACTTGTTTCAAATATGGCAAGAAGGGCCACTACAAAAGTGACTGCAAGGAACCAGAAAAAGGTGAGCCTGGTAAGGTTTCTTTGGTTACTAATCTGGTTGCAATGATAGCACAGGTTGCAAATGTGCGGGTTGACTCGGACTGGTGGATAGACACTGGTGCTACATGTCATGTCTGCTCAGACAAGGAATGGTTCGACTCATATGAGCCAACTTCCGAGAAAGTCATAATGGCGAACCAGGCACAAGCTGAAGTACTGGGGATCGGGACGGTGGAGCTGAAACTCACATCGGGGAACACTCTGACGCTTCAAGGAGTGAAGCATGTTCCTGCAATTGCTAAGAACCTGATCTCTGGGAGCCTGCTCTGCAATGCAGGCTTGAGGATGGACATCAATGCTGGCCAGATGGTGATGTCCAAGAAGGGTACATTCTTCGGAAAAGCTTTCCAGACTGAAGGAATGTACAAAATTCAGCTTGTTGTAACCCAGAAAAATGATATTAATGCTATTTCTACTTTGAACTATTCTTTTGAGTTGTGGCATAATAGGCTAGGACATGTTCATTGTAAAAGAATTAACAAGATGTCTAGCCTAGGACTTATCTCCAAGTATGGGGGTAAGGTAGAGAAATGTGAAGTGTGTGCTCAGACGAAGATCACAAGGAAACCCTTTCACAGGGTCCATCGTAGCACAGATCTTCTGGAGTTGGTTCACTCAGATATCTGTGATTTCAAACAATTCTCTACAAAAGCCGGGATGAAGTATTTTATTACTTTCATCGACGACTTCTCAAAGTATGCTTTTGTCTACCTGCTCAAGTCTAAAGACGAAGCATTCGAGAAGTTCAAGGAGTTCAGGGCCGAGGCTGAATGGCAAACTGGACAACAACTCAAAATGCTAAGGAGTGATCGAGGCGGGGAGTATCGGTCTCATGATTTCTCATCATTCTGTAAAGAACATGGAATCATAAATGAGACAACGGCTCCGTACTCTCCTCAATCCAACGGAGTAGCAGAAAGGAAGAACAGAACGTTGACAGAGATGATGAACTCTATGCTGTTGACTGCGGGTCTTCCGAAGAGCTTCTGGGGAGAAGCTGCATTAACGGCTACTTTCATTCTCAATAGAGTACCGTATGCAACTTCGGATATAACCCCTCATGAACTCTGGTTCAAAGTCAGACCTAACTTGAATGTCATTCGAGTGTGGGGGTGTCTGGCTTATGTGAAGCTCCCAGATCTGAAGATTCAGAAGCTGGGGACTAGGACTACTAAGGCTATCTTCTTGGGTTATGCCGAGAAGAGTGACGCTCGGAGATTCCTTGATATAGAATCAAATCATATCATTGAATCTCGCGATGCTGAATATTTTGAAGACAAGTTTGCAAGGCACAAAAATATTGTTCTCGCGGATCTTCCGGAGAATGATGAGAGTGCAAAGCAGACAGAAGTTCTTATCGAACCAGTAGTCCAAGAAGAAGCTATTATCGAAGAGACACCAGTTGAACCAGAACTCGCTGAGCCGTCAACTAAGCGAGTAAGGAGGCCGAAAGACTTCGGAGATGACTTCGTCACCTATCATGTGGAAGCAGATCCGCTTACCTATGATGAGGCGATGAAGACCAGAGATGCTGTATTCTGGAAGGAGGCGATAGACAACGAGATTGACTCAATCACCTCCAACAACACATGGGTGTTAGTTGACCTGCCAGAAGGAGCAAGACCCATCGGATGCAAATGGATCTTCAAGAAGAAGATGAAAGCAGATGGAACCATTGACAAGTTCAAGGCCAGGCTAGTGGCCAAGGGGTTTGCTCAGAAGCAGAGGATCGACTACTTTGACACTTATGCTCCAGTAGCTCGGATGACAACCATCAGATTGTTAATTGCTCTAGCAGTAATACACAAGCTGGTGATACATCAGATGGATGTGAAAACGGCATTCCTTAATGGCGAGCTGACCGAAGAGATCTACATGCAACAACCAGAAGGTTTTGTCGTCAGAGGTCTGGAAGACAAAGTCTGCAAGTTGATGAAGTCTCTGTATGGTTTGAAACAAGCTCCCAAAATGTGGCATGAGAAGTTTGACAAGGTGATAAGGTCAAATGGCTACATGGTCAGTGAAACAGACAAGTGTGTCTATACGAAGTTTGCTGACGGAAGAGGAGTAATCGTTTGTCTTTACGTGGACGACATGCTAATCCTAGGTACGGATTTAGACTGCGTCACAGAGACAAAGAAATTCCTCTCGACCAAGTTCAGTATGAAGGACTTGGGGGATGTCGACGTAATCTTGGGGCTCAAGATCATCCGGACAGGTACTGGAATAGCGCTGTCACAATCTCATTATATTGAGAAGATGCTCACTCGCTACGGGTATCAAGATCTTCCTATAATTGATACACCGTACCGGAGTGATCAGAAGCTGGAGCCAAATTCGAGGGAAAGCGTCAGGCAGTTGGAGTACGCTAGCGTCATCGGAAGCTTGATGTACGCTACTACTGCCACAAGGCCTGACATAGCTTTTGCGGTGGGAATGCTGAGTCGGTTCACTAGCAACCCAGGCATTGAACACTGGAACGCTGTGAAGCGTGTTATGAGATATCTTAAAAAGACTCAGATATTTGTACTATACTACAGCGGAGATCCGTCAGTAGTGGAAGGCTTCAGTGATGCTAGCTGGTGTTCAGAGGTGGAGAGCGAGTATTCTACAGGTGGATTCATATTCGCTTTGGGCGGAGCTGCTATATCGTGGAAATCGAAGAAGCAGACAATGTTATCTCGCTCCTCCATGGAATCTGAATTCTTTGTATTGGATGCTGCTGCAGATGAAACAGAGTGGCTTCGGAAGCTCATGTATGATCTTCCAGTGGTTGGAGCTCAGATACCGGCAATCCCGATATACTGTGACAACCAGGCGGCAGCAGCAGTAGCATCAAATGAACTCTTTAACGGGAAGAAGAGGACTGTGCGGTTAAAGCACAGAGCAGTGAACGATCTCATCAAACGAGGCGTCATTGCAGTGATCGATGTTCGGAGTCAGGAGAACCTGGCGGATCCGTTCACGAAAGGCCTCAAACGACAGCTGGTCGAGGACACAGCAAGGAAGATGGGTTTGAAGGCATTCTAATATTGTGTCATTATAATCCTATCAATAAATTTTATGTTATTGGTTCAAAGAGAAATCTACCAGATATCTAATTTTTTGATTCAAGGGAGGACTATTGACTGGAAAAATATTAGTTAACAGTGGGTACTTGTTCTGCGGAACATGTAAAGGTTTCGGACCCATAACCACTGTTGTCTACTATGAATTTTCTACGGAAAATTGATCCTGTGGAAAGGATGGCATAATGCCTTAATGAGTTCTCAGACTGAGTGAAGGTCTGTTATGCTTTACAGGAAGCATGGTGGCGCAACAACCACAAAGGAGTGTTACAACTCCATGCTACAGTGGGGTGACTCCACCATGAGGTTCCCAGGTAGGGGTAATGCCTCGGCTTTGTTAGCCAAGTCACAGGCGGCGTAGCACCGCATATAGGCAGGTAGCCTAATGTTGCATAATCATAAAGAGGTGTAGACAGCACTACAAAGAGGACGGTATCCTCATGTTACAGTGGCATGACACCACGAAGAGGTACCAGGAAGGGTAAATCCTCGGCTTTGCAAGCCATGTCATAGCGGCGTAACACCGCACGGAAGCGTAAGGCTTCATGCTGAGTAGTTTGGCACTACAAAGAGGATTGTGACCTCATGCTACAGTAGTATGACACTACGATGAGGTACCCAGGTGGGGTAAAGCCTCGGCGTTGAGCCATGTCATAGCGGCGTAGCACCGCAAAGGAGCGCAATGCTTCATGCCATGACTCTTTATAAAGAACTCACCTATAATGTATGGACAGAGAAATATGCCATCTCTTGAGGGTAAATTTGTAGACGCCCAAAATACATACATTGAAATCCAGGCTGGCACAAGGCCTTTAATGTGCAGCCAGAAGCACAGATAACTACATTATGTGAGTGGGAAAAATTACAGCTGTGGTACAGAATTCAAGGCGTAGTCCATTCTTGTATCATACTGTTGTTCAACCCATGCGGGAAGATTCAAGTCGTCAGCGACATCTATCCTAATGCATAATGGACAGTTATTATGTGGAACGCTTAACTCATATATATAGAGATATGTGGGGAATTGTTGGTGTTTTATTCTACATGTTGTGTGTTCACAACATTCTATTGTTAAAAGATAGTCCCACATCGGAAAAACACACCAAGTTGTATCTCTATATATTACTTATGAAGGAATAGAGAGATGCACATGGGTTGAGGCCCAATGGAGGGTGCCATGTGGGAGGATTTTACATAGAGGTGAGAATAAGAAACCAACTTTTGGCCAAATGAAAATAGATTTAAATCTATTGGAGCTAAGCCCCGAAGGGGCTTAGCGACTCAGACTCGGACTCGGACTCGGGCTCGGGCTCGGGCTTGGGCTTGGGCTAATGGGCTTTTGAGGCTTATTGTGGCTTTTTGATGGCACTTTGCACTTAGCACGATTAAACAGGGCGTGCGTTCAGAATTTGAAAAGCCCATCTCGTGCCTATAATAACAGAAGCATCTCCTCTCTCCAAGGTTACAGAAAATACTTAGAAAAATTTCCAGAGAGAGAGAAGTGCTGCTGCTATTCCGAGGAGTCGACATTTTTTTGGCCAGCGAGCGTTCTAAAGTTCTCTTCGAACTTGCTGGTTCCTGGAGGCTTGTCCGTAAGGCGGATATAGCTTTGAGCGCCGGTGATCTTTCACCCCAGCAGGCTTTCTTCTTCCTTTGTTGCCTTCGATAATACCGTCGCTTCTCTTTAGAAGTTAAACGGTTCTGTTGCCTTCGAGAAATATTACGACATAATCTTTTTAGATTCTCGTAATACAACATCACCTTCTTTAAGGTGTCGTTGCTGGAAACATTGTCTTTACAATAGTTTCTGAATTCGTGTTTTTTTTCCATCGATTGTTCGCCAAGGGACTAACACCAATTGTGTGCAATCCGGATGGGACCAAAACAGAGAAATGACTTCATTGCTCACCGGAAGTCTTCTATGGTATTCCACATAATAATTTTCGGCGAGTAACTTCATCACTTGTTGCATCGCCATTCTTTTTTTTAGAGTACTCGTTCTAGACCTCGCTAGTGCATTGTAAATTGTCCTCATAGTGGACTTGTTCATATCATTCTTCTGACGCAGCACAGAATAAATTTCTTTTGGACCAACTCCGGAAGCTGACAATTCTGTAACTAACTTTTTCTCATCATCTTTCAATCTTCCGGCGTAGGCATGACCAGTTAGCGTCTCCGGAAGAGTATGATTGTGCATCCCATTATGTACCACAACTGTCCACTTCTCGCCAGTCTTGCACCCCAACACTAACTTGAATGGACAACCACATTTCCTTGAGCCTGACTCTTTCTTCCCAGATATTATTGGGAGAAGTTCACTTTTTTTACGATGCACCCTAAACGTCCCACCTCTTTCACAACCAATCACTGCAGTTGACGCTTCGGCCGACACCGTATCGACCTTGAAATTACAAGGGTTGTGTTGGTTTGCCTTCCAACTTCTCTGCACCATTCTAATGCTTCGGCGTAAGTTTTAAAGACAATATCCGTCGAAAATTTATTGCTCAAATCTGTGCACATAGAAGATGGGGTGTCCTACAATAAATTTACAATTTTTAAAAAATCTAAATCAACGACAAAACCAAATACAATATCCAATTCTGGCTGTTAAACTAGATTGCCATAATATCTGGCAGTCCTGAGTACTTCATGGACTGCCAGAAAGTGTGGCAGTCCAGTTGAAATGACTATCAACTTTAGGACTGCCATATTTCTGGACAGTCCTTGAAGTATCTAGGACTGCCAGAAAGTGAGGCAGTCCATAAGTTCATACGCACTTTACTCGACTGCCATACTTTCTGGCAGTCCTAAGTACTTTGTGGACTGCCATGCGATGTGGCAGTCCAATTGAAGAGTGTATGAATTTGTAGACTGCCTTACTATAGGGCAGTCCATCAAGTACTTTGGACTGCCTGAGTGTGTTGCAGTCCAATTGTCGACTACGAAAAAATGAAAGTACGTCGGGGACCAACCACGGATTCTTCGGAGAGAATGTTGTGTTCTTCGGAATGACCGGACTGATCGATTGCTACATTTGATGTCCCAATTTTTTTCCATATTTTCTACATTATGACAAAACATTCAAAAATTAGGAATGAACCGATTATTTAACAAACTTTGCAATATAGTAGTCGAAAACTTACCGACTACTACGAATATTCGTTGATAATTACTCTAGGGTTACAAAACAAGAAGATTTTCTTAGGTGTAGAGTGGGGGGACAAGAGGAATCTCAATCTAGGGTTTGGACAAAAAGTGGAGAGGAAGAAGACAAAGGAAAAAAAAAAAAAAACAAGTGACTTTTATACCACCTACTGGGATAGTCCTAATAAATTTTTCCAATGGCAAACTTGTAAATAATACAAAGTTTAAAATAGGCTAGCCCTGGTCAAAAAATGAAGTGCCTTTATAAGTTGCCGAAAAGAAAAGCATAAAAAATAACTTAAGCTTGTCTAAAAAGTACACAAAATATAATAAATTAATAAAAGTAAAAATTGTTGGAAATACTAAAACGTTTGTTGCATGAAACACTTGTTGTTGTACCTAATGTTGCAATCTTAATCTTTAGTTACTTAAACTTACGTGTTTGTATAGTTTGGTTTTTTTGTGTCTAGCTTTATTATATTCCGTTTACACTTAAAATGGTAGATCAAATGAATTTTCATTTTGTGATCCAAAGACTCATGACTCTGTCACAGCATTTATTCCAGCAATACCACTACAATCAACAGCCACACACACACACACACACACACACACACACACACACACACACACACACACACACACACCAAGAAAAGAAAAAAAATCCCCCAAAAGAAAAAAATAAAAATAAATCTTTATCGTATATTTTTTTATAGATATTAACTCCTTCAAAATACAATCTGGCCCTTCCAAAATTATAATTTGTCCCTCTAAAAATATAACTTGTCACCCCCAAATTTTTTAGTCAAACTCGGTCATTGAGAACACCACAAGTGTTATCAAGTGAAATATTGCTCTTTTTGTAAGGTATATGTGCGTAGACATAAGACATCCCCTAAAAAAAAGAAAAAAAAATCAAGATTAAATAAAGGTTGTAAAAGTAGTCCAATTAATAGAGTCACAACCAAAAATATTAGGAGACATCACTTTTGACGGTCATAATTTATTGAAGGACTGTCAATATTTTGATAATCATGAGTATGCACAAAACTGCCAAAATTGTAATCTCTAACATTTTTAGTTGTGCCTTTATCAATGACCTAAAAGTACTCGTTTATGTACGATTCTTGTGAAACTTCTTGAATTTTTTTTTTTTTTTGACAAAGTTAGACAATGACAAATACCTGAAGGTACTTATTGTAAGAGTAGTTTCTTATGTAGACCATAATAGAATTAGCCACAATCACAATTCACAACGAAGGAAGCGGATTCATTAAGCAAAACCATATAAACCAGAGGATCAGAATTAAGATACAATGTCCTAAATTAAATAATTACATATTAAGAGCCTAAAAAAATGTAGGTGTAAATTTTGTGAAATTACAAGACATTTACTAGTCTACAGGAATCCATTCCAATTCTAGTACTATTTCTCCGCAAAAATGCTATTTGGCTCCCAAAAAATTTGGATGATACCATCTCTCCCATTATGTGGCATATGACATGGCTGATGACATGACAGTTGACATGGCAAAATAACATTAAACATTAAAATTAATATTAAATTAAAATTAATATCAAATTAACATTAACATTAACATTAATATTAAAATTAACATTAACATTAATATTAACATTAATATTAACATTAAATTAAAATTAGCATTATATTAACATTAAAATTAATTTTAATATCAAATTAACATAAATATTAATATTAATATTAACATTAATTAACATTAACATGAGTTATAACATTAACATTAACATTAAAATTAACATTAACATTAAATTAAAATTAGCATTAGCATTAACATTAACATTAACATTAACAATAAAAAAAAATTGGATAATTAATTTTTTGGGTTAAAATATGACATGTCAGCTGTCATGTCAGTTGTCATGTCAGATGCCACATAATGAAAGATAGTATCATCCAAAAAATTTGGGAGCCAAATAGCATAATTGATTTCTCCGCACTCGACATTCTGTAGAACTAGAGCCACATCTTGTTTGAGCTTCCCACCGACGACGTTTATGGGGCTGTCTTCCGCCAGAGCATTCTCACCCGACTTTGACCACTTGCCAAACTGCTTGTCGTCGAGCATCGCTAGATCCCCGAGCTCCATTGCCGCCGTGATCAGCATTTGGAGGTTGACCTCCGCTTCACCCATTATGTCATCTTATATTTTGAGCAATTACCAAAAGTCAAAAGTATGCCCATTTTTCCGTATCCATAATACCCTTTGAAAAATGTTACGTGATATCACAACTTTAAGTATAAAGATAATAAATTTTTGGCTTCTTCGTCTTTCTCTCCAAATTTCTAAGCCTTAATACGTATTTTTTGCACTATTTCCTAATAGATAATTCCATTTGGGACTATTTCTGAAGTTTCGAAAGTTCAGAATCGAAACAATTTTGTTTGGGACGACAAAGGATTGCAAAATTTTGGTTGTTCTGTGCATATCACAGGAATGCCAAAATTTTGTAGGCCTAAGACATAAAGTTATACATCTTAGGATTGCCAAAATTTTGACATTCCTGAGATGTATAACTTTCTGTCTCATCATATTCATGACTGTCAAAATTTTAACAGTTCGTACTACTGTTATGATTGCCAAAAATTTGATTTTTTGGCAATCATGCTTCATCCCAACGCGTATGTTCTCGTTTCTTAAGTTTCGAAACCCCTGTAATAAAGTTCGAAAAAAAAGAGACAACAACAATACATTAATTAAATCTAAAATTCAAAAAAATAACAATTGATGTGTTCAATTTAATTTGGATAAAACATAGTTTTAAATGTGTAAGCCCCCTGAATTTTCGGGATTTATTTTTGAATTTCCTAAATAATTTATTCTCGATAATTCATTCTATTTAATTAATTTTTGATCATTTAAATGCTCTTTACCGCGACTTGAAATTCTAGAGCATCAGGGATGTCAGTCTCTGGAAACTTCTTTCTTGAAGTTTGTAGTAGACGAGATTATCTTCATATTGATATTTCGTGTCCCACTCGAACTTGTTCCCTTGTGCTCCAATTGATTCGCGCAACTTCGGATCAAATTAGACCAATTTATCGTCTGTCGTAATTTGTGAATTAATTTCCAACTTAATTTTCGGACCCGACATCGGTCCAATCCAGTCGACCCAATATATGGCCCTAGCCTGTTTTGAGTCTACTGTGCACGTGCCACTTGCGTGCCATCGAATTGATTTTTCTTGTGCTCCCATTTCGTCCATGATTTTTAATAGTTTAAATACCATGTGTTTGCCATTAAATCTTTTGATTATAAATTTCAATTACAAACAGAACAGTGTTACAATGTAGGACTTAGATGTAGTCCTAAGAGTACACTTTTGTTTATCTGGGTCCCTTATGCCGATGGAGCGAGTAGTAATGCGTTGACTCCGTTGACGATCTGACGACGGTTATCGGTTCTCTGAAGGTCTGAGTTGCTCTGGGTGCTGGAGCTTGCGGAGAGAAAGAAGACGTTGAGTGTCTATATCTGCCTCTCTCTGTGTATATGTAGGTTCGTAGCTGTGTGTGTGTGGAAGAAGGAAATGATCCCTCTATTTATAGCTTTGCAGACTGGCTGCTCATGCGCTCATATGTAGGATGCGTTGATTTGTAGGGATGCCACGTGGTGAATGCTGATGGAGGCGCATGGACGATGCGCTCTGTTTGAGGAGTTGAACCCTTCCTGTTGCCTTTGTGGGCTACGGCCGAGCTGACACGTAGCAATGGAGAGGATCTTTCAGTTGCTGAGATCTTGGGTGATTAGTACCCCTTCATAGGCTGAATCGAGTCAAAGGACACGTGTTGTAGGTCCATGGCTCAAAGATCTCTGATTTGGTGGAGAGTGATCAGATAGGATGCGCCTGGAATTGGGCGCATGAGGAGACTTTGACTTGTAACCTTTAGGAGTCACGAACCAGTCTGGGCGCACGGCTTTTGAGGCGTATGCGAGGCTTCAGTAGTGACTTGACTTCTGTCTTTAGGGATCAGAGAAAAGTCCGAGGCGCACGGCTTTTGAGGCGCATGCAGAGATTTGGGCGCATGGCTGCGGAGGCGCATGTGAAATGGTTGGGCGGCCACGTGGCTCGTAACCGCCGGAGGAGAGTAATGATGGTGCTGACGTCGGCGATGCTTCGTCTTCTGAAAAAGCTGTCAACTGTTCAGTCCTCGGAAGACGTGCTGCCAACTCTGTCAGACTTCAGCATTTAATGTTCTTGACAGGTGATGGGCCTTTGAGTGGGCGCATCGATCTGCGTTCCACTAGGCGCATGGGGACGCATGGGGGCGCATCCTCATAAGGCGCTTGGTGCTGATGGGCGCATCTGTATGATGTGCGGTCTGACCGGCGTATCTACTTTGCATGACACGTCTTTATTGGTCCGACTGTTACGTTCTTCGAGTGCTTTAAATAGCCGTTTTTTACTTTGGCTGAATTCAAAGCGTCAGGTTCATCACCATTTAATGCAAACTCATTGCACGGGATTCGGAGAGCCAGCCACTTGGCGCATGGGTTTGATTTGCCCGGCCTATAAATAGTGGCATGGAGAGAGTTTGCTTCTCATTCTCTCACGTCCTCCCGAGGGTGAAGATGCGACGTATTGTCTTCATTGATGCACTTGAAGGTGATTGTTACATCCAAAAGTCGGAGTCGAGGGCTTCCGAGGCAGGCGGAAGGTGCCTGTTGCATCCAAAGATCGGGATGCTCGAGTCCCGTCTCCGTTATGCTGTAAGAGCCACAGATCGGAATTACGGTGCTCCGATCATCTTCCTTGGGCTTTGGGAGAGCTCCTCCTCCATCAGAGTGGGTGTTGCCTATTCTGGTTGTGTTGAAGGCCTCCTTTTGCCGTAGATCGACTGCGAAGAGCTCTTCCTCCCGCTAGAGGGTTGATTGTCCACCCTCGTTCTGCTCAATAAATGCTTCATTAGTCGAAGCATTTGATGGCGCATATGCTGAGACTTCATGATGCGTCTGACTGAAAGGGCGGCACTTAACTGAGCTGCTGAAGGGATGCACATAACTGAGCCGCTGAAGGGATGCACATAACTGAGGATGCACATAACTGAGCTGCTGAAGGGATGCACCTGGCTGAGAGCGCATGGCGAGATGCGCCTGTTTGAGAGCGCAGGGTGGTTGCTGCGCCTAGCTGTAGACTTAGGGTCTTTTCTTTGTAGAAATTCTTTTTTGTACAGCTATTTTTTAGACATGTAACAGGCTTTTATATGAAATAAAAATCTTCTTTTAATGTCTATGCTTTTGCTATTTACTGTGCCAAGTACTTCATCTGAGCTCCCTGGCGCATGTAATGTTTGGCGCATAGGATTTCTGGTCCTAAAATTCCATGCTTCTACACCATGTTGTTAGGAACCTCTCACTCGAGCTTTACACGAAGGATGTCCACTTGAGCTCCGAGGCAAAGTTTTGACTCGGAGCAAGAATCTGTTGACGGAGCACATCCACCATGCTGTCAGAAAAAAATAGTAACGGTGAGAGACCCATCTGAGTAGGACGTATACTCTGATAATATCTCCTTCAACACTCAATCCCACTACTGATATCATTCTTGTAAAGGTGATCTCTCAGAGTATACGTCCTACTCAGATGGATCTCTCAGAGTATCCTCTCTGGTTGGTTGTCGTATCATCATTGCCGAGGGATGAGGGTCGGAGGACAGTCAACTTCATCTACGGCTACATAGTTTTTACCTCGCCAGTCGAATGGCTGCAGGGACTATGTCCTGATCACCATGTCGTAGTCCAATACAATCCAGATATTGACACGGTACTAATTCATATATGCAGTCCAATACAAATAGTCTAATACAAAAATAACCCAATACAAATAGTCCAATACAAATAAGTACTAATAGCTAATGAGAACCACGCAGCTCACGCAAACGCTCAGTGATACGATCACACAACCACCTCGAATAAGTGGAATCTTTGGCGTGAGGAGAGATGTAGTCCCTTGCAAGTGCTGCATGAATTGAACTCCCAGTCTCACTAACTACCGGTGCCACTTCCTCCTTAACAGTAGGAGGAGGCACCTCAGTATTCACTGTTTTCCTCAAACGACGTACCGCTCCTCGGGTCATGGGTGCCATCTGGTAAGATCGATATTCACAAATAATATAATTGTAACATAAGCAAGCTAACTAAAGGAACCATCATGTAATTTGAGTACATTTTCGAAAGCAGATAAAGTACAAAAAATTCAATTTTTGGCCAAGTGTGAGAACGGATGGCTCAGAACACAACCCAAAATTTATTCTAGCATACATTAGTGTGAATCATCAATGTTATGTACATATGGTGTAGTATATGTTCTTATCGTATCTAGTATCTGAAGGATATAACAGAATCAAGATGAACTCACATAATGTAATACTAAAACATCATCTACTACTATATAAGATATAGTGATAGGTTGTCGTATCATCATTGTCGAGGGATGAGGGTCGGAGGACAGTCAACTTTATCTACGACTACACAGTTTCTGTCTCGTCAGTCGAATGGCTGCAGGGACTATGTCCTGATCACCATGTTGTACCGTAGATTAATGCAAATAGAGCTGGAGCTGGAGCCAAAATACAGTACTACTTCACCATGTCGTACCATTTTAATCTCTCACTCTCTCTCCTCCCCCCTCCTCCGGCGCTCTCACTCTCTCCGGCGCTCTCACACTACTAATTCCTATATGTTTTAAGTGTGAGAACGGATGGCTTAGAACACAACCCAAAATTCATTCTAGCATACATTAGTGTGAATCATCTATGTTCTGTACATATGGTGTAGTATATGTTCTTATCGTATCTAGTATCTGAAGAATGTAACAGAATCAAGATGAACTCACATAATGTAATACTAAGACATCATCTACTACTATATAAGATATAGTTGTTTGCAAAAACAAAATGGCGACTCTGCTGGGAACGACTTTCTCCTCCGATGAGGAAGTGACAACTCAATATGACGTAGCGTCTATCGGAAAGACGCAGAAGACACTGGTTGTGAAGATCAACCACTTCCTGCCTCTGCCTGCTTTGGCTGAACCAGTTCGGCCTGATGTTCTTCAACGCCTTCTTCAACTTTTGGGACGAGTTCAGTCTTCTTGGGTGCATCTCCAGACGATATTTTTATGATAGAAAAGTGAAAGTGCTCCTTTCTGCTAAATTTCTGTTCTATTTATAGGCAGAGATTCTCCAAAATAACGAAGCGACACATTCATCCGATGGTTCGCCCGTTCATTCACATCCACCTGACGGTTCACCCGTTCATTTATTATCATCCGACGGTTCATCCGTACACATTCATCCGACGGTTCGCCTGTTCATTCACATCCACCTGATGGTTCACCCGTTCATTAATCATCATTTGACGGTTCATCCGTTCATTCATTATCACTTGACGGTTGGTCCGTTCATTCCACCATTCGACGGTTTATCCGTTCCTTTTGACGATTTATTTTCGTACATACCTTTTTGACGATATCGTTCATCATCCATATCAGCAACTTATCGTTCTTGATTAAGTTGTCAATTGAAATAATAATATTCGATATATTCTGCCACGTCCATATTACCTCTGAGCAGATATAATGAATATAATTATTTTCCTACAAAATTCAGAAATATATCATGTCCTGTACCTCTGAATATATTTTCTATATCTATTATTTATATCTGAACAAGATATGCAACAAATAATGGAGCCACAATAAAATGTCTTTTATTAATCAAAATATGAGACATTACAAAAAAAAACACATGTGCTACCAAAGATACAAAAAGTTCTTTCTAATGAGGTGGAGGTGTTATCAGACTAGCAATTTGTTGTTTCAGAGTCTGTAGTCGCTCTTCACGAGATGACATCACTATCCTTCTGGCTTCTTCCATCCCGATTTTTTCATTGAAAGCAGGCATGGCCACCATTCGGCGAGTAATCTCAGCGTTATGAGCTGCCACGTACTCATTCCTTTCTTGAATCAGAGCATTGAATTGTTGGGTTGTAAGTTGATGATCAGTAACTTCATTTTCTAATTCCTCCTGGAGACGAGCAATCTCTGCCCTCAGCTCAGCAGCTCTTTGCTCTTTTCTCTCAGCCATCAAGGTAACTGATTCTAGCTTGGACTGATACTCAGCAGATTTTGCAGAGAAAGCTTCCAAAAGGTTCTGGAGATTCACCCTTTCAATATCAGCTGCCTGAGCCAGTTGTTCGAACTCTGCCTGCACTAGAGACTCCACGTCTCCTTGGTTGAGCTCTTTATAGTTTCTGATGGAAATCTCTAACTCATTCAAAATATGATCCAGGAAAGTGGCCTGAGCCTCGTTACCTTGTTCTCGGATATCCCTTACTAAGAGAGAGGTTGGACCTCTAACCATAAAAAAATCAGTACCCTCTTTTTCCATCATTCTATTTACTTGAGGTCCCAAAGACTCAAAAAAGCATCTGGTAAATGATTGGATCACAAGATTATTGATCGCTATAGCACCAGGAGTTGCAGCTACTCCTGTTGATGACGAGACCGCAGGATGTTCAATCTCTCGTATCTGGACAGCGGGCTCTTTGAATAAAGGAGTCAAAGTGGAGCTAGTTGCCCCTCCTGGTTGTTCCTCTGCAAAAGTAAAAATTGTCATTTTGTCTGTTGTTTGCTATTGTCCAAGAAGATTAAAGGTGTAAACTGTCTTACCATGGTTGAATCCAGCAATGAGCCTATCATCTGTAGGAATAGACTCTAGCCGAACAGAAGTAGCTTCAGCCATAACAGCCTGGCTACTGCCCGCTTCAGAACCACAGGATAAATGATGACTGCTACTAACAATCACCGTTGTTATAGGCACTATGTCCGTGCACGTCGAAGGTGCTAGAGGAGTCTCAAGATCTGCAGGAAATATAAATAAAGACGTTAGCTATCAATCTATTTAAGAGGAGATTGCTAATTTCATTTTATACCTTGAGGACCAGTGGCGGGAGTTTCCTCCGGAGCTTCTTTATCAGCGACGTTTTCTGGAGATGCTTCTACCTCAACTTTCTTGTTAGGATCTAAGGTATCATCGACAGCACTAGGAGATATATGCACTTCATCACCCCTTTCGGGATCTTGCATATCTTCATCAATATTCTCAGACGAAGAGCTCTCCTCATCTTCACCTTCTTCTGGTGCATTCCCGCTGGTAGTTGCAGCTTGGTCATAATAGTCCTCCAGCGGGCTGTAGTTGCAATCTTCTAGAGCCACAATCACTTCACGATCTTCTTCTTCGCGGAGGGTCCTAGGAGTAGGAGGAAGTTGAGTTGTCTCCGCAGCAGGTGAAAGAGCTCGTACAACATCTTGCTCTTCCTCCATGATATTTCCTCTAGGCTCTTCGGCCTCAGTTCTCGGATCAAGATCTTCCCTCTGCTCGATCTCTTCCCTATGTTCTGGACTAGGAGTTTTATTCCTAGACTTTGAAATAGGAGTGGGAGATGGCATAGTGAATCCTGCCGCAGCATCCACTACTATCGAAGACGGGGCTCGTCTAGAAGGAGAGGCCATTCGATTTTTTCTTTGGGCCAGCTTCTTTCTTTTCAGAGGCCTCTCAGGGCTCTCTATGTTTACAGTCTCGACTTGTCTTTAAACAGAGGTCGGTGTGGTAGCTTCTTCTTGCTGAATTGTCTCGGCCAGCTGCCGAGATTGAGATCTAGTGGTAATCTTTTCAGAAGAATGATCTAAGATCAGTTTCTTCTTTGCTGCCGGAGCGGGAGGCTCCTCTCTTCTCCTCTTCTTGGCTGGAGATTTAACCACCCTCAAAGATATACGCAGTGGTGCGTTAACCTCTTGAGGGAACATACCGTCCCTTGAAGCTTCCAAGGGTGCATCTACTGGCTCATGCACTTCATCATTTCCTGGGAGTGACATGGCGATTCCTCCCCTCTTCAATCTTGTTGAAGACGCAAAGCTATTCGCAAGATTGAAATTCTCAGCAAAGGTGTTCGAAGATGTATAGAATACTGAGTATGTAAATAGCATCCGAGGACCATGATTGCTATTTACTGGCATCGAGAACGTTACTTTCGTATCTCGAGCATTATAATAAGCCCAAGCTCGGGCCCCATCTATCAAAAAAACCCTTTCCTTGAAGGCACGTGATGGCATTTCCCACGTAGAATTGGTCGTACCCGAACTGCCGAGCAAATCTACTGGGGAGATATGGCTCCAAAAAGCATTCGTCTTCGAACCTATACACCAAATAAGACGGTCGAATTGTCTTCAACCACTCAAAAGCTGCACGGCTCAAATGTTGCATCTTCGAGTCAATCATACTTGTCGGCATTTGTTCATATCCAGCAGGAGGAGGAGTGCAACAAAATTTCCATCCTTTGCTCAGATTCAGAGTATATCTACAATCTCTCAGAGCAGTGTATTTCCACTTACTATGAGAGTATCTCCGCAAAAAGCTGCCGTCGACCGGTCCCATGCCGGGGTCCATCAAAGTAGGATGGTGAAGGAGCAACCACCCAAATAGATATGTATACGACAATTCCAACCGAGGAAATTCTTTTTCACCCTTAGCTTTCAGCATCAGATCGACGTACAGACGAAGACCGGCATTCAACTTACAAGTCATCGCTGACAAAAGATCCATCTTGTAGCCGAAGACTAATCTAACGGCGGCAAAAAGAACACCGCGATGGAAACGGTCTACAGTACTCGATCCTGGGACTACAAACGACGGAGCCAATATGTCAGAAACCCTACTAATTGGGCTTCTTATGACATAAATCTATATCCTACTCTCAGATAACTCTCGAGAGTATCTCCTTTCTTCAAAGGAGGACATTGATGATCATCCTTCATCTCTTCATCCAAATCCCCACTTTTCTCCATCAGTTTTACCACGTCACTGCTGCTCAGTGGTCTAAAGAAGTCAGGATAGCATCTATCATGTTCCTTGGTCTTCGTTTCTTTAATGTGGTTAAGGAACAGATAAGGCAACCATTTTGAGGAATAGTAGGTATTTGATGTAGCACTTTTGTAGAACAGAGAACAAATTTTATAATGATATAGCAGTTCTTCGAAGACTGCTACCATTTCTGCGTTCTCCTTTCGAAGTCTGTCCAACTCATCATTGGTTGGGACAAATTCTTCATATGGGGCATCTCCCATTGGCAAGTAAGAGATGTACTGTATCTCATGAAGTGCAAACCCGATTTCTCCGCCAGGAGTCATGAAAGTCCCTGTTCTGTAATTATACCTTTCTGCTAGAGCCAAGAACAGATGCGGGTTGGGAGCAAAACCATAAACAGTGGCATGCACTGCTTGGTACAAGTTGATTTGCTGAAGTTTGTTTTCAAACTTGGTCAGAATCCAGTTTGCTATGCAGTTCCATCTCTTAAAATCTGGATTCACCAATCCAGTTAATCTGATGTCCTGCTCGGGATACCTTCCTTCGACCTTCGCAAACTCATTTGCGAATATTGGAGTTCTGACAGGCAATAACAAGGAAGAATTCTCCGGCGGAATACAACCGGGTTTCAAACCTCTTAACAAGACACTGTACCGTTCTGAGGAACTGTAGAACATGTCCTTCTTGTTCGGCCCCTTCTTCACAAAAATCCTTTCTGGATGGGCATCTTGGAAAGGTGTAAGGTTCCATTCCATCTTCCTCGGATAGCTCGCATAAGCATACCGGGATAAAGGGAGGCAACGGGAAACATCTGGTATCGAGAATGACCTATCCGTCTGATGGACAATCCTTTCTTCCATCCTTGGTCTCGGTTGAGAGCTTTTCTCAAAAGCATCGCCGAACAGGAATAATGGCTTCTTGTGAATGACAGCGTCTGCTGATTCCAGAGGTTGTCCATTCATCAAACATAGTAGAGTCTCATTATCTTGGGTTATCAAAATAGCCTGACGGGAAGTTGGCAGATCATATTGAGGATAGTGCACATGGGATAGGTCTTCTTTGTATTCTGATTCTGAAAGGGTCCCTACGAAGTTCTCATATTCTGGATCTTCTCTAGTATTAACTGCATCAGACAGAAAAAACAAAAACTCAGCATAAAAAAAACTCAAGGATGTTATCATCAGTTTGCGCAAACATCAGAATGCGCAACATCAGATTACGCCAACCAGGATTGCGCAAATCAGACTGCACAAACAATCAGACTGCGCAAAACAAACAGTCATCAGATTGCGCTGACAGTTTCGCACAAATCAGCAAGTTGCGCTGACTTTTGTCAGCACAGCTCAACCGATTGCGCAGAATGTCGTCCTTCATAAAAATGAAGAACGAACTGATTTGTGCAACCAGAACCCTAAAAAGGGTGGCGCAGTATGATCACATCTCTAAAAAGAGATGGATTCTGAAGAACAGTGAGATCAAAACCCTAAAAAGAGTTTTGATTAGGTCATCTACCTATCAGCGTTGGATGAGCAGATTCGTGGCGAGAAGCACGTCGCGCAACCCTTGCCGAAGATTCGGCGGGGGCTTTGCCCTTAGCGGCGACGGAAGAACGCTTAGGAGCCATCGAAGATCGTCGGAGAAGAAAGGAAGAAAGAGCTCAGAATTTCTCTCAAAGTGCACGAAGAAGACAAAGTAAAGAAAGAACAGAGAAGTAGAGAACTATTTAAAGTTTTTGAAAATGAAACGGCCGCCTCAGATTGCGCCTGAAAATGGGGCTAATCCCTCAGATTGCGCAGACAGCTCATTTCATGCGCAAATGGATTGTAAATTCAAAATTCAAAGTATTTCGAAATTTTGAATAAGTTCAACTTTCGAAAACTTTGAAGGGGATCTTGTAGGTCCTAAAAAATCAAGTTGCACACATGAACAAAGTCAAGAAGATCAAGAAATGAATCTTTCAAATGAACTGCGCAGCCATCAGTTTGCGCAGCATATAGATTGCGTATACTAGATTGCGCACACTACCAAGTACGCAGGCTGACGTGGCAAATCATCATCATTACCTGACACAAATCAAATCTTCTGACAGCTGACAGCACGAAGAACGAGACGACCGTTCGTTTAATTGTGCAGCACGGCGCTCGAGGACAGCTGGCAGCGCAATCCATGTTGGCGCAATCCATATTGGTGCAATCCATTCCTGCGCAGTCCAAGTCTGCGCAATCCAAAGCTAGCGCAGTTCAGGTTGCACGTTTCATCAACACAGCTGACAAAGTATATGTGGCATTCATGCCATCAATTGCTCATTACGTGGCAACCGTCTACACACGATCATGCGCAATTCAATCAAAAGTTGCCATGTGTCCAAGACAGTTGGACCACGATCCAACAACTGCCTGCACAGTCCACTGTTGCGCAATCTAATTGCTGCGCAATCCATCATGCGCAGTCCAGAATAACTAAAAGTTAGTTATTTCTAGAACTCTATAAATAGAGTTTCAAGTCTCCATTCAAGGGGATCAGAGATCAGAGATCAGATATCAGATTATAGAGAGATCAGACTTCAAAGTTCAGAGAGTCCAGGAGTTCTTGCCCAAGTGCTGCTGCATTCTTCCGAGGCTTTTGCCTTCAATTTGCGAGGCTTTTTTGCCTTCAATTCCAGAGTTGTCTTCAACTTCAGAGGCTCCGTCTTCAGAGTTCACGTCGTCCAAGGGATAAAGCAATCGTCATCTAGATTGGATTCCTATAGTTGTACCATTCCCAGAATTCAAATTGTAATCTTTTACAAAGTTTGTATCAATAAAGTTCTACACTTTTGTTTTTGCAAACAATAGTGATAGGCTGTCATATCATCATTGCCGAGCGATAAGGGTCGGAGGACAGTCAACTTTATCTACGGCTACATAGTTTCTGCCTCGCCAGTCGAATGGCTGCAGGGACTATATCCTGATCACCATGTCGTACCATAGTTTCTGCCTCGCCAGTCGAATGACTGCAGGGACTATATGTCCCTAATTAATCAAACTGAGTCCTGATCATCATTGTGGTGTTGTATGCTTGCAGCAGCAAATCAAGTTTTAGAGTCATTATAGGTCAATTAATCAAACTGAGTCAATCTATCTATTTCTAAATTGCAAGAGTCCACTTCTAGGATATGAAAGCTATATCCTAAATATCTAGGCAAAAATTAACTTGGTTAGGATACTAGAGTGTCCTTACTATCTAGCAAGCACTACCTTAGTCTAGTTACACTAGCATTACCTATATTTCCTACCATGCCTACACTCACACATTACACCCCCAGCCGTCCTACATGCTAATAGGCATGGTAGGCCTGCCTTCATTCCTCACTCTCCAAAGCACACATACACATATGTATATCACAGTTAGATGTATAGATATATACATCTATATAGAAGCACACACCCAATATGGATAACACATTATTTAGCCAATATATAAACTCAGATGAATTTGAGAAGCAAAGCCCCCCGCCGCCCCGGACCAAAGCCCGCCGTCCCAAGCCCGCCGTCCAGCCCCCGCCCCAAGCCCGCCGCCCAGCCCCCGACCAAAGCCCGCCGCCCCAAGCCCGCCGCCCAGCCCCCAACGCCCCCACCAAAAGCCCGCCGCCCAGCCCCCGACGCCCCCGCCCCAAGCCCGCCGCCCCCCCGCAGCCCCGCCACCCACAACCCCCGGCCCGCCGCCGCCCCCCCCCTCCCGCCCGCCCAGCCCCCGACGCCCCCGCCCCAAGTCCGCCGCCCCCGCTGCCCCTACGACACCGCTAGAGAGAGAGAGAGAGAGAGAGAGAGAGGGGATTACCTTCGGGAGAGAGAGAGAGGAGAGGACGCCGACGCCGATCACCGAAGTCCGCGGGAGAGAGAGAGAGGAGAGAGAGTAAATTTGGGGGGAATGCGAAAAGTTTCCCCCGTCGTTTCAATTTAAGTCTGGAATGTATATTTAGCGATGGACTAGCGACGGATTTTCATCCGTCGACCGTTAGTCGCTCTTTTTGATGCTTGCCGACGAAATATCCGTCGCTTCGTAGTCGAAGAATTGTCCCGCCAATTCTCTCCACAATTCTCGCCAAATAATCGATTGCATAGCGACGGATAAACATCCGTCGCTATATCTCCGACGCCCTAGCGACGGATGAGCGACCTTTTCTCCCCCTAAAAATAAAATAAAAAATATAACGGCTTGTCGTCGGTACTTCCGTCGGCTAGTTGCCACAAAACCGTCGCTATCGCCGACGGAAAATATCCGTCGCTAATGTTCCGTCGCTAAATCGACATATTTTGGTAGTGGTGGGTGTCTGTTTGTGTTTCCCTTAACATATATTGTGTTGTCCCGCCAAACAAATTCACAACTTAAGTGCGTTGTCCCGTAATATGTGATAGCCCCTAATATATTGTGTAGTGTCCTTAGCATTGACTTCTACCAGTGACATCTCTAGATATGAATATATATACCTAATAAAGTATATATTTAAATATTATGAGAAGTTTAAGGAGTTTAGGGAAGAAATAGAGAATCAAACCATAAAAAGTATCAAATTTTTTCAATCAAATCAAGGTGGACAATAATTAAGCCACGAATTTACAAGATATTTCAAAAAAGAATGGGATTCTCTCTGAATGGACTCCTTCCGGAACATTGCAATCGATTGTGTATCGGAAAAGAGGAATCGCACATTGTTGGATGCAATGTGATTCATGACGAGCCTTATGTACCTTCATTTATCACTTTATGGATATGCCTTAGAAAGTGTCGTGTATTTACTTAATCGACTTTTATCCAAATACGTAGATTGGACGCCATATGAGATATGAAAGGACACAAAACCAATCTTAAGTATGTTAGCATTTGGGGTTGTGAATTGTTCGTCAAACAATCTAACGAGGGTAAATTGGATGTTAGGTCGATAAGAAGGTTTGTCGGGTATCCAAAAGAAACTATTGGATGCTACTTCTACCTCCCACAAGAACAAATTGTAATTATTTTTTAACATGCCACATACCTAAAGAAAGAGTTTCTACTAGGAGAGGATCGTGGGAGTAAGTTAGATCTTGAAGAAGTTTGAGAATAAACATGTCAACTCGACTCAGTATCCGAACTTGATAATACTCAACCTACTACAACTTAAGTTTAAGTCGAAAAGAATGCATATCATTCCGAAATGATACATTGTTGGCATACCGATGTGATTGCATCCAACACAGTAAAGGGAGCTGAGAGAACACAAAGAGATGTGTTTTTGGTGTGGCGTTCGAGGAGTACTTGGGGACAAATACACGGATTTGTGATTTGGTGTAAGCGAAGTTGTTCACTGCTTGGATCGTCCTCTTTCTGACGCTCTCGTATGGATCACCATTAGAGATCAAACAATCGTGCGAGGCATCTTTGAGGTACACAATAAAACCTAGAATCTAAAGTAGAATAATAAATTAATTAAATCAATCATAAGTATAATGTGTATGTTTTTTTTTTTGGAATATAACATGTGTATGTCATTCTCTTGTTCATTGCATCAACTTCGTATCCGTTCATAAGAAGATTCGAATAGAGATTCATGTCGAATTGAATATCGATCACGACTCATGAGATGAGTACGATGATCAAGATTAACAGATAAATTATATCTATCGTAAAACCTATATCGATCATTATATCATTCGAATAAAACAATGATCGGTCACGTGTGTGAAGAGTTTACATATGACTGATATGTGCATGTGATGCATAGTATAAACAAGAAAGAGTTCTTGTCAGGTGACCTAGCGTTGCATATCAAAAAATTTGAAATATTGCTTCCGCCACCTAACATGCATGTTTTCTTACATGTAGTGACTGGTCAACTACATAAAAAACGAAATTAAGAACACGATCTACGTCAACAAATGGGTCTGACACGTAAATCAAGTAAAAACAACTAATTAGTGGGCCCAATAGGGTCCACATGTCAGCATGAGCTTCCTTAAGCATTAAGTACAATTAATACACATGACATCTTTTAAATCTTCACCATCACACTTCCTGTGAGAGGGGAAAAATAGTAAACTAAGATGGTGGAAAAGGGAAGCCGACCTTGACACATGTCTTACATCTCTATTATTATATAAGATCATCTCCAACAGGGTTTCCCCTTTTTTTATAGTATAAATCGTTTTTATAAAAACAAAATTCTCTCATGAGAATCTCCACGATGATTTTTACATGTATAAACTCTCATGGAAAAAAAAAAACTTTTATAGAATTTTTCATCTAAATATTAGATCTAGAGGTGGGCACGGGTCGGATCGGGCCCAAATTTCATGGATTCGGATCGGATCCGTTAATTGACTGGACGGAACGGAACGGGTCCAAAAATTAATTAGAACCGAACGGGCTCGACCCGTTCGCAACGGGTCCGAACCGAGCCGACCCGCGGGTCCAAAGGGGTCCAAAAAAGTTAATTTTTTTTAGAATAGTAAACATTTACATATATTCTATTATCTATAAGAACAAACAAGTCTTATGTCTTCCCAAATTTCTATAATTTGTTTACTAAACAATAACTTGTTATATTATCCTATAAATAGCAAAAAAAAAATCTAAAATTTATAAAAAAAATACATACTCCTAGAAACGGGTCGGTCCGGGATCCCGTTTATTTGAAAATAGGATCCGCCCCTCCCCGTTGTGTCACACGTCGTCTCGGCCCGTCCCGTTTAAATTTCAAATTTTAGGAACCGGCTTGTTGGACATTTTACGGTTCGAACCGGGTCGGAACCGCTGGTCTTGGAACCGTATGCCCACCCCTAATTAGATCCACTTTCAAACTAGATCATAATTTCCATCTTAATATTATACAAACGCCACGTAGATAAAAATTGAGAACCATTGGAGAGTGTTTTTTTTTGTTGCAATTTCTAGTAAACTCTGTCAACTATGATAAGAAATTTCCTAGCAAGTAGGACAAAAATTTAATTTTTAAATCTCCATTGGAGGAGCCTAAGGCCATTTCCATTGAAGGTTTTATTCTTCCCTATATATAATATATATATATAGATATATATATATATATATTTTATATATATATATATATATATAATATTATATATATATATATATACACACACTTAATTA